>OY744543.1:56792163-57097163 GCA_963556195.1 Sepiola atlantica | reverse complement strand
CTTAAAAACATAAATCTAATATTTTTTATCAAAAATATGATCAGAGGTCACATACTTTTGCTAGTATATAACTACCCTCACCCCCCAGAGAGGATAGTCTCACGTATCATAACAACAGTAAGTAATTTAGAAGTTCTAAACTTGGAATTTCTAAAAAAAAAAAAAAAAAAAAAATGAAAAAAAAAAATGCACTGTTTGCTTTTATAGGGAGTTTTTTTTTTTTAGCGAGCGTGAGAGAAAATAGGTTGGAGATTTTTCCTCAGAAATTAACCCACATTGTTAATTCTCTACAAAACCCCATCAGTAGACGATTGACAGTTCTTTTTTTTGTTGTTGAATAGTTTGTGCAAGAAGGGTTTGAAACTGGTTACAGGATTGAAACAATCTTAGCTTTTTCCACCCACTATTTTTTTAAATATATTAAGACGCCAAATTGTTCTGAACTTTGAGGCCTAGATGACAGTAAGGGGGGGGGGGGGGGGGGTAGTAGTAGTGGTATCAAAAATCAAGAGGATTCACTAATAAGCAAAAGAAATCAGGTAGCAGGCGTTTTCTTGTTTCTTTTCTTCAACCCACAGGTGTTTTCTGTTGAAATGTAGGTGAATGTATGGCTGACAGTATTTGCATGGAGGTGGAGACTGGCTGGTTGCCAATTCCAAACAGAACAGGTTCCCACTTCCTCCAATGGAAGGGGAAAGAGATATCCATTTGCTTTAAACCATACATCATTCAAGGTTGTTTCTGTCTAATCATTCATTAAAATATCTTGCCCCTTGCTTATTTCCTAAACCTTTTATGTTCATCATTATTCTTTTCTTACAGGAATGGAAAGATTCCCCCCCCCCCCCCCCCCACCCACCCATTAAGGTAGACATTAGACATTCACAGTTGCAAATCTAATAACAGCCATAGAGGGTGATTTACTAATTTATTGAACCATTCGTATATCCATCACCCTTCTAACCCTAACAACATTTAGTCAGAAAAGAAACTTTAGTGTATTTATTTTCACCTTCTTTTAAACTTCTGAAACTAGATTTACTAAAATGAGCGCCAACGAGAGATAACAGTTCTATATTTCTTGGAACAATTATCCACAATTTCTGCAAGGAATAGAATATAATAGCGTTGATTCTTCTTTTTACAATAACGAAAATCAGAGAGTAGTACCTATGTAAGTTGTCTTTATCCTCGGTACAATTCATAACCATCACCTAACACGCAATTTGCACTCAAAATAATGTTATTAAACATGCAAAAAAACACAAAAAGAAACACACACACACATTAATTATATTGATGATGATGATGATGATGATAAAGCAAAAAGCATTTGCATCTAAAAATGAAAGATTAGCCGTAAATAATTAGTGGTGTAATGGTTTCGTAACAAGCAAGCCAAGTTCAAATGCAATCCGGTTAGTTACATTCTCACTTATGCACCAATAACAAACATTTTAGTTTGCATTATTTAGACAATTTCTCATTTTGGTTGTCATATTAGGTATCACAAACTAGCTCAGAGTTTAATGTGCAAAAATGGATAAATATAGTGAACTCCCTTCAATTTCACCTTGTGATAACTCATTTTTTGGATTATATTGATAAAATTTGGATGTAAAAAACAAAATGTAATCTTTTCTCTTTATAAATATATAATTCTTTCTCTTATGAATAGTTTTTTTTCCAGGTTACTTCAAGTTAGGTTTCTATTTTCAGTGACAGGTAATTGATTCATTTTTGTAAATGTTGGTGTTTTTCAACTTAATACGCATTATATTATGTGTCTCTATGCATATAAAAATAGTCTCATCTAAGAGAATAAGTCAATATGGTAGACAAAAAATAAGTTTTTCAGTTGTCGTTCACAAAAAAATCCAAGTTAAAAAGCATTAGCAAATTGTGTTTTCTATTTGTTTTTATATGGTTCAAATCTGAGTTGTTTTTTTTTTAAATTGATTTACAATTTTGATCTCTACTGTTAAGATTCAATTTGTTAGCGGTTGAAATAAATCTCATATGAACAGTCAAACTGTCACTTTTGTAGGGTTTTTTAAAAAAGTAATGGGATTTTGTTCAATGTTTAGGCTGGCTTGATCTGATAAATATTTCCATTATGATTAATTTTCATTCACCACAAGATGAAATTAAATTTGTAAGGATTTTACAATTGTTCAAAACCTTCATTTTTGGTTATACACTAAATTTGGCTTCTGGACCAATAACTCACAAGGTTTTCTAATTTCCAACAAATTTGGAACTGTCATAATTCAGTGGCTACCAAAATAAATTTAGTATCATTGTTTATGTTTTGCAAAGATCCATATGCCCACATTAAAAGTTTTTGAATATAATGAAAATGAAATTTTAGTTTGGGATACCATCAGTTTCATTAGAAACTTGGTGTTGCTAAAATTAAATGACCATGTCACCTCTTGCATCAACTCTATAACGCACCTGGATATCTCAGGCATCAAGTAGATCAAGAAAGCGATGGCTCAAGTATATAAGAAGCAATACAACTGCATGTCAACACATTTGACCAAACTGCATGAAGAGCCGGCATGAGACGTTGCCTGGTGTTGCCCACTCTGGAGTTTAGGATAATTACAACATCCTAAAATACCAAAACCAGATGAATAAAAGACATATGGCCTAATGGTTAAAAGCACTGTTACCAATCAGTTGTAAGTGGCAGTGTTGTGGAGGTCAAAGGTTCAATCCTTACTATCATCAGGGTTTTTGATCACTCTTGGAAGAAGAACCCCTCGCTGGTTTCCTTCCACCTTGTTTTGTTCCTGGTTAGGCATGGCCAGGTAGGACCCAGTCGGCTGTCGAGATCGTCTCCCCACCAGGTTTTTGGTCTTCCTTTTAGTCTTTTCCATTGCCTCGGGGATCCATTCTGTCACTTTAGATGTCCACCTGTTGTCTGCAGATCTCAAAATGTGACCTGCCCATTTCACGCAGACTGATGCTGAGCATAAGTTCCATTTTGTGTTGTGCCATTCTTAGTTTTTTCTATCGATACATTATTGAGTGCTCATGTTTCATTACCATGTCATAACAAGCATGATGTATTCATTGAACATTTTTCATTTAATGTTCATCATGGAGTTCTGCTCTTCATCGTGTGGTCAACTTTGGAAAAGTAGAGTTAAAAAAGAAAAGAAAAAAGGCTGTCCATCCAAGCACAATTTGCCTTTGATTTTACTTAGGGAAGATGGTGAGAAGCGACGCTTATACTATGCTTGAAATCCTTACCATAGGCGATAATACATAAGGATAACATAAATTAAAACTTCTACCCAGTCAGAGCTGACAGAATAAGAACAATCTACCCCCATGGATTAAATAAAGGTTCAATTTGAATTTTTCCACAGTTCGACAAAGATTTCAAAGTTCAAAATATGCACGTGAAAAACGTTGGTGGTTACAACGGACGAAACATTGTGAATATAACAACCAAGATGAGAATAGTAATCCGAATAATCCAAATTATCATTCCTTATCTAAAAAAAGATTCCAAAAGATTTTCATTACAATTTTTACATCTGAATTTCTACAGTTCTTGTCTTTAAAAAGGTAAATATGTTTTATAGTGTTTTTTCTTATAAAATAAAAACACTTTATGAATTATGAGACTTAAAAGAAGATTTATTTACAAAAAAGAAAAAAAGTTAAACTTATTAATTTTTTGATGAACAGATAGACGAGTATTATAAGCACATTAAAGGATTTAATTTATGATGTAAGATTTTATTAATTTTTAATAATTTAACAAATATTAATTATATATTTTTTAAATAAACTTTAATTTACAAAAATATTAAAATTAATACATTTATTTATACAGATTATATACTTAAAACATTTTTATAATAATTGAAAACATAAGAATGTTATATTGAAATTATACAATTGTTTTTATTTATAGGATACAGCTATAATTGCATTGACAAAACAAATTTGACAGGATTGCCGAAATATATGAATTAAGATATTGGCTTTCTCCTTGAAATGCCACAGATTATCATTTTTCTTGTCATTTTCTATAATTGTTTGCAGTTATTGATAAAAAATATTAGCAAAGAAAAAGTGGGGTAATTAAAAAAAAATGATAAAAAGATTGTTACCTTTCTGAGGTCTTCTCTTCAACTGTAGACCGAGATACAATTTCTTCTTCCTCATTATCACTCTCTTCTAATTCATCTGTTTCGAAGGAAACAAAAAATAAACCAAAATTAATCCATTTGAGACAAATGAGAACTCTGATGTCGAGAAAGTATATTTGGATGGCGAAAGGTTGTTCAGAAGTTTTGTTACCTTGGTGATACCATCGGAGCACAGGGAGGAGTAGGCACTCACTAGTGTGATTGCAAAAGTTAGGAGTGGATGGAGTAAGTTCAAGGAACTTCTATTATTAACCAGCAGAGCGTTACCACTGTCGACCAAGGGAAGAGTCTATCAGACATGTGTATGCAATGAAACTTGTCCAGTAAGGATTGAGGACATGTTTTGCATTGAGATAAATGATGACAATGATACAATGGATATGTAATGTAAGTCTAGATCTGATGACCTTATAGGAAGATTAAATCTGGACAACATAGGGAGATGTGTGCAGAGCGGGAGACTGATGGTATGACCATGTTGAAAGAATGGATGAGAGTTCTTGGGTTAGTACATGTAGAACAGTTGAAGTAGCCGGGTCAGCTGGTAGGGATAGGCCATGGTAAACGTGCGAGAAAGTGATAAGGATAGACTTGAGAGAAAGAGGGATAAATAAAGACCTGGACAGAAGACAATTTCTAAAAGCCGTCCAATCCATGCCAGCATTTAAAAGGATGATAAATCGAATATGATGATGATGATGATTTTAGCAGTTTGTTCCAAGGCTGTGAAGTTGGAGTGAAAGCAAATTCATTGCTTTATGAGTTGGACCTTTTTAAAATGTCAGGGGGTTGGAATCAGAGTCGAGTTTTTAGGTTACAGACTCAACGGCTCTGTTTATCAATTTTTTAAAAAAAATTGAATTTAGATTTTATACATAAAAACAAAAAAATGTTGAGTTCAGAAACATCAAAAACACAGCCATTCTCTTCATAATCATAACGCTTAAATATATACGAAAAACAAATTATTACTAATAGAAGAATAACAATTCTCAGGTTGAGCTGAACTTTCTAAAATTTCATTTTTGATATTCTTTCATTTCAGAACTATTTGAAGTATTTAATGAGAGCTGTTTCTGTGTACTATTGATGGGTTTGAGAACTGGAGACGACGGATGACGGGAATGCATCAAAATACTGGAAAAGAGGGACCCGCACCATGATGATTCATGCGGGTTTTAAACATTTGGAAATTTTAACTGCAGTTCAATGCTCCTTAAATACCTGTAAGGCTGTGATGTGTGAGATGAAGAATTGTGGCAGAGATGTAAAAGCAGTGGCTTGCAGGAAGGATCTGACTGTGTGCACGATGAAATTCGTCGAGAAGTTGTGTGAAAAAAAGTGTGGCAAGATCCAGGCAAGGCAATGCAAACCTTAGCGAGAGAGATGGGTGTTGGGGTAGTGAATATGAAGAAAGCAATGAATCATACAAGAGTTGCAAGGGTCAACTGCTCACTGCCAAGGCCGAAGAGAACCGCCTTACATAAACCAAGAAACTCAACAAGATCAAACACCCAGTCAAGCTCTAATTCTTCTCAGACAAAGAACTTCTGCAAGGACAAGTTGCATAACGCGCAGTCAGTGTGAAGTGCCGCACATAATGAAAATCAAATTCTCTTAAACTGTGGTCTGTGAGTATGTTTCCAGCCAAGACCATGTCATGCCACCTCACATGTTCAAAAAAGCACTGAAACTCAATTTAAGTGGCTATATTGAGTTTCTGTCCACTGTTGTCAAGTTCTGGGTGGAAGAGAGAGGGGAGGGGGGTCCTGAGAAGGCCATATGTATGGCAGTAAGATTCAGCTCTGTACCACACCCGAGAAAACCCAGAAATAGCAGTCGAACTTTACCAGTTCCAACATTGCCCCGCTCCACTCAATTGCAACCACATGGACTATTATGTGTGGAGCGCAGTGTAGAAATACACCAACGCTTACAACACAAAGGACGAGTTGAATGCTAGGATCAAACTGGTCTTCATACGTCTCTCGAAGGACGCTGTGAAGACCGCATGCTCTAGGTTGGAGGCCATGGAGTGAACCACATTCGGCAACAAATCCTCTAAGAAATGCACTTTGAATATGAAGAATACATCAAGATATGACGTTTTATTTCTTTCCTTTCCGAAAAGTATCAAATTTATTCTGAACACCTTGTATACATTTGTATTATTCGGACTGTTATATACAAATTATTAATCGTCTAAAAAATTCCGAAACCATGTATACAAAACAAATCAAATTTCTTTTCAAGTTCAATAATAATTTAAGTAAGTGGATGATTTTCTTCTTTTTTTTTTTGGTAATGGTGTAAATAAGCTTGGGGGGGGGGATATGTCAGACCTTTTGGATGCAGATGGAAAGAGTGTTGATTGGCTAAAAGAAAATTATATTTTGGATGCAGATGGAAAGAGTGTTGATTGGCTAAAAGAAAATTATATTTTGGATGCAGATGGAAAGAGTGTTGATTGGCTAAAAGAAAATTATATTTTGGATGCAGATGGAAAGAGTGTTGATTGGCTAAAAGAAAATTATATTTTGGATGCAGATGGAAAGAGTGTTGATTGGCTAAAAGAAAATTATATTTTTAAGAAGCCTAGCAGCTGTTTTTCTGGTCAACTGCCTAAACAGATTTCTTTCTCTTCCCACCTCCCCAAATCTTACTGCCGGCCCTACTAAATTGTTAGGATTTTACCTACTAGGGGGAGGAAAAAAAAAAAAAATCAAAACGTTCTGCATTTCTTGATCGGGTACCAATGTGTATCAAAAACGTAAAGACAGGCTTGTTTGACAGTAATTGTAGGAAAGTGGTGTATCCCTGTCAACAAGAAAAACGAGCCCATTTTTTTTAAATTAAAAATTCCTGAACATACCAATAACCCCCCCCTCCCCCAATTTCTTATCTTCATTACTTCCTAGTCGCTTTATTAAAAGAAAATATAAACAACTTGCTTATGCATAAAATGACAATAGAAAAGTAGGTCAATCTTATTTCCGGTTCTTTTTTTTTTGGTGTGTGTGTGTGTGTGTGTGTGTGTGTGTGTGTGTGTGTGTATAGGGGGAATAAATTCAAACTCCGAAAGTGCCCCCCCCCCCAATCTTCCGCCAACAAATATTTTTTGTACACAAACAGAAATATTTTTGGAAAATCGTTTTTTAACAGAATGTCACAAAAGAATGTTACCACATTATGGCTAATGCAAAGGAACGTAAAGGAAAAGAAAACACACTAAAAAAATGGAAGACACATTCAAACTCTGAGTAGCTCGATCATAAAGCTGAACTAATTTATCAAGCTTTTTTGCAATATCAATAATCTCTATAAATTCAGGTGTGTGTGTACAGGGTTATCTAAACTAATCAACAGATCATTATGAATTTTAAAAATATACAAAGAGTAACATGGGTCCATTTTTCATACCAAAATCAAACAGACAGAATCTGAGCGATTTTTAAGGATGGCTTATTCTGTTAGTCTGAGGTATGATCCTGTGTAGTTCAAGCAGGTTCACCTTCTCACCCTTTGAGAAGGAGTTAGTTTATTGCTAATCACCCAACTTTACATACATATGTAACCCATTCATATCTGCATAAAGGAGAACATCTTCAATTCTGTGTTGGTTGTCTGAAGGAGTGGGGTGGGTTAGGGTGAGACACATTTACAGTGGAACACATCCCTCTGGGCGGTAAGTTCTGTTCTCAATATGTGGTGAATCTCTATGTATTAGTTTCATTTGTTCCCGTTATTGGTAATATGTGTTGATTTCAATAAAATCGTTCCAAACATTACTAGGCGGGTGACCTGAAGGACCTTTTTGAACAGGTCAATCTGAATGACATTTTTGGATTGCTGAATAAAGATTGTACAAAAAAATAGAAATACTCCACCTGCTTTCTACAAACTATTTCTCTAAAAAAATAAAAAATTAAAAAAAAAAATGCTCACAAAATCAGATCTTTCTACCAAACAGAATGACAAAGAATAATTATTCTAGCTTTCCTTATGGTTAGCATTAAACGACCCCTGAGGTTAATGGGTAGGTTATGTTACGGTTCAGAGTTCAATCTTGAGCAAAGGTAGCAAGTAATTGAAAGATCCCATGATGCTTCCCAAGATCGCCATAAGGCAACCGAAGAAGGCCATAGGGAAAACAACCGAAATCATCATCATCATCAACCGGTTTATTTGTTGAATCAGGCCACAATCCTCTGATGAGGGTGGGGCCTGATTGTCTAGTCTCGAAATCTAAGTCTTCCTCTCCACTCCTGTCTTTGGCAAGGCTTGATGGAATCCATACCCATGGCCTTCCTATCACGTTTGACTACGTCCTCCCAAGTCAACTTGGGTCTGCCAGTGGTGATGTTCTCTGCTGGCACATTCAACTGTGATAACAATCCAAGATGAGAAAATCAGCACGAAAATAATGAAAAATCATTTCCCCCAAAATATAAAGAAACATGATTAATTTATGCTATACATGGACATTTCTGTGAATGTTATCAATAAACATTAAAACGACAAAGAATGTTGATATATTTGATATTAAGAATGTCTGAACATCATATGCGACACAAATTTTATCTGGTAGTCACTCTCAATCATCTTCCATCAAAAGTAAATAAATTTACTTCAGATAGAAAGTTGAAAAAATACACGGATTACCAGTTTCTTTGAAGATTCAAGACAAATTCTAATCGCAATTTATCTCAGACAATTTATGATGGTTTAATCAAAAGTAACTTTATTTAAATTCCTCATTCGTCACTCACGAACAGTTTTTAATAGTTAATGATTAACAAGGTTAATTTTGTTCGTAATTTTTTTTTTTTTTTCCATTTTAATTAACACGACTTAAATCATTTTGCTAGACTAAAACAATTTTAAAATAGAGAAACCGAAAGTTGTAATGGAAAAAATAAAAAATAAAGTAAAGGTAAAAGAAATAAAATAATAATAAAATACATTTTTTCTTACCTGTAGATGTGGCTGGGGGTAAGTCCTGTAGCAGACGAACAAGTTTCCTTTCATATACAAGACGTGTAGTATCTATAGAAAAAAGAAAATTCCCTTAAAAAACTCATCAGGATAAATTAACGCAATATTTGTTGGTTAAATATTAAAAAAAGAGAAGTTTTTATAAACTGACTCCTTAGTTAAATTCATTTAATTGGCAATCATACCCACTTGCTTTCAAGATGAAGTGTTTAGTATTTTATAATCCACACAGGTGAGGAATATAAATTAAAAGCAATGTTCCTATTTGTTTGCCTCCCCACAAGGACAAAGTTAGACACAAGGTCAGATTTTAATGTGTGGAAAAATCCAACATCCCCAAAAAATGGAACAAAAAATTAAAATTGCCTCAGTCTAGAAGAATTTCTCTTTCACCGACCGAGGATAGCAAAGATGAAGTGTAGTATCAGAACAGATACTACACTTTGCTCCTTGCAGTTCTTAAAAGAAGATTTATTCGGCCTAACAAGAAGTAGATTAAAGATTTACTTCACTGACACTATTGAAACAGCATCGTTATTTAAAAGATTGATTTGGCAAATTTGAAAACCATAATTAAAATTTAAGGGTGAATCTCGGGTCTACTGATTAAGGTCGATCTGAATGTTTGCTTTTTATGACATTTAGGGAAAAACTACTAGATATATATTTATGAAAAATACATGTGCAAAATTAATAAAATTTGTTTCAGTTTCATCGATTTTGAAAAGTTACTTTGACAATCTAAACCAACTCGGACGACATCAAATGACATTGTTTAGATTTTTAGGCCAAGTACCATTCATAACGAGCAAACACAAAAAAAGTGGGTTTATGATAGGTCATATCTCACCATAAAAAGTTATGAAAACAATACACATAAAACATCTTGATAAACTTGTAGACATACCAGTTTCCTTTCGTTTAATAGGATCTTATAGGTTTTGTTTAACTATTTTATAACAACCAACTGTCCCTAGCCGCAAGTTTTGTTTTTTAACTTTCATCTTTTGTTACCTTTTCTTTTACCAAATTATTTTTTTTTGTTTTCTGTTTTAGGAATAAAAGTTGAATTTTGTGTGGTCACCTTTCAGCTATTGTCCTGACTTGTTAGATTTTACCGAATCAATATCTGCAGTCATTGGGGGTGATCTATGTAAGTACTAAAAACAGTTAATTTACATGACTGAAATAGGATCTAACCCAAGAAAAAAACAAACAAATTAATTAAAGCAAAATGGTTTTATTTGCCTGATAATAAAATTTGAAATTTAACAAATATAAAAAGCTAAACACCAGAGTTAGCTTGTGTGCTACTCTCCCATTTGGCTAAGATCAAAGTGTAGTATCTGTTCCGATGGATACTGCACCCCATAGATCGGTATTGTCTTGACCTTCGAGGCTAGATTTACGCCGGTCTATGGGTCTGTCCTGTGCAGTTCTAGGAGGTCCACCCTCCCAGGCTTTGCCTCCCCTCTTTGGGGAGTAGTAAGTTTATTGCTTACTGCCTGAGGCGCCCCTACCGGGGAATGCCGACGGGGCTGCCCAGGCAATTTTTAAACCCCACTTTCCCGACCCGACCTTGGGTCACATCTTACTTGTGGGAGTAAGATAAAAACTGGCCTTGTGCCTAACTCCTGGAGAGGAGTAAATCAATACTCTCCCAACACAATGGTTTTTTTTTTTTTCTATAATAAAATGAAAATATTCAAATAACTGTTTCCTGGAAGTGTTTTTACTTTCATTTAGTTTTGCTATTTTAAGAAAAATTATGTAGGCCAACACCCAATATTTGTTTTTGTTTTTAAATATAGTTTTGCAAGTTAAATTTAATTATTATAGTATCATTAATTGAACCAAATTGTTATAAAACTATAATTATTTGTAATCATGGTAATGTTGTTTCAATCTATATTTATAAAATTATTAGATGTAAATAGTTTCCGAAACTTTTAATACACAAGAATCTGCTAAAAATTTTAAAAGCTAATTAAAATGACTTTTTCTGCAATAGTTTAAATTTTTCTAAATTGCTGTAAATTTTCCAATTCAGTTTTTTTTTCAACTACAAAAATATTAAAATAGTTTATTTATGAAGAAACAGAAATGCATTGGTTTTAGTATTTTATGCTATTGTATGTTTTATGTCAATAATGTATTAATAGTAAATAATAGATTTCCAACAAAAAAGAGAGAAAAAAAAAGGGTATGTTGTGAGCCGTGATTGAAAACGGGATCCTTAGATTTTCAGTCAGACTCTCCAGCTATTTCTTGTAATGTTAAGCATGAATATCTATATTGGTTTAAGAACAGAGAGCTGCTGCTGCTATGTAGGTGATAATTTAAAAATGTCCATTTGAAAAATCTTCCAAGGTGGGTTAATTATTTTTGAAAGAAATTGAATTTAAATAACATAAACCAATGTTAAAAAACAAGAGTAGAGTAGAAAGTTGACCGTGAGTGTACTTTCTGCAGCCCTGTAACTAGAAATACACATGAAAAAATTTAAATTGCTTAAAATATCTCAATAATCGCATATATAGAAAGAGCTTAATAATCTAAGAAAGAATCTGTTTAAATTTTTTAAATCTGACTAAAAATAATGAAATTATGACTATTTTTGTGCCTCGCATGATTGGATATTTTTCCCTCTTTAAGACCATATGCGTTTTGTCACATTTTTTACACTAAGTTTTCAGTAAAAATGTTATATCTTTGTTAAAACACAAGATTAAGCAATGAAATTTGCCATATAAGTATATTTTTGTACAAGGAATCAAAATATGGCAATGAAAATCTCAAGAAATTAATGGTTTCCAAGTAATCTGCACTAAGTGCACATAAATATGCTACAATACCTTAAAAATACCATGTATCCATTAAAAAATGAAGTTAGAAAACTCAAAGTTGAATTGTAATACATTTTATGTACAGGAAACTGAAATCTAATACAAGGACTGTTTAAAAATGAATATATTGCAAGATTTCTTTGGCATTATTGTAGATTAACACCTTCTGCTAACTCACCCCCTTACCTCCCCAAAATATGAGATTCTACTTTTTTTATTTAGGCAATTACATGTTAACACCCTGAAAAACTTGGCAGAAAGAAAGAAACAAAAACAATTATTTTAGAATTTAGAGTGGGGATTAGTTTCACATATAAATGTAATGTAAAATAATCGCCTATTTCAGGGCCATTCTAGCGTTTTAGGGCAATTAATCATTTTTTCTATGGGAGATAAATCCTGTGCATTTTTTCGTGGGGGGGGGGGGGGGCTCTCTCTTTTCTTTCTTATTTTTAGAAGATTATGTGTGGTTTTAAGAGGGTTTCTGTGGGAGGAAGGGGCGGGGCTTGCCACTTGGACTTCGGGTTAGTGGTTGGGCTAAGGGCAATTACGTGTGAACACCCTGAAAACTAAGCAGAAAACCCCCCCAATTATTTTAGAATTTAGAGTGGAGGATTAGTTTCACATAAATGTAAAATAATTCACCATTCCAGGCCATTCTAGCGTTTTAGGGTAGTTAATCAATATTTTTCTATGGCAAATAAATCCTGTGCGTTTTTCTTTATAGGAGGGGGGGGGGGGTCTGCTTAAATTTCTTTTCTTTTTTTTTTAGATTATTATGTGTGGTTTTAATGGGCTTTTTGTAGGATTGGAAGCTTACCACTCGGACTTAGGGTTAGTGATAAGGTTAAGGAAAGGGTTTTGTTTTGAATGGAGGTTGCTGTTCGGACTTAGTGTTAGGGTTAAGGGAGCTTTTTAGGGGGGGGGGGGCTTGTAACCTCACTCAGATTTAAGGTTAATGGTATGACACGTTCAAGATAAGGTATTTTCAGGAGATGGGCTTGTCATTCAAACCTAGAGTTAGTGGTAGAGTAATTATTTATTTTATATCAAGTTTTCAGCTTGAAAAAATATTTTTTAAATTGAACTAAAAGGCAAGAATGGCCAGGAAATGGGAGATCTTTTTACGTTAAATTTATATGCGAAACTGATACCCCAACTCTAAATTCTAAATTATTTTTTGTTGCCTTTTTTCTTGAAGTATTTTTTATAAAAGAACCACAAACAGCATTAACTTTTTTAAGCACAAATAGTATTTTTGTTTTGTTTTTCTTTTTGATCAAAACTCCGTAAACGAATTTTATGATGTTAACTGTTTATAACTAGCTGCTGCTGATTGATGGCTATATCAGCCGCGTGAACCGGCGACTACTGACATGACGCTGGAGCCGCGTGAACCGGCGACTACTGACACGACGCTGGAGCCGCGTGAACCGGCGACTACTGACACGATGCTGGAGCCGCGTGAATTAGCAATTTCATTTACATAGACATGTAGAAAAGGGTAATCCTACTACATGGTAACAGTGTCTCAACCGCCGATATCAACCTCATCAAACTTTGTGCATTAAAGTAAATCATTATACAGAGCATGATGTGGAAAAAAAATATCCTCGATAGCAGTGTTCAAGAATTCTTTAATAGTCTCAGACCCAGATAACTTCCAAAGTTTATATTAAGATCAACTTCTAGTAACATTTGTTTTGAAGATTCAAGCAATACTTATGTAAAATTGTTAAACTCACGCTGGATAAAAAAACAACCTAGTTGCCATATTAGAGTAGTTGACAAAAAGGGAGTTTTTTTTTCAATACAATAAACATGGTGTGTCACTTAATAACAAAACAGAATAAATGTGAAGAACATAATTGTCACATTTACAAAATCTTCATCCATTTTCAATATCAACTTTAGATAACCCACAAATAATGGAAACGCCTTTATCTAAAGATACATCGTTAGTAAACATTAAAAAAGATTCAAATATCAGGTAAACATAACCTCCTGAGCAGTAGTTATGCCCCCCCTCCCCCTCATGTGGTAGAGGAGGTGGTAACATGGTAGTGTCAGAGATATGCTGTCTGGAACTCTGGTTCCCTGCAGGCCCACCCATGGCGGACAAGTTTGGCACCAAGCAGTATTAGGGCCGCAACCTGGCTAACATGGCTTTGTTGAAAATCGACATCAGGATCCGTCATCCTCTGGTCGTCTTTGCCTCTGTGTATGACAAGCAAAGATATGTCAGGCGCAAAACTGCAAATCAATGGAGTAAAAGCGGCAACGTTGCTTCCGCACCATTCCTTTGTGTGTTCTTGGAAAAACCTTCCGTTCCCTGACTTTGCATGCAACTGCTGAGCCTTGCTGCACTATTGTCGAAGATAAAGACCTGCGATCCTTCAGGTTAACGAATCGCTGTGACGATCAACGAGGAGTACTTCATGCAGACCAGACGATCGTGAGGCACGATCTTAGTGAACTTAATCCAGAAGTCTGACTTGCAGTTATGAGGACTTTACAAAATCATTCAATCATCAAGGTTACAAGAAATAATTACCTGTAATCGGACCAACTCTTGCTCCTGAATTCTTCAGAGCAGTTATCAACTCTTCATTACTCATGGCTTTAACGTCAGGAATCATGGTTGTGCAATAATGGTGCTCAGTTGAATTGCTTAAAGGATGAAATTCACCTGAAGAAAAAAGAAAACATCCTGAGTATTCACACATACAGAAATATATATTCACACATACAGAAAAATATATTCACACATACAGAAATATATATTCACACATAAAGAAATATATAAGAAAGTCTATAAAATAAGATGCCAGAATCAATTTCAAAAACAGTTTATGCTCTACATGTCAGCTACATGAAATTATAAAATGTACAATTTGGTAACAACCTTTCTTGCATACATGTGTTAAACATTTCAGATAGGCGCCTAGTTTTTGTTGTTGTTGTTCTTTCCAGCACCCTTATTAATGTTACCGATCATTAGGTGGTAAATTTTTCATCGGCTGAGGAGGTTTCAAAATATGAATGTATGGAAATTGTCATTAAAAGCATCAGTAATGTCTATTGCAAGACCAAATTCTAAAATGCTTTCTCCTTCTATATTATTATCATATCCATTTCCTCCATGCACACCCTCAAAATCACCAGGGGTCATTCCAACATGACCATTCAAATCTCCAGCCACAGCAAATACTTTGTTCTCATCAACCTTACGAGTTACTGCAATAAACCGGTCATAAAGTTTATCTTTTGCATCTTCACATATTGTGGTGCATAAACAAATATAGCTATGAAAATTTTCACCTTTTTACATATATTTTATTGGTTTTATATTCTTGTTAATGTAAGTTGATTTTATTATTAAGACTGTGTATCATGAAGCCATATTGTGGTGCATAAACAGATAATCGCTATGAAAATTTTCTCACCAACCATCAACTTCATCAGTATGATTTGCTCACTTACACAATTAACTTCAATCACTTAAATCTACCCATCTCTCTGCATTAAAAATGCAAACGCCTCTTGTTCACTTTTCATTTCCAATCCAATACAGCTTATATCTTGCATTCTTTCCCACAATCATTCCAGCAGATTTACCTCTTCAATGAGTTTCTTGGACACAACATGGGTCAATACATCTTTAAGAAACTTAATCTCACCAGACCTTCCATGCGAGCTTCCAACATTTAAACTACATAGCCTGAAATTTAAGCCACTTTCTTTGGAAGCAATTTCCTTACTTGAAGCAATTTTTTTTTACCGAGTGAGATAATAGGGACCAGTGTTTTTATCGAAACATCATCTCTAGGTAATTGTCTACCAAGGCTAAAGAATGCTTCACTTTGTAGTCTTTCAATTTTCTTTTGTACTTAATTACTTTATTGTAAGAAAATATTTAAATGTTTTGAAAGACAATTCAATTAAGAAATCTTTCTTTAAAAAATAAATAAACAAAAAAAAAATGTTTGCAATAAAATCACTGGGATGTCTTGCGAATTGTTGAATTTTATTCCCATAAATAGTTTTGAGTTTTTTTTATCTTTCAACAATCAAATAGATAAAATAATCTTTTTTTAAATAAATGTTGCCTTTCGTTTTGATGGAAATGTTGCAAAGTTTAATGTAATTGTAAAATCCTTAAAAGTAGTTAATTAAACAAAGTTACGTTTGAACATGAACTACCATCAACAGATGATATAAGGGTTAGTGAGATTTTCAATTGGATGATGGAACTGTACTATGAAAGTATTGAGCCCTCTGATTAATTCACAGTACGATGACATCAGATATTTATTTACATGGACTTGAAGACGACCATGTTGTAGTCTGTAGGGAAACATTCCTGCGATAAAGTGTTCCAGAGGTGGGAAGTTCTTGGAAAGAAACTCTGTTCATGGAAGTTCCGTTTGATTTTAGGTACGCGAAGGAAGAAGGAGAGTCTTTGCAGTGTTGGGAGGAAAAAGAGTTCTTGCTGAGAAGGTTTTACGGAGGGGGGGGGGTGTACCAGAGCTTTAAGCCCAGTCGAGCACCTACCATAGAAATATCGGTAGAGTAGGTAAAGACTAGCACCGTCTCTTCTGTGCGAAAGGGTCTGCAGGGAAGAGAAGAGATCGTCTCCAACCCAAACTTTGTCGAAGAAGAGCGTGATGTGTGTATCATACAGAATACGGCCATGTACGTTTTAGTAATATAAATCAAAGAATGAATCTTGCAGTAATGAAAACAAAATATCTTGCTAATTTGTTTGCAAGCACATTTTATTTGAAAGTCTTACGAATTTAATAACTGTTTCTTATAGTAAAAAAAAAAAAAAAAAAAAAAAAAAAAAAAAAAAAAATCGATGAATTTATCTGTAATTAACAGTCACTGAAAATCAAACATGTTTGTTTGCCCATTAGATATTCAAGTAGGCTGTTAAAAATGTGTTTTGTTTTTATAATAATAAAAAAAAAGGTTCAATTTTGACCAAAATACGTCAAACCTAAGGAGTTGTTACTAGTTGCAGTATCGAGTCGTGTGACTCGGGTTAGGGTTAAACTACTATAATTTGTAAATCGTTCATCTATTTTTATTTATGGAAAAAAAAGAAATTTTCCTTTATCTGAAAGTAAATGAATTCTATATTGTTATTTTACACTCATATGAAAGAGGTATCGTGAGAATTTATTCGAGGGAAGAGTCCTCACTTCTACCCTGTTATGACACTTCCGTATACTGCACCGCAGATTATCCAATGGAAGAACAAAAAGGTAACTGTCATTTTCCAGTGCAGACGGCCATTGGAATTTTTTGCCATGTTCTATCTGCAGAGCCATCCATTTGTCGATGATTGTCACATGAACTACAACTCCTCGTAAAGAATAGAGTTTTTATCGCGGTTTCCCTCCTCTAGATCCGTCGTGTTCTGTCTATGCTCATGTTGCTCTCCACCAACACCAACATCCCAATCTAAAGTTTCTGTCATCTGTCCTGTTGCAGAGACATCTTCGCTGATTCGAACATGTAGAATAAGCCCCCCCCTCTCTCTTAGCTATCTATGTTGATTCAACCACTAATATTTATTAACATCTTTGTGAGAGAAAGAGTGACATTGTTTAAGCATAGTCATCTAAATTAGATGGTAAAATGATAATAAAAGTAAAGAAACCTATTTTTAGTTACGCAAGAAGAATGTTTTAAAAGAACGTTAGATATGTGGTGACAGTTGATGAATTTTGGAATGAAAATCCAAGTAGAATAAATAGTGGTAGTGGCTGTGACCCAACAGGTTGAGAGTACGTTGAATATATCAGAAATAAGAAATGTTATTCAAAAGTAGCAGGGCCAACTAACATTAGTGCTCAAATCATTGTAACATACTTGGTTAAAATAAACCATTAATTTAACAATTGCATTTTTTATCCCAAGTAGAGCATAAACTGCATAAATTTAATTTTTTAGAAATAAAACTTTGAACTTGGAAACATCATTTTAAATTTTTAATTATCAATAGAAAACCAAATAACAATGTTTTTTCTTCTCTAAAATAAATTTATTTACCTTAAAGACAAACATCTCAATGAACAATACCCAAGAGAGATTTATCTCCAATAGGAAGGAAGAAAAAAAATAAAAAGTTGCAATTTAAAAGCTAGTAAATAAATTTATTTAGAGAAAAAACCCCACATCATTTAGTTTTCTACATTTCTATTGATAATTAAAAAAATTCTTTTTTAGTAACTAACGTTAGACTTACCGTTTAGAAAAACAACACAACAAAAAAAACAAAAAACGTTTAAATAATGAACAATTATTTGGCAACATATTATCCATTATAGGGAATTTCAAATAGATAAGACCTGAAATTGAATCAGATGAATAAAACACTGTTCAGAGTGCAATAATCATAGTTAACAATGTTACATACATTTAATGACACCAAACAATTTGAGGGAAATATCGGAGCTGAATGGGTTTCAGTAGTTTGAAAAATTCCAGTGCATTACTTACAAAGTTGTTGCTAAGGGCAGTCTAATTTTGTTAATGCAGTATCGGGTTGGGATTAACCCATAAAAACAGCTTTCTATATCGTGTGGATTGAATAGACAGACAGACATAAATTTACTAAGTAGATGTTATTTATATAATATTGCTTTCATCACTCATCTACATCACACTACAAACTCACACAAGTGAAAGTACTGAACTAAATGCCGTCATTTTAAAATCATTTCAAGATTCGAACCTGTAATCTAGACATTAAAAACAAAAAGTGATATAATTACAAGTCAATTTGTATTATTCGAACTACTGTTTTCATCTTAGATGTTATTCTCCTGTTTCGACCTATGTAACCTCTGGTCTTTTTAAGGTGCATTTTGTCGAACTCTATGTTGAACTCAGAAATCTACACAGAATTTCGAACAGAACCATTTATTTAATCCATGGGAATAGACATGGCACGGAGACATGTGGCGCAATGAATAAAGTTAAATAATAATCAGATCTAAATAAAAGTCGTCTGAAGGTTCAATCCTTACTACAGGCGATACTAAGAATAAAATAAAAATTAATTAAGATTTCTACTTGGTCATGGCTGATAGAACGAGAGCAATCTACCCCCATTGAAATTCTGCATGAATTCCCAATTTCGAGAAAACGCTCCTGAAGAAGGTTGGAGGTTATGTTGGCCGAAACGTTATGAGAATAACATCCAAGATAAGACCAGTAGTCTGAATAATCCAAATTATCAATCCTCATCTAAAGAATTCTGAAACATATTTCAGTCAAGTAAGGTGAAAATTTACTTAAGAGGAAAAATTACTTTGAATCACATAGCCATTATATGCTAACATGGGTTATATTTACATCAATCTGTGTGTTAGGCATCGGAAACCGTACTCTGAAACTGGAATTTCCATGGGTACCGTACGGCTATATAAAGATTAATCCTCTATTGAGTAAATGTAAAGTAAGCTTCATGGTTATGATTTCTCACCTGGTATGGATCAGATTTCAGTTGATCTGGAAAGTAAATCTGCGATATTTATAAGATTATTCTACATAAAAAACAAAAACAGGTGCTATGTAAGAAAATCCAAAAGGTTATTTCTAGAAAATCCAAAAGGTTATTTCTAGAAGGCGGTGGTGGAGGCATTTCTGACATTCATAACTCTTACAATCATGCATATAGTATTTCTGACTACATGAGAGATTGAACCTACCTTGGTAATGAGATAATTTATATCATTATCACTATTAAACCAAATTATAGTTCAAAAACTTGTTCCATATTTACTTGAAGTTTATATCAAGTCATTGACATAATCATATCCATTGACGGCCGACTATATTTAAATGTTCAATGCAATGTAAACAAATTTGATGAAAAGATGATTTACATCTGGGTTGTTGTTGTTGTTGTTGCAACGGCGTTCACCCTGGTCAGTTTCAGCCGGCTTCTTCTCTGACCTGCACTACACTTGGAATCATGTTAGCCACGCACAACGATGCTGAGCAAGGTTGATGAAGATGGCTAACCAATCACAATTTCACCATCGAAGTGTCCTTTTGGTGGAGGAAATTAGTTTTCTACAGTTTAATAGGTTTTTAACAATGGCTATTTTGTAGCGATGAGGGAATTCGCTTTTTAAATTTAAGAGATTAGAGTTTAAACTGATTGTTTTTTTTATAAGAAGAATTATTAAACGTATTATTAGAGATGTCAATGAGAACATCAAAGAATAAGATTTTATTATTTACGTTCAGTTCTACAGTGAATTTATGGACAGTTTTTTGGGGAGTGAAAAGGCCCTGTAGTCTGTATTTGGTCATTATTGTCAGCTAAAATAAGAATATCGCCAACGTAGCGTATATAAACAGAGGGTTCTATAGTGTTATTAAATATTTTGTTTTCTAGGTTTGCCATATAGCATTCGCTAAAAGTCAGTCAAAGAACCGAGCCCATCAAAACTACGTCAATTTGAATGTAAATGTTTCCTTTGAAATCATAAAAAGGTACTTCAATGGTACAAATTAATAATAACATTTTTAGCATTTTTTTTTTTTTTTTAAATCGATTCTAAGTGGAGAGAGAGATGAGTTATTGTTTCATTTACAGGTCCATTAATGGATAAGCTTTCTACATCAATGGAAGCAATGATTTTATTGTCCGGTTGTTTGGGTTGTAGAATTTGTAGTAGTTCTTGTGTGGACTTTACGCTATAGTTACTGAGTAGTTACAGGCGGATAAGTTCATTTACTTTTTTTGTTAATGAATATATGGGAGTAGTAACTTGTGATATGATCGGCCCGAGAGGAGAATTAGGTTAATATATCTTAACTGTTCCGTATAAATAACCAGGTTTGTAGTCCCTGATTATTTTGGGAAGTTGGTAATTATCGATTTGTGTGTTATTCGCAGTGATAACTAGTGTTTTTATTTTATTAGTTGGGTTATTGTGATTTTTTTTATTATTTAGTGTGGTCATCAACAATTGTTTGTAGTTTTGTGTGTGAGTCGGATTTATTAAGTACTACAAATATGGTTGTTTTGTCCACTTTTTTATGATGATATTCAAATATTTGTAGAGTTCATTAGCAGTTTTTTTTAATTGAGAGTTAATGAATTTTAAAAAATTTTTTTTATCGTGTCAAATTTTTATAACTTTTGATTTTTAGATCACATATGCCAGGATGTGTTGTAATATTATTTTCTGTTTCTAGTTTAACTATGTTTTCATATAATAATTCTATTTCTGCTTTTTTCTTTTGATGATTGAAGCGATTAAAAAAGTGGCAATTAGGTCCAAGATTTAGGAATTCTTTTTGGTGTTCTGTGAGATGGTGGTCAGATAGATTAATGCAGTGTTGCGTGTGGTTGCGTAATAAAATAGATCCTTTGTATATTGAGTTGAATTCTTTTGGGATAATTATCTGGTAAAAAGTGTTTGTAATTGGTGATGATATCCGCAAGTTATTGTTAGAGTTCAGTATATTGGTTGTTAATGATAACGTCCTTCAGTTTGCTTTCAAGTTTATGTAGTTCAACAGTATGTTTCCTAATTAATTCATGGGCGATCGTAATTTGCCTTTTAATTAAATTGACGCTGAAGTTCCAAGTAGTAGTGTTGTGTTATGCTGAAGGGTCATGCAATTTGAATTGTGTATTTAGGCAGCATTCTTTCATTTTAGCAAAATATTGTTAAACATAACAGAATTCCTGTGCTTGATTATAGCTTTTTTATTTTTTTTAATAATCTATTTTGTGTCAAAATCAAAAAATTAATCAATATGTCATAACTTTCGATTCTTCGTCGAATCATCTTCAGGTGACATTAACCAAATGATCAAAAAAGACAAAGAAAAGAGAATTAAAAAAAAAACAAAAGCAAAAACAAAACAGCTGAAAACGCCATGTGAAGTAGACGTCAAAACAACAAATCCCCCTCCCCAAACAATTTTGCACTACTTCTACAAGGATTAAAATCAAAATATAATGATACTAAACCTTATGTATAGAATCCTTACATCATTTTGATTCTGAAAACAAGAAATTCAAGGAATCTTGCTTTATTGGTGTCTAATCACTATCCATTAAATCTAATGCAAATCTGAAATATTTGAATTTTCAAATGGGAGATTGTGCCCATATTATGTTCACTAAATTGTTTTAAATACTCCAATGAAACTGAAATTTTGGGAATATTTATTAATTGATGCCTGATACCTATTGTTAAAATCTCAAAAATCGAAGGTATTTCAATTTTCATCCCCCCCCCCCCCATCTCTGGGAGACACTTAGATTAAGTGTGAAAAAGAAAACCTACTTTCAGTGCCAGTAAATATGTTCTCTTCTATTTGAGAAATAGTAAATACAGATAAAAACAAATTTTTAACTTTATTTTTACAATTCAGAAATATTCGTTTCAACAAAATTTTTTTTTATTCAAATAATTGAAATTCTTATTTATTTGTGAAATTAAAAAACCTAAGATGATGTATATAATCATTAAGAATTCTGATGTAATTAAACTTACATATTTATAAAGATTATTCTCTTTTCGATTATATAAATATTTTGAAGATTAGATCAGAAATATGCAAAATATTGCAAGTTGAACAGATCAAGGTGTGAATCTGTCAATGTCGCACTATAACAACCAGTTGGATTAGAATTATACATTTATTCTCAACATCATATGTTCAATCATATTCACCCTTTTACTTGATTTAACATTATAACACATGCCTAACTGACATTGAAAAGCCTCAAAGTTATTTAACAAAAAGAAAATAAACCAAGAAATATAAATGACTTAACATATATTTTTAAAAAATCAGCAAAGGGAGTAACTCATAAAATTCATTTAAATGGAGCTCAGTGATATACAGTAAATACAACAATGTTACACCTGATTAAATAATAAAAAATGTTTCAAGATATAAACAATATACAGAAAAAGTAAAAAATAGATTATATAAAAAAAGATATAGGCGTGGAAGTTCAAATAATACTATCATTGTACCGATTTACATTATGCCGTGAAGTAGCAGTAATAAAAATGTTTATATGTTAGAATGAATGAGGTTAGACTGTTCTCGTTCGGTCAGCCACGACCGGGTAGAAGTGTCAAGTAATCTTTATTTCATTCTGAGTTATTATCGCCTGTAGTGAGGATTGAACCATAAACCTCCAGAAGATTGTCACTTAGAATTCATTGATACTGAAACTTCATTATTTGTTGTGCCACGTTTCAATGTGTATAGGTTCTCAGAGTCCCACATATATTTCGGAGTTCGAAAAGATGCACCTGAAGAATGTTAGCGGTGACATCGACCGAAGTTGTCTGAATTAATCCTTCTCATCTCAAAAATTCCGAAAAAAATAAAAAAAATACTGGGGGCTTTTTTTTTTTTTAATAGAACTTGAACCTGCAGCTCAAAAACGAAAAGTCAATACAACTTAGAAAAATTGACAAGAAAAGGGCAAACTCTAAGTTGTTTGTGTCATGAGCATTAAACCAAAAAGAATTACGTAATACTGTTGTCACTATCTCCACAACTAAAATGAACAGTTGACAACAGCACGAGATGATCTTTTTATAAACTCCTAAGTTCATGGACTTTTTAAGAGTGAAGATTTAGTGATTTTAGAAACGTTCCATCTTCATCCAGTTTCATTTTTCTTTCTGTTACGACATTTAACAAGACTAATCAATATAATATTTTTATGATGATAGCCGAAAAGCGGGGAAGAGTTAATTCCTTGGGAGAGGGTAAGCAGAAGAAACACAAGGTATTTCATTTTGACTGAAGCTAAGGCAAAAGGCGACCACCTTAAAGACGGGCTGTGCACTTCGTAAAATACATTTATTCTGAATGTCAGCACATATTGCATTCTTCTTTGGAATTCTATTCTGCTTAATTTAATCCAAGTTATTTAAAGATAGAATTTCTGTTCGTTTTTATGTAAAAATGAAAAAGAAAAGAAAACTGTATGCACCATAGAAAGGGAAGTAGTCGTAGAAAAAGGTTAGTCACAAGTGTAAAGTCAAGTGGGGATAAAACATGTATTGTAGTTTGGGAGCAAGACCTCATTAGAGAGTAGAAAAAACTAATGCTTCCTTGTTAAAAAAAGAGAAAAGTGATGGCATGTCTTCTAATGAAAACAGTATGTGTACGGTAAATTTAACACACAAAAAAATACATATTCAACAAATACATTTTTAGATTCCTTTAACATAAAAAAATAAAAATAAGGAGGAAATGGCTTATTTTTATACCCCCCCCCCCCAACTGATCTCAATTTTAAATGTTCTTCAACTTAACCCCAAAGAGAATTTTCGTAAGTTAAAAAAAGAAGAAAAAGTTTGAAATAATGTTTAAGTGTCTGGTAATGGTTTGCTTATGTTCTGAAAAAGAACAGCCTCGGGAATTGTTTTTTTTTATTTGAAAGATTAAACAAAGTTGGGGGAAGAGGTACAATTTTCGGTTCTTTTAAAAATAAATTTAAAGTGAAACGACTTTTCATTTTAGACATTTCAATTACACTTGAGTTATTTTAGTCATTTTACCTCTCGGAAATTACAATTTTTAAATAAACCAACACATGCCATTTCCACCTTCAGTTTTGCGTTTCAGTGTATTATAAAAAAACAAAGTGCATTGTTGCTAACTTTAAGAATTAAAAACAAAAATGGATTTATGGTATTTAAATTTCAACATTTTCTAAGAAACCATATCGATTTTACTGCAAAACTGATTTTTTAAGGCCATATTTCTTGAATGAATTATCTTTCAATCTGAAGTCTTATTGCAACGATGTCGTTGTTGTTTGTTCGGGCATACAGCTCATCGCCCAGAAAAGGAATTAATCTGTAATGCAATCCTCTCTACCTGAGAATGTAGGTGATAACCATTAGAGGACTTAATGAGTTCATGTCCACAAGTGATCAATCTTTGACGGTGGAATCGCGATTGGTTAACCATCTCTTGCGAGTGTTCAAGATCACTGTGCATGAGCAGCCATGGTTTGGGATATGGTGTAGGTCAGTGAAAAAGTCGGCTCGACCTGACCGAGGTGAATGCCGTTGCAAGTTATTGATTCTTTGGATGAACAACAGTCTATTATTGACATTGAAGATGAGCTTAGCAACATAATCACTTGTGGAAGTGCTACCATGGTCAGACTTCACCAGGGCTAGATGTTTCTTTTTGGACCCTGTCTTATATTTGTTCTTCTTTTAAATAATTCCAGGCCTTTCAGACACGATTTGAGACACTTTTGCATCAGAGCAATGTCCAGATGTTGCATATCCCAACGAAAGCACCTTAGAAAACTGGAGAGGATATAAGGTTATCTTTTGTGATGAGACCCTGTGTTACACCTTTCCGAACTTCATAATTACCAGTTTTCCAACTTCTATTGAGAAAATTATCAATACTGAATGCGCACATCTTGACATTTTGATAAATAAAAAAGATGAGCAAAAATTAAGCCGTCATCAAGAAAATGCTGTTTCATACCTCCAAAATAGGGTCCAAAATACTAAAAATATGTTCATTTCTAGAATAGCATAAACATTATTTCATGTAATTTCCCAGTTTAAAAGCTATTCAGTCCAGACATGTTGATGTTTGGCATCAGTTCAAAATCTATCTTTATAAGTTGTGCCATTTCTTGCATTAACAGTAAATTTCTTTCACGCTTCATCAAACAGCAGAAGCACCTTTCTGATATATCGTTAGATATATGTGACCTGTCTTAAGTTTAATTTACATCATCATCATGGTCGTCACTCGAATCAAGTATATGGGTCACCAGGGGATTCATTTGTGACTCCACCAGCAGATAAGTATATTGCGGCAAACACAAGTATATTGGTCAGTCAGATGAATCAAGTTGGATCCCCTCAACAAACCATCAGCCAAATATCTTGGACAGCAGCAGCCAGTTGAGCTGCTCTCTTCCAGTAGCAATACACATGAAAAAATTTAAATTGCTTAAAATATCTCAATAATCACATATATAGAAAGAGCTTAATAATCTAAGAAAGAATCTGTTTAAATTTTTAAAATCTGACTAAAAATAAGGAAGTTATGACTATTTTTGTGCCTCACACGATTGGAAATTTCCCCTCTTTAAGACCATATGCGTTTCGTCACATTTTTTACACTAATTTTTCAGTAAAAATGTTATATCTTTGTTAAAACACAAGATTAAGCAATGAAATTTACCATATAAGTGTATTTTTGTACAAGGAATCAGAATGTGCCACTGAAAATCTCCAGAAATTAATGGTTTCCAAGTAATCTGCACTAAGTGCACATAAATATGCTGCAATACCTTAAAAATACCATGTATCCATTAAAAGAAAGAAGTTAGAAAACTCAAAGTTGAATTGTAATACATTTTATGTACAGGAAACTGAAATCTAATACAAGGACTGTTTAAAAATGAATATATTGCAAGATTTCTTTGGCATTATTGTAGATTAACACCTTCTGCTAACTCACCCCCTTACCTCCCCAAAATTTGAGATTCTACTTTTTTTATTTAGGCAATTACATGTTAACACCCTGAAAAACTTGGCAGAAAGAAAGAAACAAAAACAATTATTTTAGAATTTAAAGTGGGGATCAGTTTCACATAAAATAATCCCATTTCAAGGCCATTCTAGCGTTTTAGGACAGTAAATTATTTTTTCTATGAGAGATAAATCCTGTGCGTTTTTCTTGTTTTGTTTTTTTTTTAGACGATTATGAGGGTCTTTGTGGGAGGAGGGGGGCTTACCACTTGAACTTCAGATTAGTGGTAGGGCTAGGGGCAATTAAGTGTGAACACCCTGAAAACTTAGCAGAAAGAAAAAAAAAGCAATTCATTTAGAATTTCGAGTGGGGGATTAGTTTCACATATATTTAATGTAGAATAATTCACCATTTCCGGGCCATTCTAGCGTTTTAGGGCATTAATCAATTTTTTTCTATGGCAAATAAATCCTGTGCGTTTTTTTTTTATGGGCATCTGCTTTTTTTTTTTTTTTAGACGATTATGTGTGGTTTTAATGGGCTTTTTTGTAGGATTAGGGCTTCCTACTCGGACTTAGGGTTGGTGATAAGGTTAAGGAAGGGGTTTTGTTTTGGATGGAGGTTGCCATTCGGACGGTTAAGGGAGTTTTTTAGGGGGTGGCTTGCCACTCATATTTAAGGTTAATGGTACGATACGTTCAAGAAGGCATTTTTAGGAGGTGGGTTTGTTAGTCGTACCTAGAGTTAATGGTAGAGTAATTATTTATTTTATAAATTTAACTAAAAGGCAAGAATGGCCTGGAAATCGGAGATCATTTTACATTAAATTTATATGCGAAACTGATCCCCCACTCTAAATTATTTTTTGTTGTTTTGTTTTTTTCGCCAAGACTTTAAGACGTAATCGCCTAAAAAAGTAGAATCTTAATATTTTTTTTAATTGGCGACTAGAAAGTCATTACTACTAGAAGTTCGAAAGTTGAGTGAAAACCAGTATTTTTTATAAAAGAACCAAATAGGATTAACTTTTTTAAGCACAAGAATTTTTGTCTTATTTTTACAAAGCTTTACAAGACTAGTTAGCTGCTGCTGATTGATTGTTATATCAGCAATACTAGCAGCCATTGTTGACTTTCGCTCAAAAAAAGGACAATATTTTTTCGGATAAGGTAATTTAAAATTACTACTACGGAAAGACAAAACATACAATTATAATTTTAATGCATAAAAAAAGATAAAAGATTAATTTATTTACTAGTTGGGTACGAAAAATGTAACAACATTTTCTATATTCATATTTTAAAATTTTTTAAATTCGTTCTAGAATGAAAATAAACAAAAATCGCCTCGTGTTTATAGCTGCTATTACTGCTGCTACTACAATGTTTTTCAAACCATAAATAGAAAACGCTTCCCCCCCCCCCCCGATAGGGTCATGAAATATCATGACTACCAAAAGAGAACACATATATACAATTATAATTTTAATGCATAAAAAAGTAAAATGATTGATTTACTTACTAATTGGGCGACGGAAATGTATTTTTCAAAAATGTTCAACCGACGTCGAGTTGAAGGTTTATTTTTAAAATTTCAAAAAAATGAATGAGCCGAATTACTTTGTACACTAACAAACATTAAAAGTGATGTTTCTCCTGACTAGTTTCCAAATTTCAGGACGAAATTCCACACACAGCAATGGTACGAGACTTTTAAACGAAGAGGGGGTTAAAAAAAAAATTGACGTAAATTGCCGAAATAGCGTTAACATTTTTTTGCCTTTATTTGCTCAAAACTCTTAAAAATATATAATGTATATTATTATTCATGAATGCACCTGAAAGGATATTCATTTCCTAACAAAATGATGGTATTTTGAGCACTTAAAGTGCTTTAGTTTTTAAGATATGACTATTTTAATAGAACTACCCTCAAATCTGTGATTATCCAAACAGTTTTCTGGTCGATGTGTATTGCTACTTCCAGACGTTGCCGGCACTAAAATTGATGGAATACAAAGTGGCAAATCTGTTTTTATCTACAGGGTCACTGAGAGCTCAGCCAATACAGAGTTAGAGAGACATCGTGAGGACTTTGAAGCTATTTCCAATCTTATCAAGGTCACTTCTGGGAACTCAGGTGAACAGATTAAAATTAGAGCCCTCAGAATTGGTGCGCAACCGGAAGGGAAACCTACAAACCTTGTCCTATCAAGGCCAAGATTCAAATACGCAGAGCTGCTGGAGAAACTGGTCTGCAGATATGAAACAAGAAGATTATACACTCGTTCCTCTGGTCGCCCCCGACAACTATCTTCAGAGACTCCAAACTTCCCTGGCAGAATCAGCCAAAAAAGAGTCAGAGTCTTGTAACTTCCCCTCGAAGATCCTTGAAGAGAAATTTAAGTCCAAATCACTGTACCCTGGTCACACCCTCAAAATTATTTTAAACACTTGCTCTATCTGCTCCAAATTGGATGAACTTCAATCCATTATCGTAGATGAGAAAGCAGACCTGGTAGTAATAACTGAAACTTTGTTATTCTCAGAAGTCAAAGAAGCAGATTCACCTGCAAGTTTTCACTTCATTTCGTTGTGACAACCCCCCCCCCCCCAAAGGCAGTGGAGTTATGGTGTATCCAAGATCCCGCTCAATCCATCCAACTACGACTCCCTCCAAATATTCACCTGTCTAATAAATTTGATGCTGTTCTTTGCAATATAAAGATGGGCAGAGAAAATATTCCTTTACTTTCTGTAGATCGCAGTCCAAATTCTACAGATGCTGATGACCAGTTTCACCAATGAAAGCCGCCTCCAAATGCCAGAATGATTGTCTCATACTGGGAGATTTTAATGCCCCGACTATTGACTGGCAGTCAAATCTGTGCACTTTCAATGACGCATTCGATAACTCACTTTTGAACACAATGGAGGAATGCTTTCTATACCAGCATGTTACAAAATCTACAAGAACCAGAATTGTCCAGAGATTGTCGGTGCTTGACCATGTCTTCACCTGTTTCCCAAGTTCCGTTTCTTCGATGTGAATTTTGCCTGGCAAGAATAATCATGCAGTTCTGAGCTTTTGCATGCACACCTCGTTTGAACCGCCCCCTATCTCAGATAAGCCGAAAAGAAAATTTGCCGCTATGAATCATGATCTAATTAAAGCGGCCTCGATGAGTTAGATTGACGTAGCCTCACTGAATATCAGACTTTTGAAACAATGTGGCAGAAATAAAGAAATTTCTGTTGCACCATACGGATATGTCTGTATCTCTGAAGATGACAAAACACAAACCGTTGATTACGAGAAAGATTTTCCGTGAACACATTCTGAGAGGCAGCTTGCTATCGATGCGTGTCGTAATCCGAGACATTTTATGCTTACGTGATTCTAGAGAAACGATTGACCACTCGAACCAACAAGCATTTCTCTTTGCCGATGGCAGAGAACGTGTAATGCTACACATGATGACACAACCAATGCGACTGATCACCATCAATCGGGATGAGGTGAAGAAGCAGCTTTTGTCCGTGGATGTGAATAAGGGGAAAGGTCTGGATGGACTACATCCAGCAATTTTACAGGCTGTGGCACCCAAACCATCTGAACCTTTAGCAACCCTTTTTAACCTTTCACGGGCTACTGGAGTTGTTTCTGATGATTGGTGGGTGGCCACAATCTGTCCTATCTTAAAAAAGGTGACACAGAAGACCCAATGAATTATAGACCAGCGAGTCTCACCTCTATTGTCTCAAAATCCGGGGAAGTTTCAAACGAGAAAAAGATTAAATCTGGACAGTATAGGGAGATGGAAAACAGTTAAGGTAGCAGGTTCAGTTCACATGAGGAAGGCCAATGAAAACAGGAAAGGAAGAATTTGAGAAAGCGGGATAAATAAAGACCTGGCCAGAGATAGGTTAGTGTGGAAGCCAATTTCTAAAAGCCGTCCAACACATGACAGCATGTAAGAGAGACGTTAAACCGAACCAGGTTTTAGTTGGAAAAAAAAGAAGAAAACGTCGCATCGTATATGTGTAATAATGCCAAAATAAAAACTATCTAAAAAATAAAAAAAATCACCATCTGTATAAACAAGTTGAAAACGAGGCTAAGGACAATACATTCCCTAGTTTAAAAGGACCGGGGACAATTAAAAAAGAAGAAAAAAGAAGGCCCTCTGTACTTAAACTAGAAAATTATTAACTTGAGTTATCGTTCGAAGACGTTCTTGAACTTATTTATAAAGCTAGCAAATAGATTTTTCAGGAAAATATTTTCATTTCGGCATTTCGCGTGCACGGTGCAACTTGTTACAACGTACTTTTTAAAAATACGTTGTTTGGGAGTATTTTTACTCTAAATAATTTGGGTGACTAAAATATAATGTAAACAAAAACTACATCGCTTCCATCGAAAATATAAGTGATGCAAATAGCGAACGTCAGCCATTTCGTAATGCCGTCTTCGGCGCAACTGATTTTTAACGGCCACTAAACATTTAATTTTACCGCCTTGATTTTTTTGTTTTGCACATTGTCACAAGTTTTTAACATGCTTCGTGCATGCTCTTGCAGTGGCTTTGTTGCTGTCGGATGAGGTATGACCCTGTTCAGTCCTAGAAGCTACATCCTCCCAGGCTTTATATTCTCTCTGAGGAGGGGGTTAGTTTATTGCTAATCACCTGAGGCACCCCTACCGGAGAATACCGACGGGGCTGCTCGAGCATTTTTTGTAAGGTCGATAATCCTCGTGCGCTGGCTTCTCAAAACCACACCAGACCTCGAGTCTAACCTCCTGAAGAGGTAAATAATATGCCTTTGTCTGAGGATTAACAAAGTTTTCACTGTCGTTCGCCTGCTCATGTGTATTAAGGAGGGTTTACAGGAACGTTTGAAAAGTCTATTCTCACGAACTCACGACGATAAATCGATTCGGTAAGGCGCGTATAATTGACGCGCTCGCAAATTATAAATGATATTAAGAATGATTTTTGGCAAACGTTACTATTGCGACATAACATTTTTTTTTTGTTAGCAACAACAAAAAGAAAAAAGAAGCCCTTCAAAAAAGTCCAAGCACTTCGCTAAGTTCGGGATGGTAATTCGGAAAACGGACCAATGGATGGATGGATAGAAACGCAGTTTTACAGTTTCTTCGCTATTATTAGCTGTATTCTTTGCTCTTTGTCTATTTTTACTCGTTAATAAAACAATCTGATATGACAAGTTTACTAACCCCAACACAAACTTACTTTACGTCCATTCAAACAATATATACCCCCCCCTAAATTAAATAAACACTTTTATTCAAATTTAATCGTAAATTCAGAGAGCCCCTTCTCTCCAGGATGCAGTTTACTGCCAAAAATGGGATTTCCGACAACAGCGTCTCACAAGTAAATCACGTTGGGAGTGGCGGGGGACAGTTTTGTTATGAAAACCCAAGCCTAAAAAAATGCAAGATTTTTCCATTTTTGTTTCCGTAAAGAAACAAGCGAACAACGTCAACTTGTGAGAGCAAACACTTTCGTCAGTTGAAAACTGAACGGATACGAAGTTTGATTTCAATAGTTTTTTCTCGTGTCGATTTGATTGAATTTTAAACATTTTATGACAAAATAAGTTAAATTTAAAAGTTTATGAAAATCCTTTGCAAAAACCAAATCATTGGATTTTATAAAGTAATATTCATTCAAAGAATATAAGATTATAAAAAAAAATCTATAAAGGAATCGTACCCCCCCCCCCCCAAAAAAAACAACTTTTTTTTACGGGCATGAAAACTAAAAAGTAATAAATTATTAATTTTCTTTTTATCTAGAGAAAACGGTTCGGGCTGTGATTGATCATTGATAAATGTGGAGATATTTAAAACCCATGGAGTAAATGTGGTATTGTGGTGATTGAAGAAAAAAAACAATTCTTGTACGACCGAGTCAAAATGCATTTAGTTATGATTAGGATAGTCAGAGGATGACTGAACGGTAAGACTGCATAACACTGCCCCCCCCCCCCCCGGCTGTGCGCATGTGAATATTTGCTTAGAAAATAACAAAGATGTTTTTACTGCATTAGTAAATAAAATCCACAAATTGTATCCAGTTTAAATTTAGGTGTGTTTTTTTAATTCCGTTTGTTGGCGCATGCGCACAGCCATGGGGGCCAGTGTTATGCAGTCTTACCCTGAATTGTACTTAGTATTATATCCATCACGTCACGGGTGCGCAAGGTCGGAGGTTACGTTGACAGAAACGTTGTTGAGAATAACACCCAAGACGAGAACAGTAGTCCGAATATTCCAAATTATACAAATTATCAATGCTCATCTCAAAAATTCAGAAATATAATTTTTTAAAAGGTAATTATTTTACATAAAAGAAAAAAAGCCTACGAAAACAAAGGGGATCCTTAAAACGCTAAAAAAAAGAAATGGCAAATTATTTTTAGGGTAATAAATAAAAAAGATCATTTATAAAAATAATAAAATAAACTTACACAGGTAAGTAGAATAATAATTTATCTTGTCTTTGGTAACATTTATTTGTTGCCCCCCCCCCCCTTTTTTTAAAATATAACTTTCCTTAATTTCAATTACTTAAATCGAGAGCAGACTTAGTAATATGGGGAAAATCCATCAACGTTAATTCTATTGTGAAAAGTAACAAAATAAAAATAAACCGAAAATAAAAATATTGTATTCATAGGGGGGGGGGGGGGGGTCAATAAAATGACAATTCGGTTTATTTTTAATAATGAAGGTGAAATATCTATTTTAAAATGATTGCGATTGATTGGTTAATTTTAGTCTCGATTACTGGCGCCTTCGGCTGGTATAAAAAGTGCTGCCGTAAAGGTTTTACGTATAATAATAAAATTGGATTCAGAGGAACATGTTTAAAAAATAAATAAAGGCTATGATTTTCTGGTACAGTTTCGGAAAATACAACCAGATATTTACAGGCGTGACGTATGTAAAACGAATGCTACAAAAACAAACGGAAACAGACGAAAGAAGGTACGCCGTTCCGAATGTTACGGAAGTCATTCTTAACATGGAGAGGGAGGGGTCGTTCCGTATACGAAACCTTATTTCGTATTTTTCCCGTTCGTTTTCGTTGTTCATACGTCACGTCTGAAATTTTTTTATTGTATTTTCCCAAACAATGCCGATTTTCTTCGTATTTCTGCAAATGTCTTGCACCAAAGAATATTTAAGAATCTAGATTTTATAAGAGGGGCGAGGGCTGAATACCTTGCCAGTTGTTTTTCTTCGCTATTTTTACGATTTAAAAAAAGTTGTTCTCGGTTTTCGGCGATATTTTCTGAATTGAAAAGGAGTTCCTTCCGTCTGCGTACGCCAATAAGTTTGGTAAACAGTTAAGGTAAAAAACTACTCTAGATTTATTTTCAACAAACACGTGAAATCTTTTCATAACATTTTAAAAGTGAAGTCTTTCTCACTTAAGTTTCATTTTAAAACTAAAAGTTGTATTATAAAAAAAAAGAAAGAAAACGAGCAAATAATTAATCGGTTATATGCAAAATTACAAAAGTAAACATTGAAAACATCCTTCCTTCACGGGCCATTGTTAGATTTTTAAGGAATCTGGAGTATGAGATGATCATTAATATCGCCATATCTTAAATATAAATTCGATTTTTCAGGAATCTAAAAAAGCGTAACTTTTGTTTTATTGCAGATAAAAATAAATTTAAAAATAAATAAAAACCCAAAATACAAACTTTTTTGATTTAGAAAGTACGATCATATTTATAAACAAACTCGTTTAATTTCTGTATATAAACCCATAAGAACAAAAACGGAACACTTTTAAGTGTTCCGTTTTTGTTCTGAGGTTTTCCAAAATGGAAATAAGGAGAAACAGTGGCGCGTGTGATTACAGAGAAATGGCGGGATTCGAATGTTTCGTTAGTTTATTTTGAATTTGATAAGTTTGCCATAAGAGATTAACAAACACTCGTCTAAGAATACTGATAAAAATAAAAAGAACAGTTTCATATAAAATAAATAAATAAAGTATAAATTACTTACAGGGTTGTTTTCTTTAAAAGATACGGCGTAGAAATTCTAAATTCCAAATTCCAACTTGGACGGGGCTTTATTTGAAAAATCGTATCAACAATGGTTAACTTCCGGTCATGCCACGCATGCGCACGACTACTTGTTTTTAACTTCCGCATTTTTTGTCAAAACTGTTTCTTCTAACCTGTCTTCTTTTACCTCCTGTTTTACAGGATTTTCTTGGTCTGTATTTTTTATCCTGTCGTTGCTTATATTAAAAGTCCCTTTGTTTTTAATCTTGTAGATTTGATTCTGTTGCAGAAGGGCCGACGTAATGGTTGCCAACGGTATTATGGAATCCACTGTCAGTCCGTGTCATTATCCACTTAACCACCGTCACCTCCATATTAGTGATGACATTAGTACTCGGCCTTTTGGCTAATTTGTTTTGAATATAAACATGTATTTTCTGCAAGTAAATTTTTCAAAGTGTAGTATCTGTTCCGATGGATACTGCACGCCTGTCCTGTGCAGTTCTAGGAGGTCCACCCTCCCAGGCTTCGCCTCCCCTCTTTGGGGAGGAGTAAGTTTATTGCTTACTGTCTGAGGCGCCCCTACCGGGGAATGCCGACGGGGCTGCCCAGGCAATTTTTAAATGGCCAGAGTGCTCACCTCTCGGGCGCTGGCTTTTAAAACCCCACTTTCTCGACCCGATCTTGGGTCACATCTTACTTGTGGGAGTAAGATAAAACTGGCCTTGTGCCTAACTCCTAGCGAGGAGTAAATAAAGACATGAGTACACGGTGAGGAGTTGTTTTTGTTTTCTTTGGATACTCAAATTGGGTTATTCTACTAACGGGGCTCCCACACAGAAAAGTCAAAGATTTTAGTAAAATAAGTTTATATATATAGATAGATATTATTTTTTCATAGATAGGAAGGTTTTTTTTTTGGTAAATTTATAGAAGTGCACCTTTCGTATTTCGACCCCTAAAAAAAAGTATCCTACTTTTTTGGGCAAATTACATGTAAACAGCCTCAACAAATATCCGCTATGAAAAAAAATTATGAAAATTTTTATTATTTTAGGAGGGGGGGGGGTCACTTTCCTATATAAGTTATACGTAAAGTGAGCACCCATTTCTTGGCCACCGAATCTCACCTCTCGTGTTTCGACCCCTAAAAAAAAAGTTTCTACTTTTTTTGGCAAATTACATGTAAACAGCCATCCATAACAAATATCCGCTATGAAAAAAAAAATGATATTTTTATTATTTTAGCGCGGATATTTGTTGAGGCTGTTTACATGTAATTTGTCCAAAAAAGTAGAAACTTTTTTTTTTAGGGGTCGAAATACGAGTGGTGAGATTCGGTGGCCAAGAAATGCGTGCTCACTTTACGTATAACTTATATAGGAAAGTGATCCCCCACCCCTCTTAACATCTAAAATAATAAAAAAAATCATTTTTTTTTTTCATAGCGGATATTTGTTATGGATGGCTGTTTACATGTAATTTGCCCAAAAAAGTAGAAACTTTTTTTTTTAGGGGTCGAAATACGAGTGGTGAGATTCGGTTGCCAAGAAATGCGTGCTCACTTTACGTATAACTTATATAGGAAAGTGACCCCCCCTCGTAAAATCTAAAATAATAAAAATTTTCATAATTTTTTTTCATAGCGGATATTTGTTGAGGCTGTTTATATGTAATTTGCCCAAAAAAGTAGAAACTTTTTTTTTTAGAGGTCGAAATACGAAAGGTGCACTTCTATAAATTTACCTTTTTTTTTAGTAAAATCAATGTACTATTAATTAGTAAAATAGAAAAGAAAACCTGTTAAAAGACTTATCGCCTTGGGGGGGGGGGGATGTCGGACGATGCGATATAAAAATAGAATTATTGACCTGGAGAAACGAAGCAAAGTCGTGTGTAATTATAAATATATATTATAATAATAAATAAAATAATATTATTTTATTTCAAAAATTTAAATTGCGTATAAAAATAATTTAGTGTTAACAAATATTCTTTTATTAACACTTCTTGTAAACTTTATTGCTTTCTGTGAAGGGTTCGGTTTTCGTTCAACACATTACGGTCGATCTAAAACGTGACACTTGGCGGCCATATTGGACGAACTTGGGATTATACGACATCGAACCTTCACGTCAAGTAAATTAGGGTAGCCAGCTTGAATCCCTATTTTTACAAGTCTTCTAGAAAACGATACACAATCTGCAAAAACAAACACAAAAAGTGTCAAAACTGAAAAGCTATGCAGGTCGATAAAAAATAAAATTTTCTTGCATTTGCTAAAAGTTATTTGTTGTAAATTTGTTTTTTACACCTTTTTTTGCATTGTTAACTTTTGCTAAAAATCTTAGTTTTCACACGTTAAAAATAGGTAGAGAATTTAATTCTACTTTGTTTGCTATAAATTATTTGTTGTTTTTATTTTTTGTTTACGATTTCTCGACTGTTAACTATTCTGCTCTTTTTAATTTTTTAAAAAATCTTAGTTTACCTCAAACAAGGCAGGACGCCACTGTAGACGTAAGGGGCTACTGAGAATTAGGGAGTCAGTTTTGGGGGTCATCTAAATTGTAAGCTGTGCAGCGAGATGTCTGTTTACATTAGTTTTAAATTTCTGCATGTCAGTAGATTTGGGGAAGCAGGTATCAGAGAGGGAGTTCCAGAAGCCGGCAGTACGAGAAAAGAAGTTATTGGAGTAGAAGGCTCTCTGGCATCTGGGGACCTCAACAGTGAATGGATGGTACTTAGCTGGTTGTTCGTCTAGTGTATTTACGTTGAGAGGGCACCAGGGCAGCAAGTTCATCGGAGCACAATCCATTGAAGTACTTGTTAAACAAGCACAAGGATGCAACATTGTGGCAATGGGACAGGGACTGGGGCTTGGTGGATAGTGAGGGACCTATTAAATTGGCGACTCTTTTTTAGACCTTGTCTAAGAGGGAGAGACTAGTGGATGATGCACCAGCCCAGATGTGGCAACAATACTCCATGCATAGGTGGATGATGGCTTTGTAGAGATATAGGATAATGTCAGGCGTGAGAAGTTTACTAGCTCGGTAGAGGGAGCCCACCTTCTTTGCAGCAGCCTTGGCAATGTCTTCAATATATTTGTTCCAATTCATGTTACCTGTGAATGTTAGGTCGAAGAGTTTGAACGTTGGACTCTCAGATAGGGTGTTATTTGTCATGGCAATCGGTGGTTGAAAAGGTTTCTTGTGGTTGTTGAATGAAAGAAGCTTTGTCTTTGCGGCATTAAATGTTACCATCCATTTTTTTACCCCGATCCACTACAGACTGGAGGTCACTTTCTAAGAATTCAGCCATTGCCTTGGATATGTGTGCATCCGTTTTGCACACATAATGAGAGTAGAGCGTGGTGCCGTCAGCAAATATACCCATCTCAGACTCAATGTCAACAGGGAGATCGTTTATGAAAATCAGGAATAGTAGAGGTCCAAGGATGGATCCCTGAGGTACACCAGCATTTATGTCATGTTGCTTGGATGAATGACACACGAGAACAACCTGGATCTTTCTTTTGGTTAGGAAGGATCTAATTATATTAAATCTTATTATATTAAATATTTGTCCAGTAATACCATATGAGTGAATTTTTATGAGAAGACTTTTATGCCAGACCTTGTCAAAGGCTTTGGATATATCAAGCGCTACCGCCCTAGCTTCACCTGCCTTGTTCAGTGTATGATATCTGCGTTCAGAGATGACTGTTCGGATATCTGCAGTAGATCGTGCTTGCCTGAATTCATACTGACGGTCAGAAAGAAGTTTAGCATTAACGAGGTGCTGGACTATCGCTATATTGATTAAAGATTCAAAGATTTTAGCAAAGATTGGGAGTAGACTGATGGGGCGATGATTCTGAGAGTCAGTTCTGTCTCCAGAATTCTTGAAGACTGGTACCACAGAGGCAATTTTCCAACTATCAGGGAAGCAAGATTCTTTTACCGTAATGTCGATTATCAGATTTCTCCGCTATTGTCACTTACTTTATAGTCGGTGTAACTGAAATTCCTAATTTATACAAAAAGCCAACGAAAACGGCCTTCTACATTAGTTTCATCTACACCGGCTATATTTTTGAGTGTGCTTTTACAGAATTCGAACCGACTTTTGCCAAACTAAACCTTGTAGCAAGATGCTATCTATTATGGCCGGTGCTAAATCTTATACATGAACTCGGATTTGGTCAACGGAATGAGTTGGCGAAGGAAAGATATGGATATATTAGAGGAGAAATATTAGGGTCACCAGCTAGCAAGTGCTAACTCAACATGAATGAAAAATGAAATAAGACATCATTAATCAACAGAACATTTATAGAACGACAATTTTACAAGAATATAAAAGTTAGTTTTAGTGAAGAAATGTTCCTTGGTAAAGTTTATACACCTCGTGTTCTTTGTTAGAAATGTTCATTATTTTAATCAGACACAATGGGCTAAAGATGTGTGTGCGTAAGTGGCAATGTGATACTGTGTGTGTGGGAGGCAAGGAAAGCTTGTACGTACTTTTGAAGTGTCCTGTTCTTCTTGTCGCCCCGTCAACAGGCCGGGGGTAGAGTTGAAGGCGTACATACATTTTGCGTGCTCCTTCGTGGTGCGTCTCTTGGGTCTGCCGAACTCTGCTTATTTCCTCATTTTTATAGGGGTTATCGAGTTTGCATCGACTTACCAATTTAACATAGACGTGTTAGTTTTTGACTTTAAAACAATATTCATTGGTTGGAAAATATTGAGTTAACATGTTTCTGTTACGACTCTTGCTTTTAGTGAGTGAAAAGGAAAGCGCATCCTAACGAGGCAGAAGAAGAAAGGAGGTAGCAATTCAAGCCATTTGCTTTTCGGAGTTCATTCGGATCGCATCTTGTCCACCATAACCTAAAATTTAGGTTAGGGTTAAAAAAACAGTTTGGTTCAAATTCTGTAGAAGTACTTTTTGAGATTAAAAAAAAAAGAAAGATGGTGCTGGGGGGGGGGGGCACATATTTATAGTTACGTTGTTGCATTTTATTTTTACTTCTTTTTATTTTTAGCAATTAGAAACGGTATATGGTCGATATCTCTGATAGAATAAAGATAAAGGGGGTGATCCATGGCGATCTAGATTGGTCTCAAATTTTTGCCTCCATATAAATTCTGTCCGGTATGTGTCGACCAAACCCCTGCGAACGTGATGGTCCTAAGCCAGGATCGAGCGGTGAAAGTGAACCCAACTTACTTCATCTCCGCCATAATAGGATCTGTCTTTGCTTGGCATGTAGTTTGAAAAGTGGGGAAATGTCAAGCAAAGAGGTTGGTAGCAAGGATCGAACTCACGACCTATGAGAAACAGCGCGACTGGTTGTTGCACTGAAGTGGGCAAGTCCATCTTGATAAGAAGAGTATGAACCCGGAATTGTCTGTGTTCTCATTGGTCAAAAGGAATTGTCTGTGTTCTCATTGGTCAAAAGGAATTGACTGAGATTATTTAATGTCAGACATCTGCTGACTTGGGGAGAAAAAGAAGAAATGCTTGTCTCTGTTGGATTATGTTTTTTTTTTACGAGTGAATTTTTGTTAAATATTTGTTATTGCGTTATTGTTGAACTTTTTTGATTCTGTTTTTTGGAAAATAAAAATTTGGAACTTTGTTTTGTTACCTTTTGGTAACTCTATACCTTTTCTTTCGGCCATGCCTTCAATGGAAACAACCGACACTGAAGTAGAACAATCTCTGTCTTCAAAGTATCTCCCCATGTACAAGGCAAACACTAAGGAGCCTTTTTCTTAAAATATGGTGATATAGACCACGAGAAATTCACAGGCACCTGGAAATTCGACAGTCTACTGAACAAGAAAGCTTTGGGGGAATACCTTATTGTTTAAAAGTGAGTGACATAAAATTACCCATAATAGTAGCATGCCAAAGACCAGCTTGTTGGGCCTGTGGGGCTTGCGAGTGACCTTTTAAGAAACCAAAACCAGTTAACCTCAAAAACAGGGTTTTAAGGCATTTAGTCCCCAGAAAACAGGGCATAGGCTTCACTAACGATTTATCTGGAAAAAAAACAACAGCCGAAAACCCAAATGAGTCTTTCCTTCCCTTCTCAGCAGACCAAAGAAAAGACCAAGAGTGGGTACTGGTTGGAGGAAAAAAAACAACCGGGAGACAGGCACTCGGAGAATCATGGAAGGAAGAGGAGGAGCGGATTAAAATGTCAAAAGACTCCAGAAAAAACAAATACATAGAAGTAGTTCTTAGTTGAAGGGTGAGATCAGCATAGAAAATCTGATATTAAAAAACAAAGTCCAGCATTTCCTCTATCAAATTCCAGACCCACCCCAACCAACCCCAACTTACACAAAAAGGCTAGTTCTAAACCCACCCCAAACAAATCGACCCCCCCCCCCCGATTCTCCTCCAAAATCGTCCAGCTCCCGTCCATTGCCAAAAACCATGCTCCACAAACGAAGGTATTTTGGAGGCGTTTCACTCTTTTTATCAGGATCTCTTCACAAGGGAGCCTAGTTTGTCTTTTGCACATTTCGACGCCTATTTAGCAGGTTTTGCTCAGCTTCGGGCGACTGAAAGGGCTAGGTACGAAGGTGTTATAGAAGAGGATGAGGTCTGGGAGGCCCTGAAGCATGTCGGGCTGGATAAGTCATCTGTCGCACATTTTTGTCCCCTTGCTGACTGTCTTGTTTAATTCCTGGTTTAGGAACAGGTGTATACCTCAGTATTTTACCAGGGGATTATCAAGCTGATTCACAAGAACAAAACTGGTAGGATTTTCATGTCTACTCAGTGTACTTCGATTCTCGCTTGAGAGGTGTTTCCTGACTAGTAAAGCAGACTTTAGTCGTGTAACCCTTGCTTCATGGATCCGAAAGGAAGACTGTGCGTTCTTGATGCTAGCATAAAAGATCAGGCATTTCGGTTCATTGGGGTTTATGTGCCCAATATCAATTCTGAGGTTTCCCCCTTTTATCGAGGGATCGAGCAGTTCATTAACACAACTCGGACAGTTATTTTAGCGGGAGACTGGAATGCGGTCCTGGATCTCGATATAGATCGCAATCATTCTAGAGCTACTAACACAAATTGGGATGCTAAAGTATTTTGCAAATTTCCTGATAGGTTTGATCTTATCAACAAATTCCGGAATGAGAAGCCCTATGAAGTAGTATGGACTTGGACAGGTAGGCGTGGCTCCAGTTCGGTACGGTACAACTTTCGAGTTATATTGACCGGTTCATAATTAGGAGAGTTGACACAGAATTATTAGAATGTTCAAGTTTTCATAATATAGTTTACTCTGATCATAGACTTGTTCGGGTCTGTGTAAATTTAGATAGAACTAAGCCTAGATTGGCTGGTTACTGGAAGCTCAACACTTTGTTGTTTGATGTGAAGGGCTACCGGGAACAGCAATTACTAACTTTACAGCGGGAATTGATGGGTGTTGTGATTGGGAATAGGAAGTGGGTTCACTTTAAGAAGGTAATTAGGTCCTTCCCTGCCGATTTTAGCCGATGACTCAATCTAACAACTAGAGCAGCTAAAGTGGCACTAGAATCTAGATTAGATCAGGCGGGGGATATCACTAATGTTACTATAATTCAAGCGAAGTTGGCCTCCTTGGCTATCCAGGAAGACCAAGCTTTAGTAATTAGGGCTAGGTTAGAGAATGTCGCAGGAAGCAACAAATATGACCACTGAATTGAGTGCAGAGGAGCGTCGACAAGCTACAGATCAACATATTGCACGTGTCACATTGCCGGATGGGCGTCTCGTGACCATAAACGAAGGTATTATGGAGGCGTTCTGTTTTCATTTCCAGGATCTTTTCACCAGGGAACCTGGTCTGTCTTTAGCGCAATTCGACCCCTATTTAGCCGACTTTTCTCGTCTCGAGGCAACCAAAGTGGCTAGGTGTGAAGGTTGCATCACAGAGGAAGAAGTTCGTGAAGCTTTAAAGTAGGTCGGCCTCAATAAGTCTCCTGGAATTGATGGTTTGCCCTACAAGGTGTATTTGAGGATGTCGCACAGTTTTGTTTCCTTGCTGACAGCTTTATTTAACTCATGGTTTAAAAACGGGTTTATTCCCCAGTACTTGACCATGGGTATAGTGAAGTTGTTATGCAAAAGCAAAAATGGTGGGGATGGGTTAGATAATGTTCGGCCCTTAATGATGCTAAACGCTGAGTAAAAGATTTTAGCCAATCGTCTGCGGGTGGTGTTCTCTGGTCTAATTAGCCCTGACTGACTTATGCTGTAAAGGGTCGGACTATTCAGGACAATTTGCTCTCAATACGCTTGATCATAGATAAAGTCGACACAGAAGCTGCACTGATCAATTTAGATCAGTCCAAAGCATTTGATAGGGTGAACCATCGTTACTTGGAGGCTGTTTTGTCTGCACCCGGTTTTGGCCGGCAATTTTGCTCTTGGATTTGCCTCTTGTATGCGAACTCGGTGTGCTGGTGGAGGTGAATGGACTGAGGTCAAAGCTCTTCAGGTTATCCAGATCCATTTGTCAGGGATGTTCGCTTTCACCAATGCTTTATGTGCTTGTGTTGGAGCCCTTCCATCACAGGCTAAGGGTGAATCCGGTCCTACGTGGGATTACTTTGGCAGGTGCTTGCACCACATTAAAATACTCCACCTTTGCCAATGACTTGACAGTGCTTGTAACGAGCAGTGCCGAGATTAGTGTTGTCGACAGAGAAATCAGAATGTATGAAACGATAACAGGGGCCAAAATTAACTACAATGTCCGTAGCCTTGCGCATTGGTGCCTGGAAGGGTTTATCCCTACAGGGACTCTTTAGCTGGACTGATGGGCCTTACAAGCTACTCAGCATCTGGTTTGGTCCTGATCTTCAGCTAGAGAAAATTAGTCGGAAGTATTGAAAGTTATTCGGGCCGTAGCTGGTCTGTGGACCAGTAGAACTCTTTCATTAAAGGGAAGAGCGGAGGTGTGTGGCTCACACATCTACCCGCTCATACTATATCATCTATCAGTACTTCCACTCTCGCCGGATACGCTGCGTGAGATGCAGCGGACTCTTTTCAAGTTTTTGTGGCTTAGTAAGGCCCCTATGGTTTGTCGCGAGATCTGTTATCTACATCCTTCTGAAGGCGGTCTGGGTATGCCAAGCATTGAAATTCATCAACGTATGCTTCGGCTATACTACCTCGATCGAATGTGTACACCATGTGAGGGAAACGGTGGCTTCTGGAAGGAAGACACTAAGAAAGGCTTTCCGGCTTTAAAAAGTGTGCAGTTAGATGAGGGGGAGGTACACAGGTTGCCCCGAGGTTTGTGCTCCTTTTATCGTGAGTGTTGACGGGCGTTGAAGTTATGGGTGAAGGTTGGGTTATGGTGAGAGGAACCATTCGAGATGTTAGGATTGAGAAGCGCGCTTTGACGAGGGGGGAGCTATGCTCAATCTGGCCTTGGGCACTTGGGCTAGGATGTTTCGAGAACAGCTAGGCATCTCTAACTGGTTGATGATAAGAAATGCACTCTAGGTCGACAAGAAGCTTCATTCAGCTGGCTTGGTGAATTCACCTGTTTGTGTTCGATGCGGTGAGGAGGACGAGACTGTGAGTCACGCCTTTTTTTATTGCCGCATTATTGTGCCACTGAATAGGTCTGTTGCAGGACCGATGGTTCGCATATTGAACATGTCGTCTTTTGACCTGGAACCTATCAGCATTTGTAGCAACTGGACTCCGACAGCAGATGAGCAAAAACGCTTTGTGTTTCTAAGCTTACCAGCCATTATGAGAGACGCGATATGGAAAACACATATGAAAGTAGTCTACGGAGGTGAGACCTTCACCTCTTTCGGCCTTATTGCGATTTTCAAATATTACCTGAAAGCTCGCATTAGGGCCGAGAGGGTGAGGCTCTCTTCGGCAGATTTTGGTGAAAGGTGGATGACAGTTGTGTGGCTGTGTAGAGTGACAAGAGCTTAACTGGAATGGTATTTGGACGTAGAGGATGTTGTGTTGCAGAAAGAATGTTAACTATGTTCCGTTTAAGTCTACGTTAGGAGCCCTTTTTTGGTCAATTTCAAGTTCATAACTTCATAACTTAGTTCATGTATGAATGATTTCATTAGACCCACATTTTATTTTTGTCCTTTTTTTACCCTATTTACTTTGTGATAATTTCCCTAATCCCCCTCCCCAATTAGGTGACAGATTGATCGATTTGCCAGAGATGCAGGTCACCCATTAAAATTTTCGAAGGAGGTGAAAGTAATAAAGTGTTGAGGCCTGCATTAACTTCTTTTCGACTGGTAAATTTGCATATCTGCCACAGTTTAGAAATAGGGAGTCTTTTTACTAACACAAGTGTTTTCATTGTATATATTTTTCATTTTTTGCATATAAAATTTTTATTGCCCAAAGCTCCCATTGAATATTATATATATATATATATATATATATATATATATATATATATATATATATATATATATATATATATATATATTATAAATTGAAAATAGAAGCCTTTATCAATGCAAGATTAATTTTTTGTTTGTTTTTTCTTAATCTTATTAATTTCGGAATAATATTCTATCATCAGAGTTGACCAATATTGTGTCATTTTTTTTTTCATCAAAAACACAAAAGCAAACTTTTTTCCTTTTGTTTTTTCGATAAAATGTCCTTGTTATTGTGTATCCGCGCCGATGTCGTTGGCGGTTATGAATTCAAATTCTGGTTGCAGAACGAAGAAAGAATTGGCATGCTAGAAGTTTAAGAAAATGGGTCGTTCATTTCAAAGCATTGGTGGGTCAGTATTATAAAATTGAAAATAGAAGCCTTTATATATATATGGGTTTTAAGTAGGTTAGTCATGGTATGAATTCTTTTGGTATATGGTGCATAAATGTAGTATAAATGTGCTATTTTGGTAAATAATGGTCACAAGTTAGATCAGTTAGCAAATGTTAGAGATGACCAACCTTTTTACCGCCCTTTTTTGACCTTGTGCCATATTTTTATGATGTTTATCATGAAATAAATAAAGAAAAAAGAAGAAACGAGAGAAATGAGAGACAACGTCAAGTTATTTACGAGCCGCATTATTTTTTATTTAAGCAACAGAGAGATCGTTAGTTTCATTCAGTCCCACACTCTTTTTTTTTTACTATGCTTGTCTTTCTTGTTCGTTTTGTGGTCATAGCTTTCCGGCTGTTTTCGTAACTCGTTAAATGAAATAGTCGAGGCATTATGCGCCTGGATATAAACAAATACTAAACAAATTTGTAGTGTATTATCTCTACATACAAACGTGAAAAAAGGTACTAGCTTGTATAATCTACTCTCTTTCTTTCTCCATTCGTTCAGCTTACTCTTTCCTCTTTTTTTCTTTTCACTTCTTCCTCTGCCTGTACCGAGTGGAAATGGGATGCACTAAAATAGATTGCGTTCTCTGATGTCCACACAAACGCAGTAGGTGATCACGAAACAACAAAAACATTATCTCACATGTAAGTGTGAACTCAAGATTTCTTAACAAATGAGAAGGATTCATGCTCGTTTGAAATGGATTCTCTCTGCAAGCCTATGTGAACTAGTTGATTCCAATATAAGCAGTAACTTGATAACAACAAAAAACAGAGTTTTTCAGGCTGAAAACCCATCTTGGCATTCTGCCGTATAAAATGACAACAACAAACATCCAGCAAAGGGAGATGACACAACTTGTGCCACATGGAAAATCCCTTAACTATTACTGCTCCTCATTCTACAATTACAGCCCAGCAAAAAAGGTAAACACACACACACACACACACACACAATGGAACTCTCAACAAACACATACATATTTCTCATGTTCGTGCCTTCTGATGTGACTTTAAATCATTCTAAGGAGATGAATTATTTTATTCACAATTGACCCTTCCTTCGTATCAATTCTGTTACACATCTCTTCTCACACGCAAACTGAGCAAGGCACACCCAAATACAAGAACAAACTGTCGTCTTCAATTCTCGTTGATGAATGTGTACATTCTATCTTGTGCACCTCATTTTAACTAAATATTATTTTATTAATGTTAACCATGTTATATTTCCTTCCTTTTGTTATACATTCTATTTCCTTCGTCTTTCAGAATATTATTTACGTTTCAGTACCAAATCTCTACCAACCTTCTTCTATTCATTTAACGGCGCTTTTCTCTTATTCAGGTCAGACGTTTTCTGATATTTCGCTCACTCTTTAGTATTCACAGTTCAGCGGAACTGTTTCCAAATTCCGCTCTGTACGGTCTTGTCTAATCACTTGTTTCCAAGTTTTCCTTGGTCGGCCAACCTTCCTGCAATTCAAGACATCCATGCTTCTGCAGCGGTTTATCCAAGAGGATGAATGTTCCACATGACCATACCAGTGTAACCGATCCGTCTTATTCATCTATACTGGGCAAATCCTCTGACCTAATGGTTTGGGTTTGGTAAGATTTCACAATGCAGATCCATCTAATCATAGATCTGTCATTGTGCTGCAGTTGGACAAGAGAGAATTGGGTGAGGACCCAGGTGTGGCACAATGCATGACCTTTTGGGGAGCTAAGTGCTCCCCGTTATATTCGTAACCCTTGCGCCAGACTTGTGTTGCAAATAAAATAAATTCGCTGCACTAAAAATGTCAGCTCACTGATCGGGGTATTCGGTGTAACTTGATGTCAGCTAAAATATCAACAATGTTGGTGACACCTGCCAGGTTCAAGAGGTCAGATAACCTGTCACCGAGATTTGTTGAAACACTGATGGCGTCTGTGCTGTGTTTCTCTTCCTTTTCGGCCTCTCTTTCTCTTCCCCCCTCTCCCTCTCCCTCTCCCCTCTCTATCTCTTTCTTTCTCCTGTCGCTTCTCCACAACAAGCGAAAAAGAGTCGGCTTTTGAAATCTGAATGAGGAAGACATGTGCTTGACACACTCGTCGAACTGAGCTGAACCTTTGAGTTTTAAATATGTTCTTCGGCAAAAATAAATTATATTTTTTATATAATAAGTAAAATGGTTGTTCCATTATTATATAATGTTTGATTTGCAGCACGATGGTCCCGACCAAACAGCCAGTCCCAGAAGCAGACAACAGTGACTATCGTCAAACGATGATTGCTCACTGGCGATAACAAGACGAGACATTGCACATATGTGCACATGTTGTCACACATCGTCCCGTTGTCACATATTGTCCCAAGATCGACCCCGCCAAATGATCGGATCACATTCATCAGATTACATTGATGGGATTACACAGCATTCACTGCCATATAACCTCTAAAAAGTATTACCCATCACATTTCGTTAAAGTGGGTAGATGGCCGCCTTTTCTCTCCATGCAACATAGGCGGATAAACCAACTAACCCCCATGTTGATAACTCATCCACACTAGGATCCATTTAAACAAGTACTAAGCTTAATTTAGCACTTGCTAAATGGTGATCCATCATCATCAAACCAAACCACCTTAAATTCTTGGATTGAGCACTACATTAAAAGACTAAAAAGGGTTCTGTTCGCCCTGTAAAATGAATCTCCTAGTAGCGTTTATTTAAGAAAACTAAACACTCTTAACATCATGAGAATTATTTCTTATTTTCCTCTGTTCTAATTCATTTATGTAATTGAAAAGTGTTTTCTTTCACCAACACTTTTCAATTACACCATTGACTGGGTCACTTCGAATGCCTTAAAAGAGTTTCCTGGTGTCACTGTTGGATGCAACTTTGCCGTCAAGGACTTAGATTACACAGATAATACACCCATCATCCTCAATGATGGTGTTCTTGAAGAGATTGAGAGTTTCAAATACTTTGGCGACATCATCACAGCCATAGGTCAAGATGGAGCTGGCATCAAAGCGTGAATTGACCTTGCACGTCATAACTTTTGCTGACTCAATTCTTGGCTCTGGTCAAGATCTGAGATAAGGCGCAGCACCAAAGTAAGATCTACCAAGCGCTAGTGCGAACGATCCTTCTTTATGGCAGTGAGTCCTGACTAAAGAGAGTGGAAGACATTAATCGATTAGAAACTTTCGATCATCACTGCTTGTGCCACATCCTTCGAATCCGATGGCAGCACTTCCTCTCAAACAGTGCAGTATGTTTCTGCTGTAAAATTAACTCCCCCTGACAAATCATCCTCACGAGACGTCTACACTGGCTGGGTCATGCCTTTCGCCGTCAACCAGGAGAGTTCATCTACGAAGCAATTGTCATAGCTCCCCTATGCAATTGGAAAAACCTCGTTAAAGTTGATGTGGAACCCAACCTGGGCCCCCAAATCTATGGAGTTCACCGTTGGAACAGCGAGTGGCTGGAGATCAGCCAATCGCTGACTTCGTGAACCTTCGTGAGGGATGCAGTGGCACGTATGGATAGAGCTGTGAATGCTGTTTCAAGTACAAGTAAATAATTCATTTCTGGCAGCAGTGTAGATCGAGGAGGGGGGGGGGCGGTGTAGAAAAGGCACATTTCTTCCATTTCTGCAGTTATTTTTAATCTGTAGTTCTTTAAGTTCAGATGTTATCTTTTTACTTCGACATTCGTCGAACTTGTCATATTTGAGAAAACCATAGAACCACTCTTGTGTCTTTTTGGCATGTCTCGCTTGCACCAAAGAGTAATGACGTCACGTTCTCTTTACGAAGGCCATGCCAGAGGACACAAAGGAATGGCAGTTGCATATGTGCAGAATGTTTTTATCCTCACTCCATCGATGTACAGTTCCAAGTACGACACATCCTTGCTTGCGAGAGACACAGAGGCAGAGACAACTAGAGGACGACGGATCTTGATGTTAAGTCCTTCTGGATTTTCACCAGAGCCCTATTAGCCGGGTTGCGGCCTTAATATCACTGGTTGCCAAACCTGTCAGCCATGGATGGCCCTACCAAGAACTGGAGTTCCAGATGGCATAGCTCTAGTACTACCGTATTGCCACCACAGTGAGGAAGGGTTAAACTTTAGGAGGGTAATGCTGTGGCTGACCATTTAACAAAAAGCTTTGCATTTAAACTATAATCAATGATTAATCTAGTTTGCGTGCTTCCTTTCCATTCAAACTAGTCGCTTCTCTTGATATTGACTCTGCCGTATCATTGTATGACTAAACCCTCCTTAAAATGTGCAGGTCTTGATGGGAAAAACAAAACTAAGTTTTGCATTCCGAGATTTCATCTCCAACTCAAGTCTTTTATGACAATTGTGTTTGGGCAAAAAAAATTTCATGGCGGAATGAATACGTGTGAAGGAGATCTATTCAGTTAATAACTTATCTCAACAATGTAGACGGACATTATTTGGTTGTCTTGAATATTTTATTGGGATGTAAAAGCTTTTTTGATTCTCCTGTTGTTTAATTCATATTTTATATTTTTTGCTCCAGTCGGGTTAGGATTATATTTCAGTGTCCACGTATCTTCCAATTTTGATGAACTATTGAGATCTGTTTGTATTGATTTTTATAAGCAAAAACAAATCGCACATTTTTTAAATATACATTTATTGATCAAAATATGAACTCCCCATACTATGACTTTCATACAAAGGTTTAATAACTTAGTAAGGCTATTTTTAGTATGGCCAGTTTTACTTTGGACAAATGTAGACACTTTGGCTTTTAATTTAGTTTCATTTTCAAATATATTGTTTTTTTAGATAATTATCTAAACTAAGATACAAATAATTTAATGGTTACAGTGAATATTGTGGATGAGACATAATCTCCCAATTTAGTTCTAATATCTTATCCAGAACCATTTTTGCCACACTCATGCATTATCCTGAAGTTATAAAACTGTCTTCCTGTTTGCCAGTACCAATTGTTTTTCTAACAGTTTTTCATAAACACATTTCAGTTAAGCACAACATGTGTTAGTACTTATTCTTTTTTACATCTTTAAGAACTCATCAGGAATTATGCCTTGACAAATCAACAAAACACAGAGTAAAATTTTTCTTTGAAGTTTGTGGTACAGGATCACCTGAAGATAACTACATTGAGTACATTACTCATTTTTCATCACATACCCCCATTTACTTGTGTCCCCATGAAGGCAAAGTTAGACACAAAGTCGTTTTTTATGTGGAGGATATCCAGCTCCCCCAAAAGAGGCACTTTGGATTGGGACAAAAATAAAAATTGCCCAGTCAAAAAGGATCCCTCCTCCTTTGACAGAAGACAGAACAGATACTACACCCTGATCCCAACCCGAAGGCCAGGGAGTTCAACTCAATGGCAATTTTTAAACTATCATTTTCTTCTTTCTTCTATTCATTTAACATCACTTTTCCTTTGTTCAGGGGTCAAACATTTTCTGATATTACACAAGCTCACTTTCCAGTTCTCACGGCTCAGTGGGTCAGCTCTCTCCAAATTTCACTCTGTGCGGTCTTGTCTAATCACTTACTTCCAAGTTAACCTCGGCCGGTCAACCTTTCTGCGATTTAAGATATCCATGCTTTCTACAACGGTTTATCTAGAAAGATGAACATTCCACATGACCATACTAGCGTAATCGATTCATCCTTAGGATGCTGGGCAAGTATAGTGCTTTCGGCAAATCCTCTGACCTGATGTGTTAGGTTTGGTCAAATTTCACATTGCAGATCCATCTGATCATGGATCTGTTATTGGGCTGCAGTTGTGCAAGAGAAGGGGCATCCACTGTCATATAACATGAAACTCCTGACAGCTGCTATACAACTTACTCCGGATGTAGAGAGGAACAACTCATGATATTATTAGGGCCAACAACTCATGAAATTTTGCCCAATCTGCCTTCACCCTTGTGGCTGTACTGAGTTTGCATTCAGCACCTGCACTCAGCATATCTCCTAGTACCATCTCTTTGTGGGGACGACCGTCAATAGGATGCGCCAGTCTCATGCATCTCCTACACTTGAAGTTGGGGTTTGGGGCTAACTTACCCTTCAGGTCACTGCACTTTTTGTGGACCCAGAATAGGCACAGGTTACATTGTATCACATTGCTTCTACCATATTGACCAAAGTCCTTTAGGACTCATTTAAAGAAATTGAAATTTTGAAAACCAATTTTGAACAGTTCTTTCCCTTACTTCATAATCCCCAAATGCTGTAAAAATATTTAGAAAAACACTGGATACATTTATTCCCAGTTTAAACTCATATGACAAACAGGCACAAAGCATCAATTTTCTGTCAGCCATGTTGAGGTCAATAAGAAGAGAGAAATAATGATGATTGTTGTCTCGAAAAACAGGGGAGTAAAAACTGAGTGAATCAAGAACTCATTTGACAAAAAAAAAAGTAATTTAACGAAACAAAAATCAAATATAAAAGAAGTGAGATTAATTTAAATTGGAAAAATCTTTTTCGGCATGATCAGCAAATAATTCTACAATCAGGTGAATCATTTGTTTATATCGAAAATAATATGGGTCCCAATACTGATGCCTGAGAAACACAGGGGGGGGGGGTGTATTGTGTGATTCTGTTGAGTTGGCAGTTTGACCTGGTATCTAATTATGATCAAAGTTTTGGTTGTGGAAGGAAAACTGTAAATGTATTTCTTTTAGAACATTGAAAGAAACGTGAAAAGCCTGGAACCGGTAAACACAATAAACAAAGATTGTATTTGTTACTAAGTTGTAAGTACCGTAATAATGAGAAACACTTTGAACCTTTGATATGTGTAAGACATCAGACTCCCAAAATATTTCAAAGCGATAAAGGGTGTGGACAATATTTGTTTGCAATTTTCGACTGCAAATTTTATGCCTATTTTTTAAACTTGTGTTGCCAGTCTTATCTTCATGAAAACATTAACTATATTTTTTCTATTCTGTTTTTTTGTTTTTTTTCAGAATAAGTGATTATAGACAATTTTGAACCTTCATACACAGAGTTCTTCTTGGATTCTGTGCCGGAAAGACAAATGAGATTTCAGACTTCCTCAATATCAGCAGAGGTCAGAAAGAAATCGAAAGACTCAGGATTCGACTATGAGGTGACATCAGAGAGAAAAACGCATGATCAATGATGCCATCAGAACACCAGAGTTTGTTCCTCATGTTCAAGAGATCATCGATCACTTGTTCCCTGAAAACCTCAGGCTGAACATTAATGGCCATATTCACATTCTTATTGAGCAGGTAGGTGGTACATGTGGTAGCAAGACTCAGCGCTTGCCATACAAGCTGCAAGACACAGGCCTGGCTGTCAGAACTTTGTTTGATATCTGGCCTCTTAGCTCGCCCACTCAACTTTTTTGTGTGCGGCACGGTGGAACGAGGCAGCAACAGACAGGACGAGCTAAAGGCCAGGATCACCAAAGTCTTTGAGGGCCTTAGTTTAGAGACAATGACAAAGGTCTGTGGCCGATTCCAAGGCCAAAGGCGAGTTCATAGAGTGGAATCAGCAGAACAAGTCATGAAAACAAACTAACCCAAGTTTGATAAATAAATTTCTAATATGAAACTACTGCATTATTTTTTTCTCTATAGTAATCTTGTGGAAAAATATTGTCCGCACCCTGAAGTGAAATAGTGAATGAAAATAGATATTACACAATTGAAGTTATGGGCTAAGAAAAGTTTTAATTGTGTGGAGTTAAGCACAGATAAGAAATTTTTACAATAAATTTGATCATTTTTTATGTTTTTTACTTATAGTTATCATTAAAATTAGAAGAAACAACATTTAAGTTATTGCTTTAAAAATTGCAAATCAATTGAAGATAGTGATTGCTATAAAGAACAAAAATTATGTGAAAATTTGAATGCCGAAAAGAAGAGAATTTGAATTCTTACTAGACACCATCCTCAAGTATCTTCGGTCTCTTTGTACAAGGGTTTGTCAGAAAACCTTGACCAAATATTAAAAAAATAACACAGTATTCGAAGCCAAAAAAGATCCCCTCGGAATGGCTCATACGAAAAATGGTGCACCTTCTGGTGATGTTACAAGTAACAACATCAAATTGGATAGTCCACCAGACCAGATGCATTCTGGTCATGAAATCTAGCATAACTAAGCAAAGAGCACAAAAAAAATAAATTATAACATGGTTTATTGGTCGATTGAAAAACTTATTATTATTCTTCACTGCTTTATTTACTCAAGGTTTGAGAAGTAGAGAAGAAACTTAAACACTCAGATATCTATGTATCTAATGTAGAAATCAAGTGCTAGCCCCAGGAAGAGGCAGACCCCTTGATTTCTGAGAACTTACTGAAGTAAAATGAAAATAAAGGTTACATGATTCAAGTTATGGGCTTAGAAAAGTTTGTTTTAAAACGTCTTAAATTTGTTTAAATTTTAAGAATTTATTTATACTTATGTCATTTTAAATATGATTTAAATTTCACTAAAATCAGAGATAAACAATTTTAATGCATGGTTTCATGATAACCTGAAAAGGCCAATAATTTGGGAGATATTGATGTTTTTTATCATCATCATCATCAGCATCAGTTTAAAGTCTGTTTTACATGCTGGCATGTGTTGGATGGCTTTTAGAAATTGACTTCAAAACTAATCTATCACTGCCCAGGATTTTATTTATCCATCTCTCAAATCCATCCTTATCACTTCCTCCCATATTTTACTCATCCATTCTTTCAATGTGACCAAACCAACAAAGTCTCCTGTTTTGCACACATCTCACTATACTGTCCAGATTTAATATTACCTTGATGTTATCAGATCTAAGCCTGTCTTTAAGACTAACATTACACATCTATCATATCATTCTCATATCATTTCTCTCCATGCAACACATGTCCTCAACCCTTACTGGCCAGGTTTCACTTACATACATCATTACACTGTACACACATACATGATAGTCTCTTCCCTTGGTCGACAGTGGTAATGCTCTGTTGGTTAGTAATGGCAGAAGTTCCCTGAACTTCATCTACTCCTAAATCTGGCAATCACAACAGCACCAGCTCCTTCCTGTGCTCCAATGGTATCACCAAGATAACAAAACTTCTGGACAACTTCAATGGCCTTTCTATACAAATATACTTTCTCCACATTTGGATTCTCATCCATCTCCATTGTTTTACACTTCTTATACACAAACTGGTTATTATCTCTCAACCTACCTGTAATTCCACTTTTTACAATTGTAAATCTATTTTTTTTCCCAAAAAATATTTTGTGGCAGGTTTGAAGGTCAAAAATGTAGTTATAAAAATAAAGAGCACTATGTTTTTTAGTCCAAACATGGAATACATTTTAGTAATTGATATAAATCAAGGTGATACTTCAGAAGACGTGACAAGCATCTCTATTATATTTTGAATAGAGGCAGATATTTTTCAATCAGCAGCAGTCAGAGTTATCACTCGAATCAGATAAATTAAACATTTTTCGCAATTGTAAAAACATTAACTAATCATAATAGAAAAATGAAACAGACTTTAGCAAATAAATAAGTTTTAAGCCGTAAAAAGAATTAATTTGTGGTTTTTACTTCAATCTTATAACAATTTCAACAAAAGCCACCCCTTACCCATGACCCCATCAATTATCCTAAAGTTATGGCACTTTTTGGGTTACCCGTCTCTTTCTACGCTTTGTTCAAAATCTATCATGTGGCTTCTGTTTATATTTAATCTTAATTATGTTTGTGTGCATTCACTGCATAGGCAATGATCGTCCTCTTATTGTCTCATCTGAATTCGGTGCTTGATTTCGACACTGGACATAGTGTGGTCAATCATGTGGTCTCGGTCACTGCTGTAACAAAAGGACTTTTCTACTAAGCTTAAAACAAGTAACAATGTTTTATTTTGAGAGATTACAATGATACTGTTTTCTCTACCGAATGACAGATTTGCAATCAGGACAAATATCTCTTCTAACCAAACACAAATAATCCCAAAGGTCTCTCTCTTTCTCTCTCTCTCTCTCTCTCTCTCTCTCTCTCTCAGACAAACAGAGACCAAGCTAACCTCCTACACCTATTTTGCTGAAATATATATCACTGTCATTTGGGGTAGGCTATATAGCCAGCTTACTTGAAAATAATGGGCTGTTTTATCACTGGACATAAAAACTTATTACCCAGGATGTCTTTTATCTGGAGTAGACTAATGTCTGTAAGATTTCAAGTGGTATAATTTCTCAGCATGAACATTTGTTTAAAGAGGTAATCACTTTTCCAAGTGGATAAATCAAATTTTGGGTGGTCGAAACCCGAGCCAGATATTTTACCCATTGTAGGACAATCGCCGCCAACCCCAACGTTGTGTCTGCCGTGGTTTTCTTCTTGTCTTTATCTTTCGTTTTCGCCATGTCGTCTATTCCACTGACGAATCATCGAAAACACAGCACTGATTTACAAGTTTAGAAAAACAAACCACGCAACACGCAACTCACAAGAAAAACACAAACTCAGATACAGTGTGTATAAGTCAGCTTAAACTAAGTGTGTGTGACACCATCGTGGACTGTTGAGGCCCCATTGTCGGTACTTAAAGTCGTCAGCTTATCTCGAGTCTGCTCAATCTGCTCTCGCCCTTGGTTGACTTCAAATCCTCAATCTCTTAACTTTCAACCAGAAATCCTATGTCTGTTTTTTGTTTTTGTTTTAGTCACCAAACCTCTGAACAATAGAAACTGACCACTCCTGTGCTTGCCCTATCAGCCACATCTGGCTATTCATACTATTATCGTATGCCTTTGTGTGCTTTGGTGAATCATTTCCCATCATTGTCTGGGGTGTCGTCTATAGTATCGCACCATCACCGACTTATCGTCTGCAACATCCATTAAACATGCAACATTGTGCATATCTATATAATCGCAAACTGAATAAATGTGTTTGTTTCTTGAAAGTAATTTGCAGGTTTAAAGGCCATAATAATTAAAATGATTAACAAAAATGTAGAAAAAACATTTGAAAACGATCTGTTAACTGCAAAGTATTGAAAAAATGATATAAATTCCTGAATATTTAAGCTGAGAGTTAAAATGATAATCTGCTGAAAGTTCAACGGGCTTTCAGGTCATTTTTCTCTATTGAAATCCCCTAATAAAAGAGGATAGACTTATAGTATAAATGCTCGTACTTGCAGGAGTTGTGATGACTGGGTATACGTCCGCTAGGAGACGGGCGAGTTTCCTTTCATAGACAAGACGTGTACTACCTAAAGGAAAAGAAAGATAAAGTCACAAGAAATGCATATTTAAATGAACTAACAAACAACAAAAAAGGAGAGATTTTAAAATCAAATTTATTTTAATTCTGAAAAGTAATATATCAGGTTGGTTACGGAAGTGTCCAGCCATATAATAAATAAAAGATTAAGGGGAATAAAAGAATGTAAAAAAAGAACAAAAGAAAGAAGGGGAATGAAAAAGAAGGGGAATGAAAAAGTGGAAAGAAACGAAAAGAAAATGTTAATCTTCAGTTTTTATAGTTTTACTTAATTGTTATTGTAGCAGGAATAATAATAACAATAATAATAATAATAATAATAATAATAATAACAATAATAATAATAATAATAACAATAATAATAATAATAATAATAATAACAATAATAATAACAATAACAATAATAATAATAATAATAATAATAACAATAATAATAATAATAATAATAATAATAATAACAATAATAATAATAATAATAATAATAATAACAATAATAATAATAATAATAATAATAATAATAATAACAATAACAATACATAACAATAATAATAACAATACATAATAATAACAATAACAATAACAATACATAACAATAATAATAACAATACATAACAATAATAATAACAATACATAATAATAACAATAATAATAACAATACATAACAATAATAATAACAATACATAATAATAACAATAATAATAACAATACATAACAGTCTCATCTGTCGGAATCAAACTTGTGTCCTTGTGAATTCAGAAAGCAATATTTTAGCATTATGTATATATTGAAAGTTACGTGGGCTTTTAGGTGGATAATTAAACAGGTAAAAAGAGAGTTGGGGAAAGGTCGACCAGGTGTCTAGCATCGTGTAGATATATTCATGTGTCAACAACAGTGAAATGACAGGTGTTATCAAATTTTTATAGTTTTGTTTTAGTATCATTGTAGCAAGAATAATAACATACTAGTACGACAGTGTAAGAGAACTTTCCATCTGTGGAACACAATACAGCAGGACTGCTGCCCTGCATACTACAACATGGCAGTTTTTAAATCCAATGAAATCAACGTTCCAACTTGGCAATAAAAACTCCTTTCTGAAAGGAGGTGACAAAAGACACTAAACCTTTCACTACCTCTAAAAGGATGGAAGTAATGCCTGGGAGGATGAACTTGCGAAACAACAGACAGTTTGATCCTAGTCTGAAAGCCATATAAAAATGTGATATGAAGTCCATCTAACTCAAGAAATAACATTAAGATAGATACACATTCGAGACAACCGTTTGTATTTCTTGCTATCAAGACAATACCTTTTCACTATCTTTTTTCTTTATAAAATTAACCTTCGGCTTTTTGAAATTTCAACAAACAGTGAGGAGCCATATTTAGTAAAATACAAACAAACAATAAGAAGGGGTTTGTTATTTACATTTATTTATTTATATCATGGACAATGAATGTTTTCTTGTTTTGTCAATATTTCTGATTAAAATAGTTACAAATGAGTTACAAACTTATTAATCAACAATGAAGGAGGATTTCAAGTAATAAATAATTATAATACCTGTAATTGGCCCAACTTTGATCCCAAATTGCCACAGAGCGGAAGATAAATGATCATCAGTCATCATTCTAACGTCTTCTTCGTGAATCATGGTGCTGTACAGAATAGACAAATTGAATTCACTCAAGATCCAGAATGTACCTGGAGAAAAAAAAAAGGAACATTTAGTATACATGTAGCTGTCATAAATGATGTTGATTCTTAATGTGTATCAGTGTCCCTGTGAGGTGGTTTGACCAAAAGTTGGCCAATCAGTTCGCAGGGCGCATTGATATCATTAGTTCCCTAAAGGACTACTTCAGCCCCTTTAGAAATTGCAGACAATCGGCAGACGGTCCCCTGGCAACAGCCGAAACGGAAGCAAAAAACTTTTTCACTTGAAAAATATTTGCACAAACACAACACATTTTCTCTTACCAAAGAAATTTTAACAAAAAAAAAATTTCTATCTTCTAAAAGAAAAAATCTTTTTCATTGAAAATTTGAGCTGCTATATGCCGATGACCTAGCGATCATTGATACTTCACTTCAGTCACTCAAGGAACGTCTGGATAGATGGAAGAGTAGCATGGAGGAGAAAGGTCTCAGAGTCAACATGGGTAAAACTAAGGTCATGATCGCAGGTCCAAACCTCAGCTTACTACAGAAAACAGGAAAATACCCGTGTGCTGTATGTCTGAAAGGAACTGGCAGCAACTCAATCATCTGCACTCATTGTTCAGGTTGGGCCCACAAAAGGTGCAGTGGCATAAAGGGCTCTCTCAAAGCAGATCCTCACTTTAAGTGCTTTTGTTGCACCGGCACGGCAAGACCAATAGATGGCAGACCACTGACAGAGATGGATACTGGTGACAACAAGCTGGAAGTAGTGACAGACTTTTGTTATCTTGGAGATGTGCTGTCATCAGGTGGAGGCTGTGAAATCGCGGCAGCTACACGTTGCAAGTGTGCCTGGAAAAAGTTTAGAGAGCTGCTATCAATCCTGACAAACAAACACCTCCCAACAACTACGAGAGGGCGTGTATACTCCTCATGTGTCAGAAGTGTGCTGTTGTATGGCTCAGAAACTTTGGCTGTCTCTGCTGGCATACTAAGGAAGCTGCACCGTAATGACAGGGCAATGGTTAGATGGATCGGTTTGGTGAGGCCTGAACAGTACGTTTCTTTTGAATCCCTGCTCTCACAGGTCGACTTGAAAAGCCTTGCGGACATCATGCGAAAGATCAGACTGCGTTGGTTGGGTCACATTGAGCGTAGCGATGGCTGGATTGCTAAAGTCCGACAGTTGAATGTGCCAGCAGAGAACATCACCACTGGCAGACCCAAATTGACTTGGGAGGATGTAGTCAAACGTGATAGGAAGGCCATGGGTATGGATTCCATCAAGCCTTGCCAAAGACAGGAGTGGAGAGGAAGACTTAGATTTTGAGACTAGACAATCAGGCCCCACCCTCATCAGAGGATTAATTGTGGCCTGATTCAACAAATAAACCGGTTGATGATGATGATGATGATGATGATGATGATGATGATGATGATGATGATGATGATGATTGAAAAATATTCCTAGATACAAATGTAAACACATTAGAAAGAAAGAAAAAAAGAATTTTTAATTTAAAACTATTTTTGACTCGATTCAGTGAATTCACTTCACGAGATTGTTTCGCAGCAGACGACAATTATATCAACAAAAATAAAACATGAAAATTCATTTTAATTGACTAAAAAAATAAATACTATTCATCCCCCCCCCCCCGTTAAAAAAAAAATTTTTTTTTTCAAATATTTTTTGTAAAATTTCCCTCACCCTGCAAAATTCGTTTTTTTTCCCTTACATAACAAAAGCAAAATAAAAACACAATCATTCACACATATTTTCCTTTACATTTATTCAGTCTGCTTAAGAACGTATATATTCATTAACTGTTCTGGATTTCAACAAATACATATTTTTACTTTCATTTTCTTTTCATTGAAATTTGTTTCTTTGACGATTTTTCTATTCTTTTCTTCCTTTTTCGTTAGTGAAGTTTTGGTCTGTTGTCCATATATGTATAAAAAAAATGGGTAGCACATTACTTGCTTTTGCCGGCGACGTTTGAATTTGGTTCACCCAACTCGAATCGTATTTCACAGCAAACAACATTGCGGAGCAACGACAATTGCACAAGATCCAGGTTCATCCAAACAACATGACATAAATGCAGGTGTACGACAGGGATCTATATTGCTCCTGATTTTCATAAACGACCTCCCTGATGCCATTATGTCTGAGATGGGTATATATGCCGATGACACCATGCTCTACTCTCGTTATGTGGGTAAAACGGATGCGCACATATCCGAGGCAATAGAAGAATTCTTAGAAAGTGACCTCCAGTCTGTAGTGGATTGGGGTCATAAATGGACGGCAACATTTAATGCTGCTAAGACAAAGCTCCTTTCCTTCAACAACTACAAGAAACCTCTTCAACCACCGATTGCCATGGCAAATAACGCCCTACCTGAGAGTCAAATGTTCAAACTCCTTGGCTTCAGATTCACAGGTAACATGAATTGGAACAAATACATAGAAGACATTGCCAAGGCTGCTGCAAAGAAAGTGGGCTCCCTCTACAATGCTAGAAAACTTCTCACACCTGACATTATCCTATATCTCTACAAAGCCACCATCTGCCCATGCATGACGTATTATTGCCACATCTGGGCTGGTGCACCATCCACTAGTCTCTCCCTCTTAGATAAGGTCCCAAAAAAGAGTATTTAATCTAATAGGTCTCTCACTATCCACCAAGCTCCAGCCCCTGTCCCAATGTTGCATCCTTGTGCTTGTTTTACAAGTACTTCAATGGAATGTGTTCTGATGAACTTGCTGCTCGGGTCCCCCCTCGACGTAAATACACTAGACCAACCCGACAATCAGCTAAATCTCATTCATTCACTGTAGAGGTCTCCAGATGCTGGATAGCCTTCTACTCCAATAGCTTTTTTCCTCATGCTGCCGGCCATTAGCACTACCTCCCTGCTCCCCGACTGTACTGATATGCAGAGATTTTAAAATAATGTGAACAAGCATCTCGTTGCACCGTGACTCCCTAAACTTTCACCCTAATTCTCAGTAGCCCCTTATGTCTACAGTGGCAACTTGCCTTGTTTGGGGTGAACTAAGTTTTAAAAAACATACTATTTAGTGCATTCCCTGCGTCATTGACTCCAGTTGTCAAGGACTTGATAACTGATACCTCTCTTTATTCCACTTATGATAGCATCAAGCAGGAGGTTCTGCTACGAACCTTCTCAGCAGAAAACGTTTCCAAACACTAGTTCACGGCGAGCTTTGGGGGGCTGCATGCCGAGCGAATTGCTCTACAAAATGCGAGAGCTGGCAGAAGAGGCCCCAGCTGATAGTGCTCTCATGAAGCAGCTTTTTTTTTCAAGGCTGCCACTGAAAGTCAAAGCAATTCTGGCACCAATGATGGAGACGAGGTCCATTGATAAAGTGATGGATTTCACGACGAGGCCTACTACCGCATCTAACTCTCACTTGCAAGTTGAAGTCTCTACATATTCTGCCATGGCTAGGTACACAAGCCAAGAAGCCATGTCCGTGGCTATACTTGAGGCTATAGAGCGGCTTGCCAAAGAGGTGAGAAAATTAAGCATGAGTAGGTCACAATCGCCCAGACGTCGATACCAAAGTCGTTCGTCATCCCACGTGGGTACCATTCAAACAGGTCAGGACTGTGTTTTTACCACAGTCACTTTGGCACAGGAGCACGCAGATGCAAAAAGCCCTGTTCGTTCTTGAACCAGGGAATCTAAGCTCTGGAGATCTGAGCACGACACATTCTCCACCGGGTCTGCATCACAATCGTGCCTATTTTATCACAGACTCCATATCCCAAACACGTTGCTTGGTTGATACTGGGGCTGCTTGCAGTATTTGGCCACTGAAACTCCTCACTGAGAAGCCACCAGTGTTGCCCATTTCACTGCAAGCCGTGAATCACTCCCCTATTCACATGTACGGTCAAATTTCTTGTTTTTTGGACTTGGAATTACGTAGAGATTTTACGTGGGTCTTCACGGTAGCTGATCTACCTTACCTCATTCTGGGCTCGGATTTCCTGCACTACTATAACCTTCTAGTGAACATACGCAGACGACGGCTGATAGATGCTAATACGGAACTTTCCGTCCCAGGTTTGAAATCAAACACCCCATCTTTCAGCCCGGTATTCTTTATTGCCGCTACCAATAACCCATACCAGACCCAACTACACTCCTACCCGAAGTTAACGAACTTGTATTTTGTTGTGAGCAAACAAACTCATTCAACAAAACATCACATTGAGACCACAGGTGCTCCCATGTTCTCACACCCTCGTCGCTTACCTGCAGAGAAAGTAAAAGCGGTGAAGGCAGAGTTTAACCATATGCTGCAGCTGGGAATTATACGCCCCTCGTCAAGTCCATGGACTTCCCGTTTGCATATGGTCTCGAAGCGCTGATTGGCGTCCAACTGGGGACTATCGACGACTCAATGGCATGACGGTACCTGATCGTTACCCAATCCCACATATACAGGATTTTGCTTCATCTCTGCACGGTAGTAAGACTTTCCCCAAACTAGATTTGGTTAAGGCTTACCATCAGATTCCAGTGAATCTGACCGACATACCCAAAACTGCAGTAACAACTCCATTTGGAGTGTTTGAATTTCTACTGTGCCTTTCTGTTTGTGAAACGCAGCTAGTACCTTCCAACGCTCTATCAGCGAAGTAGTGCGAGATTTTGACTTTGTCTATAACTACATAGACGACATTCTCGTGGCAAGTGTCTCACCTGAGGAACATGTCACTCATCTCAGCCTACTCTTTGAACGGTTTCAGCAATACCAGATGAGGATTAACCCTGGTAAATATGTGTTTGGTGCCTCGTCACTAGTTTTCTTTAGTAAGGGAGATATACCTTCAGGGCTGATAATGTTATCAGCCCTGAAGGTATATCCCTCTTACCTGAAAAGGTTGAGGCTCGACAAGACCTTCAATCACCTACTTCACTTTGCCAACTAAAGCACTTCCTCGGTTGGTTAAATTACGATAGATGCTTTATCCCGCACTGTGCAGATCTCCTGTCTCCTCTTTCTGACCTGTTACATAACAGGAAGAAGAAAAATTAGCAGATTTCACTGAATGATATTCAGCCGAAAGCTTTTAATGAAGTGAAGGGAAAACTAGCAACAACATCCTTGCTTGCACATCCTGTGTCTGATGCCCAGTTTTCACTGGCCGTTGATACATCGAGCACATCTGTAGGTGAAGTGTTGCAACAGCGGCACCAAGATCAACTAGAATCTCTCGCATACTTTTCGAGACAACTGAAACTGGCAGAACAACGTTACAGCACATGTGGCTGTGAGCTCCTGGCAATGTACTGTTGGGATCGAGGGTCGTGTTCCCCGACTATTAGCGTGTACGTTAAATCAAGCAATGTTGCATGCAAAGACAGAGTAATAATTAACAAACAAAAGGAGGTAGTTCAAATAAGGTTTATTGAACGTGTGTGTAATGTGGAATGATGAGGTGTGTGTATGTGTGTCGATAAGAAACAGTTCTTGAAATGCATATGTGTAGAAGTGAGTCGTGGGAAAAGTCTTTGAAAGATGTACACAAAGAAAATGAGTTGAGAACTCTTACCGTTGTTTGAAACACGTGTTGACGGAAGAAACGTGTGTTGGTTGTTGCTTTGCCGAGGCTTGCCCCGGCAAAGCAACAACCAACACACAAAGCGAAAAAGAGCGAAAAAGAGTGTGAGACGGAGCGCTGGTGTCAGCGTCGTTCTGCCGAGGCCAATTGAAAAGACAAGAGGGTGATTTTCCGTTTGCACCGGTTTTTATAATCCGAAGGACAGATAACTCTGGTGTCACTTTTCAGCGCCACCTGTCGGTGAAAAAGCGACACCTAACGGCCAACCGGTGCAGTTATGTTTGAAAGGAGGATGTAACTGCTACAGTACCTTGCAGTGAAACACTTTCAGTATTCACTTCAGGGCCGTCAATTTGTGATCGACACCGATTACCATCCGCTTACGTTTGCACTGCATTCTAACCCAGACAAGTATTCTCCTTGCGACACTCACCACTTGGATTTTGTTTTGCAATTTACCAATGATATCCGACATATCTCTGGTGAACAAAATGCCACAGCAGACGCCTTGTCCTACTTTCCTATAAATTCTCTGTCCTCACCTTCGGATATCGACCTACAACAGATGGCCTTAGACCAGTCACGTCTGGACACTTTGGATCTGTCGTCACCTGAGTTTGCAACTTTCAAATTCACATACCTGCCTGTGCCCACTTTGATACGCGGATCATCTGTGACACCTCAACAGATTCACCTCGTCCGTTTGTTCCAATGACTCATCGTACGGTTGTCTTTGATACCCTTCACAACTTGGTACACACCACAGACACACACAGACAGAATTTGAATGCCTTTTGGAGAGAATTTGAATGTATACAGGGGAGAATTTGAATGGTTACTAGACACTGTCCTCGAGTGTCTAAGGTCTCTCTGTACAGGGGTTTGTCAGGACAACTTGGCATGAGGATACTTCCCCTGACAAGTAAACCCTGACCAAATATTCAAAATAACATAGTATTCGAAGCACATTTAAGATCACTTCGGTATGGCTACAAACTGGCTTATACGAGGGATGGTGCACCTTCTCCACGTGATGTTGCCTCAAGTAACAGTACTTAGCTGGATACTTCACCAGACTAGATGAATTGTTTTCCTGGAATCCAGTAAGACCAAGAGACCACAATAAATATATACTATAATACAGTTAACTACTCAATTAGGGAGAGTCAAATTAATGTTCTTTATTTCTTTACTAACTCAACGTTTAAGGGGTAAAGGAGAACTTGGATATCTATGTATCTCATATACAGATCAAATATTAGCTCCAGGAAGGGGGCTCTTGATTTCTGAGAAGTAAAAGAAAAAAGAGAAAAAAACATATAGTGAATCTCTCGATGGGAGCTTGTTTTTAGAGCAATATATCAAAAGTCTTTGAGTTTAAAAAAATACTAATGAGTCATCAATTTGATTACTTAAGAGGACGGCTTAACAAGGATCTGGCACAAGTGGTTGCTTCACAAATTGGTTAGCTATAGAATATCTGGCAATGTCTTCTCAGCAATCCAATTCTTTCTTTCTCAAAGGTCTATAAAAGTCGATTGGCAGAAGTCTGAAGCACTAGTACTAAGGATTACCCTTGTCTTGGGGTGAGAACCAGATGACGGTCCGTTTTCTATTGTGTTTGTTTTTGGGTGCTTGGTTATGTGTGGGTTAGTATGAGATCTTGTCAGTAATTACGCTATTGCAGGGTGCTTCATTGTAATATGGTGCTGCTTGTTCAAAAATCTCAGGATTTGATGAAAGATCTGAGATCCTTTTAATGATGTTTGTGATCATATTTTTGAAAACTGTTGGGGAGTGGCAAGATCCTTTGTTTATGTATTTTAGGTTTTCATTTGGTTTGTGGGAAGGTTTGCGTGTTTTACTTACTAGGTCTAGAGTGGTGTCTAGGAAATCAACAGTGCTCAGATTGGTATTTATAGTGATTTCCAATCCTAGTTCTTGAAATGTTTTTGTTAATTCTTTTTTAAGCCTATCTAAAGTGTTTTCGTTGCAGTCGCGTGAAAGGCACAGGCCGTCATCCCTGTATAGACCTAAAAATGGTCAGGGAATTTGTTTTTGAGTGTCTCCAGTAGGAACATGCCAATTAAATCGCAGACGTCTGCACTGTCGTATGGCCCATAGCTACATCAAATGGGTCTTCGGGGTTCGATCTTTTTACCCAGGCTTTGTCTTCGAAGAATAGAAGAGTTTGTCTCACATGCATAATTGTCTCTTTATCTAATTTACTAATCTTCGTGTATGTTGATGCAAAATTTAATGCTTTATCTAGTGTTTCCTTAGTGATAGAGGGGTAAAAGTCTATTATGTCAAGTTGTATAAATTTGCATCTGTGTGCTTCTGGTATATCATGGAACCAGTTCAATACAAAATTTGTATTTCCCCAAAGATTGAGGTTATTTTTATTTTTTATTCTTTTTACTATTTTCCTAATTATTGCCATGCTGGCCATACCTATCTCATTTTTGCACGTTGACCTGTTTGAGAAATTCTCTTTACGATCTTTTAAAGTAACAAATGCCTTTTTCCTCGCCAGATGATTTGCTTTGTATTCGATGACTAATTTTATGGCTATTTCAGTTGCTTCTCTGTTAATATTCCTGTAAGTGTCTTTCTTTGCTATTTGGTACTTGTCAGTAATGGAGTTTTAGGTTAGAAGTGCTTTCCTCTCTTTTGTCATACTATATGTTTGTCATCTATATGTTTTTCATACTATATATATGTTTTTCATACTATATATATGTTTTTGCTCTAATGTTTCATTGTTTCTTTTTAGCTTCTTACTGTCAATGGCTAAAGTTTTCTGGAACTTATCTGGCCTGTTTATGAATTCCAGGTTGGGAATTATGTTGAGTATGTCTTTATCAAAATTGTTTATTTTTGCTCGCACATGACTAAAATAGCGGCATAATTTGCAGGCAATTTTTGTAAAAAATATGAAAATTAAAAGAAAATCAAAATATTGTGTAACTATTGATATAACGTGTGACCAGCCAATTTCCGGGAAGACAGACATAAACAGTATCTGAAGAGAGTTTCGATAAAGAGGCCTTTATAAATCTCCTTTGTTAGGATTTGAAACCCACAGTACCGATGTTGTTCTGTAAAACATTAATAAATAAATATTACGCTCTTATTCTTATTTTTTCTTAATAATCGAGCACTCTGCTGGGATTGTCTTCCACTAATCTTACACGCACACACACACATATATATATATATATATATATATATATATATATACAGCATGACGTCGCTAGCTATAAAGGCATCGTTCCTTTCATTAAGTTGAACTCTCTTATGATGTCAAGCCGCGAAAATAAGTGTTAAAATTATCACTTTTTATTTAGCTATCCAGCAGTGGCCGAATGGTTCTAGGTGTCGGGATTTGAGTTGTAAAATACTCGTAGCCAAGGTTTCGAATCACGCGACCAGTAGTGAATAGTAATATCTCTATGCTAATGAGTCCCATTAAAAAGGACGAAACATATACGTACATAGATAATAAACAAAAAACAAATGTTTATTATATATATATATATATATAAAATTTTTTTTATATATGTAAATATAAAGATACTTGATTGTCTTCTATATCAAAGCATTTTGTTTTTTTGTCTACATATATGTTGTGTATGTGTGTGTGTATATATATATATATATATATATATATATATATATATATATATATATATATATATATATATATATATGTGCTTAATTGTCCAAGTGTAATATATATATATATATATATATATTCTATTGTTCCTTTTTCTAATTGTTATTGTTATATTTTTTATTTTCTCTAATAACTATTTTTCTTATTACTATCATTCTTTTTATCAATGTGTTTCCAATTTTATCTAATTTTTCTAATTATTATTTAAAAAAATATTTTTTATAATAATGTTTCTTATTATTTAAATTGAATTACTCTCTCTCTACTCTCTGTTTATTTATATATTTGTAGTGTATCTCTCTTAATTTTACTTAAATAATCTTTCTTCTACTTTCTATCTTTATAATCGGGATTTTCTTCTATATCCCTATTTCCTTGAAATTTGTAAAATTCCTTGTTCTCCTCGTGTATCCTTTATATGTGAATAAATTCAGCCACCCATCAACATTGTTTCCAATTATGATACGTGTCCTTCTTAAAAATAGAATTATATTTTCGAGTTATATATTTACTTATAGGTATATCTAGATCTACTCTCTTAAAGACTTCTTATGTTCTAATTATTTTAATTTCAATTAATTTAAACTACACTCTACTCTTAAAAAAAAAAAAATTAATTTATGTTGTTTATTATTTAACTTTTTGTTTATCTAGTTTTTTTTAACTAATTTTATTATTTAATTTTTTACTTAGTTTTCTTATCTATTTTTATTATTTAAATTTATTCTTATTGATTTTTATTTTTATTTATCAGTCATTATTATTGTATTATTCTAATTCCCAATTTTACTTTCTCATATTCCTAATTTTACTTTCTCATATTCCTAATTTTACTTTCTCATATACCTTATCTAACTTTATTTTATTTTATTTAACTTTACTGTATTCTAACATTATTTGTTATAACAAACATTTTCTGGTCGCTCCTAATATTGTTTAATGCTACCATTGTTTATGTTTCTATTTTTTATTGATGTATTTTCTCTTAGGTATTTTTCTCTTATCTAATTTCTCCTTCTCAATTCAATCTGGATCGTGCATGCTCTGAATGTTTTAAATGTTTTGATTAATTACTCAATTTGTTGTCCTTCTGCTTCGAAAGTCCTCTCACTTGTGTTGGACTTTGGTACTGAAATTTGATGTTTTTCCCAAGAGACCTCTGACGAAGTGACATTTTGGTATCTTCAAAAATAATGAACAATAAAATATGTCCAAAAAGTCTTGGAAACGATCGTATGCCGATTGGTAGTTGGTTTTGAATTCTTGGAACAATGTTCAAATTATATTGCCTTCAACTAACAGTATATATATATATATATATATATATATATATATATATATATATATATATATATATATATATATATATATATATATATATTAAGGTCTAAATCCTTAATAAGATGCCAGGATTTTATTTTCTAATTATGCAGAAGAATAATTGTTAAAATGTCTCTATTTCACTTGGTTTTCGTCTACGTTTTAGATAAAATGGATCTTTTGTCTTAAATATTATTTTAAGTCCTGAAATAGAATTGGAATTTACTTTTTAAAATCTTGAAAATGTAACTTTAATTTAATGTTTTAATTGCCGGCAGCCATATAGTTTTTTAAAATGTTATTTTTCACTACACAAAAAAATTAACCGTTTTAGTGGGGATAAGAGGGCGACATTGTTACACTAAGCATCACCTGATATGTCACCAATACTGGCACTGCACAGTCATGTATTACCCCCCCCCCAGTTAAAAAAATTCTAGAGTTAATAGAAAAACATAATTTCAAGAAGAAGTTTTTCCAAAAAGTAAAATGTGCATTGTTTGTTTATCTGTGATAATATAAACAAGGCCATACTATGTATACAGTTAAAGGTGTTTGGTTTTATTTATCTCCTTCCCATGGCGGAAAGATTAGACAGGAAAGTGGAATTTGAAAAACCAACGCACTGGCGGAAGAGCACTCTGGTCGAACAATTAGCATTTTCTAAAATTCTTCAAAGAAGTTGTTTTCAGTATCTATCGAGAATAACCCTAAATATAAAACTAACTCTAACCCAACATCACTCATGGGTCCTACACTGTATTAAAGCCATAAATAGTTGAATGCCGAGTTATCTTTGTTTGGTTAGGTTTTTGTTAGTAAATGAGACAAGACGATGTGTATACGTTTAGACCCAGATGACTGACTACCAGTCTCGTTTATTCACGTTTCTTATGAGATGTTACATTCCAAGGGAGGCAACTCCCATTGGTACAGAATGTCTAGTAACATAACATCTCCCTTTTTTTTAAATAGTCTTTTTTTTCTTCTTTAGTGTCCATGCTATATGATCTGTTTCTTTTATTATTTTATTTTATTTATGATTTTTAGAAATCTAGTTTGATGGGTGGTCTCGGCTGCTGTCCAGATCTCGTTGTTGTGTAGTCTCGAGAAATGAGGGTTGAACAGACTGTTTTCACAGTTTCTTCTCTTGGTGGATGAACGTCTTCATGGGACTTGAATCTCTCGTTGGGTGGTTTGGATACGATGGACTGTCAATTGTGAAGGATTATTGTCTCTTCGTCCTTTGTCTGTAGAACATAATTGCGTAGTGCGGCGCCTTCCTGATTTGCAAGGTTGAGGCTTCTGACCCATACTGAATTACTGTTTTAGAGTGGTGAAGAGCTACTCTTTAGCTCTATGTGATAGGAAGTGTGTGAGTTGTTGTTGGAACTTTTTGTTCCTTTCCCTCTGTCTGAAGCATTTGAGTTCAGGCCATTTGGGGTGAGTTGGGACGTTCGTCCTCAAGCGTTGGCCCATTAATAGTTCACTAGAGTTTTCCTAGGTTCACTAGTATGTGATTCATGTAAATAATTGTTAATCCTAACTTTTGGTCGATTTTGGGTGAAAAAACTAATGAAGGAATCTTTGTTATATGTAACTTTTACCAATTTGAGGAGCATTTACTCTCTTCGGGGTGGGTGGAGTCAGATTTTTCTCATGATTATCATGACACAAATCATTTAAACAACCAGGGATCACAAATGTTAATGTTTTTTTTGCAAAACCTAATTATGTAATTTGAGATATCAAAAAAAATTTTTTGGGGGGGGAGACATTTTCATCTCCCTGAGAATCAAACCATAGGTTTACTCGAGTCAGTAATACATGATAAATGTAAATCATTATTAATTCTTGCTTATGAAGAGGATTTACCAGACTTTTCCCCGGATTGCCAGTACATTATTAATGAAAACAATCATTTGCCACACATTTTGGTTGCTTTCGAATAAAACTAATGAATGGAATTTTACATATTTGAGTAAAATTATAATTTCTGCCAATTTTAAGGAATTTTTATCTTGCTGGAGGAAGAACAGATTTTTATTGTGAATCACAATGTTTGGTGGATTTTTTACTAAAGCTAAAGAATATATATATGTGAAAAAACACAATTTTTGCCAATATTGAAGAAATTTTAAACCGTATGGAAAGAGGATTTTTTCTGCGGTCTACAATAATTAAATTAACTAAACAACTATTGATTAAATTAACTAAACAATCATTAATTAAATAAATTAAATAATATTAATTAAATTAACTAAATAATCATTAATTAAATTAACTAAACAATCATTAATCACAAGTTTACATTGAATTTGGACAACAGCTATTGAATGATGGCCAATTTTGGAGTGCCCTCACTCTTTGGATGAAAATAAGTTTTATTGTAATTACCATTGATCACAACTTTTGATGGATTTGAGGGCAACAAATAATGAAGGGATATTTAGATATGATGGAATGAGACATGTTTTGCCTATGTTGGAGGTGTTTTCAGCAGGGTTGCGGAGTCAAAGATTTTAGAAGGAGTTTGAGTTGAAATTGTAAGTCGGGGTCGGATTTTTTAATTTCCAAAGAATCAACAGATGGTCTGAATATTGGAAGACTTTAAAATACAGAGTCGAGGTCAGATATTTTGTAATTCTAGGAGTTGGATTCAGAATTGGGGAAAGTCGGGACTTATATTTTTCTTTACTAACCTTTTTTCTGTTTAATGAAGATGTGAAACAAAGTTGATAAAATCTAGAAATGTGACATTTTATCACAAGTGACAAAATGTCTTATTTTTAACATTTTATCAACTTTATTTCACATCTTCGTGTTACAAGTAATAGAAAAGGGTTAGAAAAGAAAGATGTTATTTAATATTCATGTATCTTTATGCAGAAAATGTTATATTAATAATCCAAACGTCAAAACAAAGAAAATGTTAATATAAGTCCATAAGTTTGGATCGGGAAAATGGTATTAAGAGTCCATAAGATGGGAATGTTATAAACATATATTATGCAGGATGGATTATAAAGTTCGTGAGATTGGTGGGATTTGTATTATTATTACGAAATAAGTCCATGTACAGAGATGTTGCCACTTTAAGAAATTAAATCCATGTGCTGATGCCAATAGCCAGAGGCTAAAGGTGGGTTTCATTTGCATCCCATAAGAAGTGTGTTAGTTGTTTAGAGTGATGAGGATTAGTTAGCCAATGAAATTTTGTGGACGCTTGGACAGCGTACATCCATACATATTTTATCATACAAATATTTGAAAAAAAAAGGAACAAAATTAAGGCGATATGTTTGAAATACCATTTATTTAATGTGAACCCAGAAAAGCTCACTCCCAATTTGATTGTTTAAAAACGCATACATAGGTCAAAGAAAGTCTGAAAAGTGTGTAAAAAAAAAAAAAATGGGTGCCCCCCCCCCCCCCCCCCCCCCCAAAAAAAATAAATGGCTAAATAACACAGTGGATGAGTGATTGACAAAATTATCAACTGATTTAAAGTGGAAAGTAATTGAATAAAAATCATTTATCCACTAGGAGGGGGGGGGGCACTTTGCTATTTCAGTGTAGAATGAACACTTACTTTAGAATTGTAGAACGCAGTTTCCGATGCCTTTGTATGAAGATGCTAGAGATTTCAGTTTACAGTATACCAGCTATGAAGCAAGTCTCCATTTTTACGATGCCAGTATAAATAATCTTTTTGAATTTTTTTCTCAATAATCGTCCTCGAAACGTGAAAATTCACTATAACTTGCAATTAAAACAAACAACATTTTTCAAAAATCGCCCCAAAAATGTTGTGGCCTCTATTCCAAAGAATGGACTTCTCTTCAATCAGTTAATCTTTGGGTGATTCTTTGCTATTTACACACCACTTGTTTTTACCTTTTTTATAGACTAATTTTTTATTTTTTCTGCATACAATTACTGATCCGGTTGCAAGAGAATTCCGTTTTCTTTTTTAATTATTTTCCAAATATTTTAAATTTTAGAGGGGGATCATGATCTATAAAAATTTAACGATCACCCACTTCATGACCATCACCAATTTGACAATTTTTTTTCTGTTGTTACATAATACGACTATTTGGATTAAGATTTTTAAAGTTTATTTTATTTATACCACGAGCAAGTAAGCACATTTTTATATTCTGTTACCTATTATAGTTTGTGGGTGAAAAGAAAAGATAGATTTTCAAGAAAAGCAAAGGCATGTCATTTCCTGTAAACTTTCCCTCTTTTACATTGCCTGTTTGTGAATGTAGGTTTTGTACTCAGCTTAAAGTACACCCAACTTGTCACTTGGTTCGGTCATCAGGTGCACATCCCCGTAATCCACCTTCATTTTCAGTCACATGATCAACACCTATATAAGTTCTAAGAAAGGAGAGCAGAGACGGGCAGCGCATCCAGTCTTGTGACGTTGATCAGATAACGTCTATGAAGAAGAAAAAGAAAAGGAAGAAGACGAAGAGAAAGAAAGGAAAGAAAAGCCTTTATCATCCTATGTTAAATGCTGGGCAAAAACGCGTCACGATACGAAAAGGGATTTTTAAGTGTAAATTTTAAGTTATCCTGAAGTATTTTCATTATCAGTTAGAAAAAGAGGATTCAAATTATAAAAACCGAATTCAAACCCACCAGCTTGTCTAAGTGGTAACCTGACATTATTACCATCATCCATTCACTGGAATTACAAACCAATATCCTGACTGAAGACTGTGTAGTGCCAATGTTTGGCTGTACATGGGTTAGTCAGGACAACCTGACACGAGTAAACCCTGACCAAATATTCAAAATAGTATAGTATTCAAAGCCCAAATAAGATTCTCTCGGCATGGCTACACACTGGCTCATATGAGATATGGTGCACCTTCTCCTAGTGACGTTACCCCAATTAACAGCCCTAAGGTGAATATCCCACCAGACCAGATGAATTCTTGTCCTGGAATCCGGTCAAACCAAGAAAAGAGCACAAGAAAGATGAACTATAACATAGTTAAGTGGTCAATTGGGGAAAGGACAATTGGGGAGCGGACAATTGGGGAGAGGACAATTGGGGAGAGGACAATTGGGGAGAGGACAATTGGGGGAAAGGAAAATTGGTGTTTTTCACTACTTTACTAACTCAACATTTGAGAGGTAGAGGAGAATCTTCGACTGAAGTGAAATGAAAAAAAAGTGAAAGAAATTCATGCTTTCTAAACTATTGAACTCTAATGTGGATTACCTTCTGAACTACCAACCAGTATACTTTACTTTCGGCAGCCTCATAACTCTTACTTCTCTTATTTTGGCCTTTAGTCCTCACATTCCATGAGCGATGTTGCTGACAAAGCTGTTTTCTGGGTCAGAATCTATTCATATAACATTTATTGTTGGCTAGTTTTTGATTTTGAAGTGGTATTTTTTTTTTAGCTCCTTATATCAAGAAGTGGCTTCATGCCTTATCTGGAGCGATTTCCATAAAAAAAAAAAAAATACTGTAAGTTAAAAACCGACTTTCTCTCATAAACTGGTATTTTGTTGTAAATGTGTTCTTTGCTCGTCGGCTAGATATAGTATTGAGATCCCTTTTCCTAAATTAGATTTTTATCTTTCTTTTTATGTATTCCTCTCTTGTATTTTTATGTAAATAAATATTTGTATTCAAACTTATAACTTGGTCGTTTTTGTTGTTGTAGTTTATGTTGTGAAGTTGTCCAACAGTAACTTGGTCGTTTTTGTTGTTGTAGTTTATGTTGTGAAGTTGTCCAACAGTAACTTGGTCGTTTTTGTTGTTGTAGTTTATGTTGTGAAGTTGTCCAACAGTAACTTGGTCGTTTTTGTTGTTGTAGTTTATGTTGTGAAGTTGTCCAACAGTAACTTGGTCGTTTTTGTTGTTGTAGTTTATGTTGTGAAGTTGTCCAACAGTAACTTGGTCGTTTTTGTTGTTGTAGTTTATGTTGTGAAGTTGTCCAACAGTAACTTGGTCGTTTTTGTTGTTGTAGTTTATGTTGTGAAGTTGTCCAACAGTAACTTGGTCGTTTTTGTTGTTGTAGTTTATGTTGTGAAGTTGTCCAACAGTAACTTGGTCGTTTTTGTTGCTGTAGTTTATGTTGTGAAGTTGTCCAACAGTAACTTGGTCGTTTTTGTTGCTGTAGTTTATGTTGTGAAGTTGTCCAACAGTAAATAATAATTATTATTATTATTATTGTTGTTGTTGTTGTGAAGTTGTCCAACAGTAAATAATAAATAAAGGAAGTCAGCACAAATGACTTACGCGAATATATTTTTTCACTGTCCGTCCTTTGCTCTCGACAATTCTGTGGTAGACCGTTTTAATAAATAGTCAATCCGGATCTTGCTCAAATATCAGATGTTGTCCAAATAATAACGACAAACTTACACAATATCTGTAATAATTGACGCGGATAAAATTTATCTTAACGAGTCAGTGAAACTTGAAGAGAAAAAAAATAAAGGTATCAGTGTATTCAATTATTTCAATAATTGAAAATGTCTTTCGCGTTTTCTAGTTTTCGATTTTTGGTAGCAAGTTTTGAGTTTGTGTTTTTTTTTTTTCGCTTAACTACTCAGTAGTTAATTTGCTGTTAATCCTTGCGAATCCAAATATCTGACGAAGATGGGTTTTTTTCCGTGAAGATCTTGCGAATCACTTTGGGTGATTTTTTTTGCAGTGAAATCGTTTCGATTCCTCGTCGCCAATCTGTTGTGAAGTTGTCCAACAGTAAATAATAAATAAAGGAAGTCAAGTCGAGGGTTGGTTTAACAAGTGTATTAACAAAGTAAGAAAGTGACTAGCACTTGGCTAGACAGTTACAAGACTGTGCTTTGTCTTCTCTGTGTCTCTGGTGACTCGCACTATTTATAGTGACAACCGGTGTTGTTTCTCCTGTGTAAGAACGGCCGGTGTAATAGTTTATCACTTGTTTATTTGCTGTTGGCATCTTGAACTGGAGAACCCCTTCCCCCGTGTTCTTTTATTATTTGTATCGGAACTCTGGAACCCCAAGCCACATCCAGATTTTTTTTGGTACTTCTTCAGATTAAGATCCGAGCTAACTTTGACCCCAACCCTAACTCTGACCCTAACTCTAACGACAGGGTCAAAGTTAGCTCTGGTCCTTGGAGAAGCAGGTTTTTTTATTATCGTAATGTTTATAATCAGATCGCTGTTATGCTCTGGTCCTGTTTTAAAAGCTCCCAACTTTTTACAAGGCTTCTGTTTAGTTGTCGACACCAGTGATTATGGCATCGGTTCTGTTCTCCTTCAGGTTGATTCGATCGAACACTGTCAGGCAATGACAACAGGTGTGCAGATGCCTTATCCCGCATCTGATGCAACAAAAACTGAGAGCAGATATGTAGCAGCTTATCGCAATTTTAACCACGTACAGGCCAAAATCGATACACGTAAGGACCTCGGGCAATAACTAGACAATTAAATAAACAGTAAGAAAAAAAACAAGCTATTTTAAACAACAAATAATTTATTGAAGAAAAAGAAAATAGGTAAAATGAGTTCGGCAGAAAGTTCATGTTCAAAGTTCACTTCATAGACTGAATTTAAGTTCCGATGGACACACGGAAAGGCTGCATAAATAAAGTCCTAATTATGCTGCCCGAAGGCTTATTAACTTTGCTAGGAAAGACATGTCAGAAAAAAGAGAAAACTTACTTGAAAGAATTTTGTTAGTAAAAATAAAAAAATACCAGAAGAATATAGAAAAGTCCTTTTTGTTCGCGCTGTTTGTTTCTTTTGATTGTTCATCTTTTTTCATTAACATCGCATCGTTTCTTCGATCGACTCCTTTTGAGAATAGTGGCACTCTTCCACGTCAACTCTTCATTTGGAGACATCTTTCGGAACACACTTCGTTTTGTCTTTTCCAAAGGCACATTTGCCTTTCAAATGAATAACTTCCTTGTTTCTGTTTTTAGAATTCAGTGGACTTCTCCGTCCAACGGAAATATTCAACCTCGAACACTAGTTGAAACTCCAACTTCATTGAAGATTTTTACAGGCATGCTCTCTACATATTCCTGTTTTAACATTCTTGTTTTTAGGACTTCTTCATGTCCGAGTTGAGTCGACCGACCTCTCCAGCTCGAGATCGTTTCAGCAACTAACTTGAATTTCGCGGTTATTTCAACGGCTTCCGGCGTCAAACGCCCACGCTTCAGACACTGACACGTGCCATCAGCAGCAGTCATTCATTACAAGTTCTTAAAAAAGGGGGTTTTAGAAGAAGAAGAAAAGAAAAGAAGAAGAAGAAGAAGAAGAAAATAAATTTCTGACACTCTCCCGAACAAAAAAAAGAAAAGAAAAAGATCGCTCACTTACAGTCTAATAGTAAACATAGTCAGGATTCTTATCCTTAACACATTTTCTACCTCTCTTAGGTTTAGAATTCTCAGCTCCACTATCATCACTGCACAAATCCTTATTTTTCCCAGGTCTCACTTGGTACGAATGAGATATAGATAGCTCCATAGGATACAAATGCTTAATAGAATGCTCGCTACATGTCTCTCCCTTCTTTATTAAGGCAGAGCGAACAATTCCGTCAGACCCCTGAGTGAGCTTAACAACTCTACCTAGCTTCCAATAGGGCCTAGGTTTAACGAGATTCCTAACTAGGACTATATCATCTACCTTAATTTTGTTACTAAATTCCGCTTGATGCAAATCCTTAGACAATTCCCTCAGACTCAGTAAATATTGCTCATACCACAATGACTTGAATCTGATTAAAAGGCATTCTCTACTTTTCAAACTCTCGATCAAATCCACTCGATTCGGGGGCACTTCTAAACAAGAATCGTTTTCAAGGTTCAAGAACACGGTTTTCCCAGGAGAAAAACGCATAAAGGCACTAGGAGAGATGACTTCCAGGGAAGCATCATCGCTACAACGATAAGTCAAAGGCCTATCATTTACCGCTCTTTGTATGTCAGACAAAATGGTTAGCAGTTGAAAGTAATCCAACCTCTTGCGACCAATTGTTTTGAATAGACAACACTTGACAGTTTTTATCAACCTTTCCCATATTGCTCCGAACCAAGCAGAATACGAAGGAATCCTGCAGTGTTTTATATTACACATTTCCAAATCTCCTCTGAATCCATCAGAGAGAAGAACTTCTTTTACTAAGTCGCACCCAGCAACAAAGGATAAAGCATTGTCTGAGTATATGTGTGATGGCACACCATATACATTGACGAACCTCAAAAAGGCTAACACTACCGATTGAGTACTCATTTCTTCAACCAACTCCATATGTATAGAACGCACACTAAGACAAGTGAATAGCAATATGTACATCTTTTTTACCTTACTACCGTCCTCTACCCACAGGTGACCCGTGAAGTCTATCCCCGTATGGTAGAAAGGTCTGATAAGATTAACTCGATGCTTGGGTAGGTTTGTCATCTTAGGATAACGAAAAGACAAGGAGTTAAACTTCTTGCATACCATACAACTAGCAAGAACAATCTTGACGGCCTGCCTGGCCTTGAGTAACCAAAACTCAGAATTGCGCACCTTATCAAGCGTAGCAGCAATCCCCAAATGCTTGCATTTTATGTGACACTCCATCACCAACAACTGGTTAGGTGACACATTTTAGGCAGCAGAACAGGACTTTTCACTTCTTCGGAAAAATATTCAGAGTTTTCTATACGTCCCCGACAACGTAACAAATTGTTGTCATCCAAAATTAGGTTCAACTTATTCACCAACAACGGAATATTACTTTCAACTTTACTTTTCAGAAAACTTATTTCTTCAGCGAAAAACTCACTCTGAGTAACCTTAATCAAATAGGACTTTGCCTCAGATGTAAAATTGACATCACGCTTATCGCCCTTTAACTTGGCAATAAATTTAAACACAATCTCTAAGGTACTTATCAACCTTTTAAGAGAAGAGAATCTTTCTAACTCAACCACACATGAGTTAGAATCCCCATTCAAGCCAGTATAAGCAGTTACCAAGGTCTTGCATTTGTCACTAATGCAATCCAACTTATAGTCAGGCCACTTCAACTTTTCTGTCTGTAACCATACTGGACCTCTAATCCAAAAGTTTTTATCCTTTTTAAACTTACTAAAGGAAACGCCTCCAGTTAACAAATCTGCAGGGTTTTCACTAGTACTTACATACTTGAACTTTAAGGTATAACCCTTACAACTTATCTCATTCATAATGAATTTTATATCCTTCAAACGATTTTTAGTGAACTGGCACTTAGTGTGTACAGATTCAGACAACAACCAAGATAGCACTACCTGTGCATCTACAGCAATGATAATTTCCTCAAACAGCTTGGGAAACATTTCAATCAAAATAAGGAGATGTTTAATTCCCAGATATACAGCTAGTAATTCCAACGTAGGAAGAGTTCTTTTAACAGAAGGAGCCACTTTGGCTTTCGCATAAAATAGCCTGGCCTCTCCTCCCTGATACATATATTCGACTATGCCATAAGCAAGATTCGAAGCATCACAAAACACGATCAAGGTAACAGGCGAATTGGTTTGTACTGAACATCTTTCAAAACCAATTTTTTGAACATCTCGGAGATTTGCCTGAAAACTATTCCAAACAGACAACAAGCTATCAGGAACTACCTGATCCCATGCCACTCCTGATTTCCAAACTTGACTTAATATAATTTTTCCTTTTATAGTTATAGGCAATACTAAACCTAACGGATCGAATACAGACGAACTAACGGATAGCATATCTCTTTTTGTGGAGACTGACTTTTTAACTTCACCTTTGGAGATACCAATTTCGTCTGACTCAGGGTCATACCAATACCCCAGTACTTTCTCACAGGGCACTCCATGAGAAGAGTAATTGTTATCTGCTCGAATGCGAGCAGACACCAATTTACTGTTACTACAGCACGTTTTCAATAAGAAGCTTCCCTTTTCCATGACATTCACAGCCTCGGTATAGAGTTTCAACAATTCATCAGGAGACCCATGTGTTTTCACTAGATTATCTACGTAAAAGTTTTTTAACAACATGTCTCTACAAGGTCCCGATGAGTGCTTCTCAACGTGGTGCTTCACTACGTAACTTAAGATGAAGGGACTAGACACAAACCCGAATATCAGAGTTTTGTATCGAAAACACACTAATTCATCTTTTATTTTTAAAAAGAAACAGAATCTATTTTTGTCAAAGTTATTCTTTAGTCTAATCATCAGAAACGCCTTTCTGATGTCAGCCAATAATACATAATTATCTGTTCTAAACTTGAACAGAAGTTCCAACATGTCAGTATACAGATTTATGCCACTATAAGCACAATCGTTGAGAGAAGGTTTATTATTTACCCTCAACGAGCAATTGAAAACAGGCCTAATCTTAGTCGTGCACTGCACATCATTTTTAAAGACTGGCCGGTGCGGTATCCACGTATACTTGTAGAACTCCGAAGGAGTCGGATGGATTCTTTCAATCACACCCTCACATTCCTGGTCTAGGAAGACTTTGCAATACTCAGAATATAAGTTCTGAGAGGATAATCTGTCCACTACTTTATCTAGGACAGCTAACGATACTCTATGGTTAGAGGGTACTTTCTTTAATTTATCTAAGTCCCACGACAAACCTATGTAGTAATTATTATCTCTGTATTCAATAGAGGAGCTGAATTCTTCTATTTTCCTTCTGTCGTAATCACTACTAACTTCATTAACTATCCCTAATGATTCTAATTTGAACATTTGTTCAATACCTCTGTCCACGGAAGCTCCATCAAGACCATTCCAAGGATCCAGATGGTTGGACTTAGGTTCTAGAGCAAAGTAAACATGGGTTACATCACAAGAAGCATGTTCACCGATGACTTGATTATAATTTAAACCAATCTCCATATGTGGTTCAAAATCAGAGGGGTCGCCAAATAATATCATACCTAGCGAGGACTCAAAAGCAGAACCATTTTTAATCTTTGTTAATCTTAAGGGTCCCAGAAATCTAATCACATCAATCCCTATCAGACCGTATATTTCAAGAACATCACTTCTCAATTCGGAGAAATCAGCAGCAAGTTTAACGTCGCTTTTCTTCAAATTACTGATCACCTCCTCCAACCCTTTCATTTTGAAGGACAAATCCAACTGTTCATCCATCAGAAAATTGATACTTCTCGCAACATCGGGAAAGGACACCTTCAATGTTACTTCATTCAAGTCTTTCTCTTGGCTACCAATAAAGGTCTTTATTACGTATTTTCGACGATGCAAGGAAGACAACTCTTCTTTCATAAATCTATCAGAAAATCTTTTACCCATATAAGACCGTTCACTACCAGTGTCTAGCAGACAATTTACGGTGTGAAATTCGCCACCTACTTCAACTGTGATACCTATCACAGGCAACAATGAAGAACTAGTCTTCAACCTGCAAATATTTGACTTCACCACAGGTTTGAGAAAACTCGGACACAAGGCGGACAAGTGTCCCGACTGTTCGCACGACCAACACGTAATCTTATCGTTTTTTTCATAAGGACACAAATTCTTCAGATGACATGAGCTAGTACACCTAGCACATAACTTCAATTCGCTACATCTTTTAAGTCTTTCTTCGTAAGAGGGAAACTTATTACAGTCACGAGACAGATGATAATCATTTCTACAAAAACAACACTTAAACTTAACCTTATATGTTTTAACATGAAAATTTTTCAACGTGGAAGGTTTCTTTTCAGGTTCGAAAGGCCTGAATTTACTCTTTTCCTTAAAGGAATCAACTTTACGATATCTCGAATCGTGTTCACAAAACTCCAGTGTTTTAAATATCTCAACACTATTCTCCAGAATTTGGTTCAAAGAAGGATAATTTCCGTTCACCTTATGTATTAATTCTGACTTAAAGGAAGTTGTCAGTTTATTGAATACAATGTGACTTAACAAACGATTTCCCGGAGAATTACTTTCAAAGAAATCCAAACCGAACGAGTTCTTTAACTCGTACAATTGGGTCTTCATCTTAGTCAGGAATTTCTTTACGACATTATTATTATACATGCGATTTTCATTCAACATGGACGAAAATATAGAGTCGACGATACACTTTTCGTCTAAGAACTCTTTCGATAGCAAGTCCAAAGCTACTCGATAATTTTCATCTGATACAGACAGATGTTTTATCACATGAAAGGCATAACCAGAAAGATGGTTTTTCAATATCACTAATCTTAATGCGTCACTATCAAGATTAGCTACACAATTCAAAAATTCTCTATGGAAGTTTAGATAAGCTAACTTATCCGTTTCCAGATCCCTATCGCTAAACTTGGGACAAACTATTTTAGGGGTTAAATCGATGCCTTTTATCCCCTTACTAATTCTGGAATTCTCGTCAACGTCTCTTTTACAAGGCTTAAACGTAGTTAATTTTTCTATCACTTGTATTTTAAATAAGGCAGCTCCCTTATTAAAACTTTCCACTAACTCATCGTCTACACCATCAGAGAGATAAGCATCTATAACTTGTTCCTCCAACCGAACTACGTCTTTCAGATATTCATCAATCTGTTCTTTACACAAAATATATTTAGATTCTTCTATCTCACTAGAAGATTTTAACACTTCAAATACGACTAATATTTTATCTTTAGCGTATTTTATTTTTTTCAACAAGACATCTGCTGTTAAACTCGCCATTTTTCAAATCCCTCCCCACCGACTCCTTTCTACAAGTACTAAGAGAGGGGGGGTTACTACAGACAGTGACACCTACACTTGGCGCAAAATTTTCCCGCCAACTTAAACTGAACAAGACAAGATGGCTGACTCACCACGTGGAGACAATAAAATGGCGACACGCACGCGCGCAAGATAAATTACACAATGAACTCAAAGCAGCGACGAAGATAAAACAGAAAATCATTAATTGACTATAAAGCAGCTTCTTCAGTCCAGTGAACCTTGATAAGTCTATATACAGTTTGGGCACAAACGACTACCTTTACAGTACAATAAAATAGTGTTTATAGAACCACTCCCAAACGATAGACAGATAGAAATGGTCTCGCTCACTATTCTTAGTAAGACAGAGCGTAGAAACCATTAGGCCGAACGCCTCTGTGTTTAAACATAGATACAGAATAGAACACAGAGACCTAGAATTTTATTTATGCAGAATATCGCAATTTTAACCACGTACAGGCCAAAATCGATACACGTAAGGACCTCGGGCAATAACTAGACAATTAAATAAACTGTAAGAAAAAAAACAAGCTATTTTAAACAACAAATAATTTATTGAAGAAAAAGAAAATAGGTAAAATGAGTTCGGCAGAAAGTTCATGTTCAAAGTTCACTTCATAGACTGAATTTAAGTTCCGATGGACACACGGAAAGGCTGCATAAATAAAGTCCTAATTATGCTGCCCGAAGGCTTATTAACTTTGCTAGGAAAGACATGTCAGAAAAAAGAGAAAACTTACTTGAAAGAATTTTGTTAGTAAAAATAAAAAAATACCAGAAGAATATAGAAAAGTCCTTTTTGTTCGCGCTGTTTGTTTCTTTTGATTGTTCATCTTTTTTCATTAACATCGCATCGTTTCTTCGATCGACTCCTTTTGAGAATAGTGGCACTCTTCCACGTCAACTCTTCATTTGGAGACATCTTTCGGAACACACTTCGTTTTGTCTTTTCCAAAGGCACATTTGCCTTTCAAATGAATAACTTCCTTGTTTCTGTTTTTAGAATTCAGTGGACTTCTCCGTCCAACGGAAATATTCAACCTCGAACACTAGTTGAAACTCCAACTTCATTGAAGATTTTTACAGGCATGCTCTCTACATATTCCTGTTTTAACATTCTTGTTTTTAGGACTTCTTCATGTCCGAGTTGAGTCGACCGACCTCTCCAGCTCGAGATCGTTTCAGCAACTAACTTGAATTTCGCGGTTATTTCAACGGCTTCCGGCGTCAAACGCCCACGCTTCAGACACCGACACGTGCCATCAGCAGCAGTCATTCATTACAAGTTCTTAAAAAAGGGGGTTTTAGAAGAAGAAGAAAAGAAAAGAAGAAGAAGAAGAAGAAGAAGAAAATAAATTTCTGACACTCTTACATGAATGAATAATTTTCTGTTGATCTACTGGCTTGGCAGTTGTGTGGTCATCGCCTCTTCACCAGGTGCGCGTCTGCGTGTAACGAGATTCACGCGCAATCGCTAAAGCCAGATCATGTGATCAGCAGAACACCCTCAGTTCGTGACTCTTTCCCAAACAGAGAAGACGTAGATCCCGCTTTCTCTGCTCGGCCGATGGCAGAGAATTGACGAACTTCAGGAAAAGATTATTTCGCCTTGTCAACATATAAACCGGTTGTTGATGATGATGATGATGATGATGATGATGATGATGTCAACATACATATGTATTATCTTTTGTATTGTTCCTCTGTTTCTCCTACATAAAAACTATTATTAGTCTGTGCACCGTGTTGTTTAATTGCATTATGTTGTAAAGAAAAGTTACACAAACCAATGCACATATCCTTGTTCCTTTGTTCCCGTCTATTATCTCATGTAAAATCTGGCTCTTTTACAGCTAAAAGCTTTGTAAATATATATGATATAAACATTAAAAATGGCCTACATAAATGCAATTACATTTCAGCACAAATTGTACCTCGTCGGGGCTAAAAGATGGTAATGAAAACAACGTATCAAAAAATGGTGATGGTCATGAAGTGGGTGATCAGTTTACGTTAAATTTATATATAAAACTAATCCCACCTCAAACATCTAAAATATTTTTTAAAAATATTAAAAAAAATATTTTAAAAATGAGAATTCTCTACCGACATAATAAGTAATTGTACAATGTAAGACAGAAAAAAGAAAAAAGAAAATGGTCCGTAAAAAAGGTCGAAACAAGTGATGGGTAAATATCGAAGAAGCGCCAATCTTTGTCAAGATATCGTGTGTGTGTGTGTCTCGCCTATTCGTAACTTTGATAAATACACATTGAATTATTTTATTTTTATTTAATGTTAACTGAATATTTTATGAAATCAAAAATAAAATCATGGAAAACTATAAAGGGATTTTTTTTAAATGCTATTAAAAATATGTAAACATGACGATATTTTCAATTATTTTTTCTAAGCAACGGCGGGTTAGCACAGCTTATTTAAATAATAAATAAAATAACAACAATACCCCCCCCCCCTCCAATTAAAAAACAAAACAAAACAAACTTAACCATTTACGGTTTTCTCGACTAAAGAGTTTAGTTTTATCTAATAAATAAAAATGAAACTAAACTATATTTCCAGCGAACATTTCTGAGAATTTTTTCAAGGCGTCTGCATCGTACTATTCATTTTTTATATATTTTTGTGCATTCTTCTGTTTCACATTAAAAGTTACTAATTTTGGTAGAAAATATATTATAATAATTATCCATCCATCATCGTTGATTTTAATTAAAAACAAAAGAAAAGGTGTTCCGTCAAATAAGGGTATCTTTTAGAATAATCAGTACGCTGAAAACGCTCAAAAAAACAAATATACAACAAATAAAAGTAACTCAATCTGATTTCCATATTACAAATAAAATAAATAAATAAAAACAAATAAATAAATAAAGTCAAACTTTTCAAATGGCGTCTGTGTATGCGATGATGTGTCAGAGATATCGCGTAAATGTTTTGTCAGTCATTGTCAGACACTTCATGGATTTCAAGAAATAAAAAAGAAACAAAAAACAATAACGAAAAAAACAAATAACAAACATTCAACCAACAACAACAACAACAACAACAACAACAACAATAATAATAATAATAATAATAATAATGATGATGATGATGATGATGATGACAACAATAACAATAACAACAACAATTCTGCAAAAGGCTTGCCTGTTAGGAACGGCGAAATTAGTTGAATGTCTGAAGTCAAGGTAATTGACTTTATGTTCAAAAAAGAAAACTAACTAAAAACATCCAAAAGTTGAGACTACTATGAAATAATAATAATAGTGAAATAATAATAATAATGAAATAATAATAATAATACAAAAAAAAACAAGACAACAATAGAAAGACAAACTTGGAATTACTTACTAGTTTTTTTTTGTAGTCCGTAAAATGAAACTAATCGAATCGGCCTACCGATCTTTCCGGTAATTCTGATTCACCCGCCCCCTCACGAGGGCATGGCATGATGCAACACGAGGTCGAGTGGTCATTTATTACGTATTAGCATTCTTTTCTTATACGTTTTTGGAAGATGCCGACGCCCTTCGTGTTTAGTGTTTAACTGTTGACATTAGATGCATCCGTATTTTATGCTATGGCAAAGTATAAAATGATAAATTAATACTAACATCAAAACTACTTTCGAGTAGGCGTATTTAATTTCGGCGGCACTTTTTATGCCCACCACCAATCACAATCAAGGACTTGTCTCACGTGACTCAAATTAACAAATCAATGGCAACTATTTGAAATTGATGAACATTCGTCTGCTTCGAATATTAAAAAAAAACAAAAACTGGTGTTTATTTTACGTCTGCTCTGAATATTTGCCAATTTTACAATTTTTCGGTTTATTTTTATTTTTACTTTTTAAACTAGAATACACATTAAAGTGTAGTATCTGTCTGATACTATACTTTATCTTTTCTGTCCTCGGTCAGTGAAGGATAAATACTTATATACCGCAGCAATTTTTATTTTTGTCCCAATCCAGAGTGTCCCTTTTTAGGGGAGATAGATTTTCCCTACATTAAAAACCGACCTTGCGTGTGCCCTGGATTTAAATATTTGCCGATTTTACAATATTTTTTTCTTTTCGGTTTATTTTTTGTACAAATTATCAATCTTCATTATCCAAAGCATAAAAGGTATTTATTTTCAGGTAAAAAGATTTCAGGAAATGTAGTGAAGCTGGCAAACAAAATGAATTTCCCACTGCACCCAGTCAAGAACACTGTCCTATATTTCTGAATTTTTGAGATGAGGATTAATAATTTGTTTAATTTTGGTTATTTGGACTACATTTCTCATAATGAGTTTTATCATCACAATGTTTCGGCTGCTGTAACCTCCGGCCTTCCTCAGGTGTATCTCTTAGAACTCGGGAATATTTCTGTCAAACTCGGGAATCTGGACGGAATTTTGAACGGAACCCTTTATTTAATCCACCGGAGTAGCTTGCTCTTGTTCCGTCAGTCATGATTGGATGAAGTCTTCAGTAATTCGCAATTCTTTGTATCACCCACACCAGGGATTCAACCTTCAACCTTCAGATGACTATCACTTAGAAATCGGGTATGGCTGACCACATATGGAGGGAACAGGGAAATCATCCACCCTTATGGGACGAAGTAAACATTATAAATAGAGAAGAACGGTGGAGAGTAAGACGACTCAAAGAAGCAGCGCATATGTTGGGCAATAATGACTTACTAAGCAGACCTAGTATAGAATTTAATACAATATGGAAAACCATTAATTATAAATAATAGATAAAGTTGTAATATATATATATATATATATATATATATATATATATATATATATATATATATATATATATAGTGATATGTAGTAATAAAAGTACTGATATATAGTAATAAGTAGTAAGACTACACATAGAAAAAACAAGAATAGGTTTAAGACTCCCAACATTCATACTAGAACTGTTCGCGAGGACCCGTGATGCAGTGGATATAGTACTAAGTTAAATTCAGTTCTAAGTGATAGTCACCTGAAGGTTCAATCCTCGGTGCGGGCAATACGAAGAATTGTGAATTACTGAAGATTTCTCCCAGTCATGGCTGACGGAACAAGCGCATGCTACCCCGTGGATTAAATAAAGGGTTCCATTCGAAATTCTGTCCAGATTCCCGAGTTCGACAGAAATATTCCCGAGTTCGAAGAGATACACCTGAAGAAGGCCGAAACATTGTGATGATAACACTCAAGATGAGAAATGTAGTCCGAATAACCACAATTATACAAGACTGTCCTAGTCAGGTGAAACGTTGTTGACTTGTGAGTTGTGTCTGCAAAATGAGCAAAATTGGCTGTAAACAAATAGCCCCTATTTATTTGCCTCCTCATGAGGACAGAGGTAGACACAAGGTCGGTTTTTAATGTGGGGAAAATCCAGCTCCCCCAAAAAGCTCACTGGATTGAGACAAAAATAAAATTTGCCTTAGAAGGATTTCATTTTCATGGATTAGACACACCAGATACTATACCATGCTCCTAGGAATTAAACCAATGGTCAAGTAATCAGATAGGTTGTTTCAGCAGCCAATCAGTGACAGCAGTTGAGTGTTGTAGCTCATCAGAAGTTTCTATCTTGGACGTATGGTTGTGTTGACGTCTCTTGTAAACATTTGGTTTTCGTGTTATCAGTAATACTGCTAGTTTTGCCTGTGTGAAAGTTTGTATAAGAAATCAAAGATGGTTGTTATTGTAAAAATATTCCGGGTATCTCAGAGTAGAAGGCAGAGTAGTTATTTCTGTAAGTGAAAAATTCCCCTACCTCCTATTAATATGAGTAAGAAAAATTTGAATATTTATCCGGATAAAGTACGTTTTAGATAGAATTGATTTGAGATACAATTTGAAAAATAAAACAAAAACATGACCCGATGTGCACTAGTAGTTTATGGTTAAACAGAATTAAATATAGAGCTTGTATGAGTTCTTTTTTTTTTTTCGCCCCAAACAAAGCATTTTGTCACTAAAGTGTCAGTGTGAAAATGTGCTGAGTGGCCCTACGAAGGAATTAGGGTGAGTAGATGTGTAAGGGGATGATGAGGAGATGAAAGGGGTTATCCTTTTATCTTCTCGTAAAGAAACGGAATTTGTAAGGGGATGATGAGGAGATGAAAGGGGTTATCCGTTTATCTTCTCGTAAAGAAACGGAACAACGAAAAGTATTTCTGTAACTATAACTAAAAGGGGTTTTATTAACTCAAGGTTACCTATACCGTTTGGTATAGGTAGAAGAGAGTGGGACAGTGTCCGTCTTAGGAAGAGGAAGAATATAAGAGTTCTTAGGGCCGCTCGTGGATTTCTTCAGGTGAAGATGGTAGTAGTCGTCAATTGGCGACGGCGGCGGAGAGAGAGCATTTCCTCGTTCCTCGCTGGTGCTCTCTGCGATGTGTCCAAGCTGGTGCCAGGAGGTCGTCTGATCTTTTTCTTCGAACCCTAAGGGGACATAAGTAGTCCCTTAAGGAACTAACGATATTACTGCGCTCTGTGATTTGATTGGACAAGCCAGCTCACAGGGACAGTGATTACGCATTCAAAAGTAGTCCCCATTGGTGACTGCTACAGATTTACTAGTGTATATTTGTGGAAATGTACTGAGGGAATCAGGAATTATCAATTCACTCAAGTTAAAAAGGATTCGAGAAATCTAATACATATTGTTTTGTCTACGAGTTAGGCAACACCTTCAAAAGCGGAAATCACAGCTGTGACTTGAGTAAAGATCAGTTAAGTGACTTGAGTAAAGATCAGTTAAAGTCAGATATGACATGAGTGTCGAAAAGATCTGGCAAGAGTAACCAGTACATGAGATAGTTTTAAGAGAAACCAAGCTGAAGCTTGAGTAGCCGGCAGCCAATCAAAACACGTATTGGTCATGACAAAAAAGAGTTGTGTTGGGTGAAGCCAGGTAACCATGCGAAGCGAATTTGTCAGTCGAGAGTTGTGTTACAGAAGAGTTACATGTTGAGACTTTTGAAGCTAAACCCCTTCGCCTCTCCTTCTTGTCGCATGAGACAACTTTGAGCTGGAATAGAAGTCTGTTTCATGTCAAACAGCCCACTAGTTGATTGAAGTCGCGAAACTGATAATAATATACCCAGCATCCATGAGGCAGGAACAAAACCTTGTTTGCACCTACTAAAAAAAACCCCTCCAATCCTGTAAATACCAAAGAATATATTTTATTAGAAACACAAACCAAAATCTTGTGTGTTTTTTATGTTGCACGGACTGTCTGTTGATTTCTCTTGTGTTGTTTTTTAAAATTCTATACATAACCACCTTCTTCGAGTCGCTGTCTTCCCAGAAAGCAATTACATATACTTCACACCTGTACAAATCACAACATGGGGGTGAAGTGTAGCCCAGCTAACAAAGACGACGAAGTGTATCGATTTGCTGTGCCCATAACGGCCAACAGCACAACAGTGAGGATAGCATATCAACCTACAAGATAGCAAAGGCTCAAACAGGTATACACCGGTGTCTGGGTTGAGACGGATAGGGTGAAACGTTTTCTGTTATATAAGAGGTTACTATGGTAGAGATCAGATCTTGGGGAGGGGGACCTGGGTATTATTACATATTATATTTAAATTTCTGCACGTTGGTATAGTCGGAGAAACGGAAAGCAGGGAGAGAATTCCAAAAGGAGAGCTGTCCGAGGGAAGCAGCTATTAGAGTAGAAAGTTTTCCGGCATCTAGAGACTGCGACAGTGAAGGGGTGTGATTTTGTTGCTAGTCAAGTCGGTCGGGGTATTTACGTTGAGAGAGTATAAGTGCAGAAAATTCATCATAGCATATTCCGTGGAAGTACTTGTAAAACAAGCACAAGGATGCAACGTTGGCGATGTGACAGGGGGCTGCAGCTTGGCAGACAGTGTGAGACCGATTTGGTTAGAAATTATTTTTGCACCCTTCTTAAGAGGGAGAGGCTAGTGGTTGGTGCACGAGACCCGATGTGGCAACAATAGTCCATGCATGAGTGAATGGTCGTTTTATAGAGATGCAAGATACCTTCAGAAGTTTTCTAGCCTGGTAGAAGGAGCCTACCATCTTTGTATCAGACGTGGCAGAAATGGGTTTACAGACTAACAGAAAAGTTTGTATTACTTTATATATTAGATGTGTGTATGTGTATGTGTGTGTGTGTATGTGTGTGTGTATGTGTGTCTGTGTTAAACAAGTAATTACAATGATATGCATTAGGTCGCTGGATTTGCTGAAAGCACTACATTTACCCAGCATAGAGGTTATCCTAAGAACAAATCGGTTACGCTGGTACGGTCATGTTGAGCACTCATCCTCCTGGATAGGCCGTTGCAGAATCATGGATGTCTTAAATCGCAGGAAGGTTGACCAGCCAAGGGAAACTTGGAAGCAAGTGATTGGACAAGACTATACAGAGTAGAACTTGGAGACAGTTGACCCGCTGAACCGTAAGTACTGGAGAGTGAGCTTGCAAAATATCAAAAAACATCTGACCACTTATTTATATATATATATATATATATATATATAAATAAATATATATTAATATAAATAAATATATATATATATATATATATATATATATATATATATATATATATATATAATTATTCTAATAATAGATATTTAAAAATATTATCTACAGATGTATACGTTTCATCTTTGCGGAATCATCAGTTTAGAAATAACCATTTAAACCAGTCGCACGATTCGAACCTCGGAACAAGAGTCACATTTAACTCCAATTCCAATGAGGCCACCATGAATGGCTATGGGCGAGATGAGAAATAAACTCTATTTATATGTTAAGGAGGCAGACAGCAATAGTCGGCCGTCATAACAGTGTTCACCAGGAAGGACTTGCTTTATAGCTTAGATCTGACGGCTTCTCTTATTCCTCATTATAGGGCCCAGCTGTAAAGGGGCTACAAATAATTATTTTAATAATAAATATTTTCAAATATTATCTACATACGTATACGTTTCATCCTTATTTACTTCCAAAAGGTGTTTGATTGATAATTTTTAAGAATAAATTTTAGTTACTAAAAATTGTCCGGTCGAATGTTCAGTTTGTCTGTTTTATAACATCTGTGCGCGTTTACTGCACAGACTGTGATCGTCTGCTTGTTGTCTTTGTTCAAATTTGGTGTTTGATTTCAACAAAGGGTTTTCCCTTCGAAATAAGATCACAACTTTTGCAAGATTTACAAGTTTTAAAACAAATAACAATATTTTATTTTGTGAAGCTGCAATGATATTTGGTTTATCTACCAAACGACAGTCTGCTTAAATTCCTGTGTGCACCTAAAACCCATCTGAAACAAACAATATTTTTCCCATCACCGGCCTGTATTCTGCATGCAATGCAACCATGCACCCAACCAAACATGCAGCACCTCGCATGTGTACATATGAACTTTTTGGGGGTTATTTAATGCCGAAACACAATATCTATTATAGATGATTAATTAAACACAAGTTGCTAATAGATGGTAGAAAGTCTGGGTTCATAGTTTGCCCAATTATTTATTTGTAGGTAAATGACTACAATAGAACCGGAATTTTGAATAGCCAGTTCCATTGACTACGAAGGTAGGAAAATGTTCAATTGAAAAATATTTTTGTTGAATTTTTCAAAGGATTATCTTATATATTAAACATTTGTTACAAAACCGAATTTCCATGAACCGAGTTTCTTTCCAAGGACTTCCCATCTGTGGAACACATTACCACAGGACTGATTCCTTACAGACTACGACATGGTTGTTTTCAAGTCCAATGTCAACGAGTACTTAAGTAGTAAAATTTTGTCCATTCTGTCCCTTTTTTTTAAATCCTCACTTGGTATTGTTCGTCGTCCACCTTTATCCTCAAGTGGCTTTTAGTCTTGGTAAGTGGTGATTAATTAGTATACCCCCCCGCCCAATTTTTTAAGTGACATAAAAAGTATATATTTAAAAAATTTTTGACTTTAATTCAATCATGTCATCATCGTCTGCTTCTGCTTCATATGAAACTAGTAGGGCTACCTAGCATTGCCCGGGCATGCATAACAAAATAGAAATGTTAAGAAAATGTGTGTGAACATTTTTCTTTTAAAACCTCTATCTCTCTACTTTTCCTCCAACTGCTTCTCGCTCTCTCTCTCTCTCTCTCTCTCTCTCTCTCTCTCTCTGGCAATTGGTTGGTTCAATGTAATAGAAAAAAATAGAAAGCAAGAAGAAAAAGAAAGCTCACTGACTGTTTGAGCTAGTTTCAGTGTTGTTTCTGAAACAACTACTAGCAAGAAAGAAAAAAAGTAATTATTTAACCACCCCCAACCCACACGCACACTCCATGAACTAATATAGTCCCCGGTAACCCCAAGGGAATAAATATTATAGTCATTTTTCACCCTAACCAGGTCAGGGTCACATATGTATGTGTACCTATGATTGTATTTGTGTCTTGATTTGTTGATGTTTGTGTTGTTCTTCTTGTTTTATTTTACTTCACTCGAAGTTCTCAGAAATCAAGGGGCCACTTCCTAGGACTAACACTTTATCTCTATATGACATACATAGATATTCGAATATTCCATTAAAGTTCTCCACTATTTGTAAAACGTTGAGTTAGTAAAGAAGGGAAGCACATTAATTCTCCTCTCCCCAATTGACCAGTTAACTATGTTATAGTATATCTTTCTTGTGGTCTCTTGGTCTTACCGGATCCCAGGACAAGAATTCATCTAGTCTGGTGGAGTATCCAGCTAAGTGCTGTTACTTCAGGTAACATCACTAGCAGAAGGTGCACTATTTCTCGTATAAGCCAGTGTTGGTCGCCATACCGAAAAGATCTTATATGTGCTGCGAATACTATGTTATTTTTAATATTTGGTCAGGGTTTACTTGTAGGGGGAAGTATCCTCATGTCAGGTTGTCCTGACAAACCCTTGCACAGAGAGACCGAAGACACTCGAGGGTGGTGTCTAGTAGGTAATTCAAACTCCCTTATCTGTATGTGTGTGTGAGTGTAATTTTGAGAATACATGTGTGAATGTATATGCCATATTTCTGAATGTGTGTGTGAGTGTAATTTTGAGAATACATGTGTGAATGTATATGCCATATTTCTGAATGTGTGTGTGAGTGTAATTTTGAGAATACATGTGTGAATGTATATGCCATATTTCTGAATGTGTGTGTGAGTGTAATTTTGAGAATACATGTGTGAATGTATATGCCATATTTCTGAATGTGTGTGTGAGTGTAATTTTGAGAATACATGTGTGAATGTATATGCCATATTTCTGAATGTGTGTGTGAGTGTAATTTTGAGAATACATGTGTGAATGTATATGCCATATTTCTGAATGTGTGTGTGAGTGTAATTTTGAGAATACATGTGTGAATGTATATGCCATATTTCTGAATGTGTGTGTGAGTGTAATTTTGAGAATACATGTGTGAATGTATATGCCATATTTCTGAATGTGTGTGTGAGTGTAATTTTGAGAATACATGTGTGAATGTATATGCCATATTTCTGAATGTGTGTGTGAGTGTAATTTTGAGAATACATGTGTGAATGTATATGCCATATTTCTGAATGTGTGTGTGAGTGTAATTTTGAGAATACATGTGTGAATGTATATGCCATATTTCTGAATGTGTGTTCTTTATTTATCTGAGTTAATATCTGTGTGCGTGTGCATACATGTATTTATGAATTTGATTTTTATTTGCATTTATCCATGTATGTGTCTATGTGTGTGTGCGCACACATTTCTAAGAGTGTGTGAATGTTTTAAGTCTGTGTGTACATTTGTGAGAATGTGTACAATGTATGAATGATTTAATTCTGTGTGTGTACGTTTGTGAAAGTGTGTGTATGTCTGAATGTATTTACCTGATTTAATTGTATGTGTGTGTGTGTAATTCTTTTATGTGTGTACCCTTGAATTTTCTATATAAACGTGTTTATTCTGTGCATATCTGCCTATTTCTGAATGCGTATATGTATCCTGATAAAGACTGAAATAAAATGATCCCATATCCAAAAAGAGTGCGGTAAGGTCACTTCCTGTTTGTCTGAGAAGAGCCTAGAACACTGGGGTTATTTTTGCAAGACTCACCATATCATAGATGACCCAGTTAAAAACTACACCTTATGTGGAGGTGACTCAATACTGTATGTGTACTTGTCTATTCATATATATATGTGTGTGTGTATATGCATGTGTGCTTGTGTATGTGTCTATGTTTGTGCGCATTTCTATTGATGTATACTTAAAACGTTTATGTTCAAAACATGAAAGGAAATGTGATGTTAAATAATTTCAAGACAGATGAATTGATAATATAAACAATTTGTCCCAAAATACAAATCATATCCATAAATTAAAAAGAAAATACTGTACATAACTTTGAGGGTAAACAAGTTCTTTAATAGATTTGTTTATAATTTGTGATAATGATTGAAACATTCACATCAGAGACTGATGTGATATTTTGGTAGACAGACATATATGACATGCTTTCTCCCTTACTCTAAAACTTTTGTTATATAATTAGTTAGAAAATAAAATGTTCAGATTATTACTTGACTTTGTCCGGCTGATAAATAGGACAATAAAATATCAATAAAAAACTTAATTTTGAATAATTTATTCTGATAATTCAGTAGTAAAAGGTATTATTATCACCCAACAAGAAAGAAAAACCAGCAAAATGGCAATATCGTTCGTTTTTATGACAAAAATATGCAATTTTTGCCTTTGATAAAGTTTCATTTTATCAATAATTATTATTTGCAAATATATCTTCTTAATAACCCAATCAACAGCTGTGTAGAAGTAGTCCTCCTCAATGTGATATTAAATCGACACAAACAAGCTTTTTCTTCCTTATTTAAAAAAAATATTATTTACCCTGATTTTAAAATTATAATTTTTTTGTTAAAAAAAAACGGCTATAAAACGCTGACTCTTAACATCTTATTATTTATAAATTAGTTTATATAAGAGTTAAAAAAAAACGGCTATAAAACGCTGACTCTTAACATCTTATTATTTATAAATTAGTTTATATAAGAGTTAAAAAAAACGGCTATAAAATGCTGACTCTTAACATCTTATTATTTATAAATTAGTTTATATAAGAGTTAAAAAAAACGGCTATAAAATGCTGACTCTTAACATCTTATTATTTATAAATTAGTTTATATAAGAGTTTAAAAAAACGGCTATAAAAGCTGACTCTTAACATCTTATTATTTATAAATTAGTTTATATAAGAGTTAAAAAAAAACGGCTATAAAACGCTGACTCTTAACATCTTATTATTTATAAATTAGTTTATATAAGAGTTAAAAAAAAAACGGCTATAAAATGCTGACTCTTAACATCTTATTATTTATAAATTAGTTTATATAAGAGTTAAAAAAACGGCTATAAAACGCTGACTCTTAACATCTTATTATTTATAAATTAGTTTATATAAGAGTTAAAAAAAACGGCTATAAAACGCTGACTCTTAACATCTTATTATTTATAAATTAGTTTATATAAGAGTTAAAAAAAAACGGCTATAAAACGCTGACTCTTAACATCTTATTATTTATAAATTAGTTTATATAAGAGTTAAAAAAAACGGCTATAAAATGCTGACTCTTAACATCTTATTATTTATAAATTAGTTTATATAAGAGTTAAAAAAAAAACGGCTATAAAACGCTGACTCTTAACATCTTATTATTTATAAATTAGTTTATATAAGAGTTAAAAAAAAAACGGCTATAAAACGCTGACTCTTAACATCTTATTATTTATAAATTAGTTTATATAAGAGTTAAAAAAAACGGCTATAAAATGCTGACTCTTAACATCTTATTATTTATAAATTAGTTTATATAAGAGTTAAAAAAACGGCTATAAAATGCTGACTCTTAACATCTTATTATTTATAAATTAGTTTATATAAGAGTTTAAAAAAACGGCTATAAAACGCTGACTCTTAACATCTTATTATTTATAAATTAGTTTATATAAGAGTTAAAAAAAAACGGCTATAAAACGCTGACTCTTAACATCTTATTATTTAAATTAGTTTATATAAGAGTTAAAAAAAACGGCTATAAAATGCTGACTCTTAACATCTTATTATTTATAAATTAGTTTATATAAGAGTTAAAAAAAAAACGGCTATAAAACGCTGACTCTTAACATCTTATTATTTATAAATTAGTTTATATAAGAGTTAAAAAAAAACGGCTATAAAACGCTGACTCTTAACATCTTATTATTTATAAATTAGTTTATATAAGAGTTAAAAAAAACGGCTATAAAATGCTGACTCTTAACATCTTATTATTTATAAATTAGTTTATATAAGAGTTAAAAAAACGGCTATAAAATGCTGACTCTTAACATCTTATTATTTATAAATTAGTTTATATAAGAGTTTAAAAAAACGGCTATAAAACGCTGACTCTTAACATCTTATTATTTATAAATTAGTTTATATAAGAGTTTAAAAAAAACGGCTATAAAACGCTGACTCTTAACATCTTATTATTTATAAATTAGTTTATATAAGAGTTAAAAAAAAAACGGCTTCGAACATAATTTTGCAAAGACGTCTGATAGTTTTAAAAATAATATTTTGGTACAAGAATAAAAAAACGACAGACCTTAAAAAGAAATGCAAGACAAAAATTAAAGTATAATTACTCACGGGCAACGCCGGTTCTCTCCAAACAGGATTTGAACCTGCATCCACGATGGAGCTGTTATAATAGTAAAAATTCTCCCTTCGTGGATGCAGGTTCGCATCTTGTTTGGAGATATGCATTTTTCTCGAGCGTAATCTGCATTGTTGGTTTCAGTTTGTATATATCTATTATCTCTTAGTGGAGTGCATAGATGCACCCAAGAAATTGTCTGGACTCTTTGAAATATTAATAGCTTCTTGAAAACGAGAGTTCATGCTGATAAATCAGACCATGTGAAATCCTACAGAATTAATGTCCAATCTCGATAATAGATGCCCTAGTCAGTAAGTTTTATGTCCAGTGATAAAACAGCCCATCATTTCCAAGTAGATTGGCCGTATGTCTTACCCCAAATGACACAAATATCTACATATATTCCAGCAAAACGGGTAGAAGGGGTTAGTTGGTTTCTAGTTGGTCTTCTACTTGGTTTGAGGCCCAAAGGCACCTCTGCCTTTGGGGCCTCAAATGGAGAGACTGTTTTTGTTTGGTTGGAGTAGATTTGTAGAGTGGTGGGAAATGTCAGGATCGCCAATTTATAGATGGATGTGATGCTTGATGTATGAAGGAAAAGGTTGTTGTAGTAGATATCCATCCTGCTGGCCTTGTTGGATATGAAAAAAAAATATGGGTTACCATAGTTTGGTTATAAGGACAAACTTCCGCTCTACGATTTAAATCAATTTTATTAATACAGTTTCACCAACACAGCAAACATGGCCCGGAAAAAGTTATGTAAACAGGAATAAAAAATATATTGAATCTGTAGACATGCATGTACTATGCAAGAAAGACTGAGTCCGGGTCTTTCATTTCGCCTCTTGCCCAAGTCATGTCGAGAGACGAGAAAAGAAATATGATGTCTTGTCAACTTGACTATAAATAAAATGACTGTCCATAAAGAGCGTGAAAAGGTTTGGGTGAAAGTTGTCATCCCACACAAAAGTGTTCTTACCGAACGACATATCAATCACTCTGCGAGTAAGGACATGCTAGCACAAAAGAAAATAGATCGTAATTATGTAACTGCTACAGATGTTTGCTCTGACTGCAAGCCTGTCGTTCGTTATCATTATAACTTCTCAAAATCAAACATCGATACTTGATTTAAACTTGAGTTGTGGTCTTGTTTAGAAGGAAAATCCTTTTGTTACAGCAGTGACTGAGACCACATGATGGCCAGACCACATGATTGACCACATGATTGACCACATGATTGATCACATGATTGAGCACACTGCGGCCAGTGTCGAAATCAAGCAGCGAATTCGGACGAAGACAATGAGCGGACGATCACAAACACAAGTTCACAGGATGAACTCTTTCGCTAATAAACACAAAATATAAACCCTCACCATATGTGTTGCTTCGATTGTATTGTTTAATCCAGGGGTAGGCAAACTTTTCAGAAGAAGGGCCACATAGAAAAAAAATCAAATTTTACTGGGCCGCATAGTATATTTTCCAATATAATTGATATCTGAAATAGCCGAAATATATGGATTTCAAAGCGAAAATGCAATAATTTTTCATTTATTAGAATTTTAAAGTACTCTAGAGGATTCACATGAAACACATTGGAAAAAATCTATTTCCGTCAGGTAAAAAAAAGCTAATAAGGAGTGAGAAAGGATGCAAATAAAATAGAGAAAAAATGCAATATAGAGAGAAAGATTGAGATAAAGAAGCAGAGAAAGAGAGATAGATAAAAAAAAAAAGAGAAGAGCCATGTTGTCCGAAAAAAGGGCGGAGAAAGAAAGAGAGTGAGTGAGAAGAACAATTTGCCGATTACTTACATTCCGATTTTACAATACTGATTGTAGAATCCTTTTGGGCATTCAATATTCAATACTTTGGAGGGCCGCATAAACTCCTTTGGTGGGCTGCATGCGGCCCGCGGGCCGTAGTTTGCCCATCCCTGGTTTAATCAATCTGATTTCCCCATTTATTTCGACGTTTTGTCATATTTTATTTAACACTTCATATCTGCTACGAATGGAGATTTGGTATCTGTCTGTTTGAAGCTGAAACTATACTTCTATTAATGTACTATGATAACATCTTTTAATTTAATTCAGACTTATGTACTATCTTTCAATGCTCAATTAGTGTAGTATCTGTTCAGTTGTCATGAGGCCAGCCTTCTAGGCATTAACTCCTCCTTTGGAGGGCAGTGTAGGTTATGTTCGTTTGTCAATGATACTATCCTCTCAGACATTACCTCTTCCTTTGTGGGTAGATGGGTAGTGTAGTATCCCCTTTCCTTCGGAGAGGAATTAGGGTTAGTAATAATTATTACTATTTCATGTATATATTGCATATACATATGTTCAGTATTTACTTCAGCAGTGCTCAATACGTGAGTAGAGCTTAGTAATTGTATGAAAATGTATTTATGGCAAGTAAGCTACACAGAAACGTTCATGTTTCATTCCTGAAGGAAATCATTAAGCTAAATTCATTTAGCCTGATGATTTTCTTTAGGAATGAAACATGAACGTTTCTGTGCAGCTTACTTGCCATAAATATATTTTCATACTAATATATATATATATAAAATTGAATTTTGACCATTAATTAATCGTTAACTGTGATTTCATATATGTGAAAATGAAGACGAAAGAAAGAAAACGTCTCAAACTGGAAAGTTTAAAAAAGAAAAGAAAGAAAAACTTTGCAATCGGTAAAGAAAGGAAAAAAGAAAGAAAACGTCTCATTATTGAAATAGAGTAACGGATTTATTTCCGAATTCATTTTAGACGGCGGGATGGGGCAGACTTGCTATTTGCTTTCTCTTTTTTCCCTAAACACTTTAAATGGTTTCGTCCGGTCATTTTTACTAAATTTATTGTGTGACGGAGCAGATATATATATATATATATATAAGTATAAAATTGAATTTTGACCATTAATTAATCGTTAACTGTGATTTCATATATGTGAAAATGAAAGCATTGTCTGAAGTTTGGGAACAAAGATGAATAAACTAGATAATCATAATATAAACATCTACACACACGCACACACACATACACACGCACACCCACATACACACGCACACACACATACCCATACACAGACATATGTGTGTGTGTGTGTGTGTGTGTGTGTGTGTGTGTGAATACTTGCTTGGATGTATGATATTTGGAGAAATGTAAAAAGAAAAATATTTGTCATGTTTTATCAACATTTAAATTTATACATGCGTATATGTTTATTTAGTTATGCATTATGAAGTAATTTGTGTGTTCATATCTGTATATGCTAGGTTTTGCTTGTGAATGGTCACTATAGCTGAAAACAAGTATATATATATATATATATATATATATATATATATATATATATATATATATATATATTAGTAAGCTGATAGTTGAAGAATACCTACCACAAACATGCATATACACGAAAATAAATAGACACACAAACATGCATATACATCTACACACACTCATATATAAGGAGAAAACAGAATTGCTAGCAGTCACAACATCAAACTAGTCGAGCCGTAAAGCCGTCATGATGTTCAATGGAAGGTAAGTAATTATCAACAATCTTTTAAACTTGATTTTGGTGAATTATTACATGAATAATAATAACACGATGGGCTGACAATAGAGACTTTCAAAATTATTAATGGAATTTCTAAATTTATTGGCAATAAATATTAAAAAAAAATTAAATTGAATGAATTCGGAAATGGGACATTTTGGGGCTTAACTTTGGGTTTAGCATATTTAAGAGAAATTAATGTGTATATCCATATTATATATTTTGTGAGATTGAAGGTAATTTATATATATATATATATATACTAGACGGTTCGTCTATGTTCTATGTTGTAAAGGATGACATCATTCTTCTGTTACTTCAGCATTTATGACAAAAGGAACTTCTCAATATTTTCAATCTATTGTAGTGGATGACGTCATCAATTTGTGACGTCAGCGTGACACAAAATGAAGGTACGATATATAGTCATCCATAGATAGCTGTTTCGTTGTATCACAGCTCTTTAGTGGCGAAACGTGGCAAATGTTTTTATTACCTGAGATGTGAAACCGTATATATATATATATATATATATATATATATATATATATATATATATACGAGCTTGTTATTTTTTTCTTGAATTTCTGTAAGACGTGGTGCTAAAGGCGCTGATGAAGACGCGTTTTGGAGTAGCTTTGTTAATTTAAAAAAAATAAAATAAAGTATTTCCAGAATGTTTGAAAACGACCGTACGCCATACTAGACTTGATGTTCTAATTCTTGGAACAATTGTAATGTTCTAATTCATTGAATCCTCTTATATATATATATATATATATATATATATATATATATAACAATAATAAATGATTAAAAGGACCCTGTCTTAAAAGTCTTATCTGGAAAACTCGTTCCTTAATCAGTAATTCCATTCTTTTATGAGGCTCCCAGACTGGTTTCAAGAACATTACATTGCATTTATTATTGTTATAAAGCTCTATCTGAAAAGATATCAAGCTCTGCTGATAATTGGGTTTGGCTCTATTTTTATTCCGAGAAGTTTTTATGTTATATAGATTATAAAGTTTTTATGTTATATAGATTATAAAGGATGGAGGAAAGTCCGAAATATTAAAAATTATATTAACACGTATAAGTTACATGTTTTTATTTTTTCATTTAGGCTATTTTTTAAATGTGAAAAAGTTCATCATTTTTAACCGAGAAACACATTATATATAGTCTCGGAAGTTTCCTAACCATTAAAACTATATAAAGAAAAAAAAAAAAACAAGAAAAAAAAAAGAAAAAGAAAAAAAAACATTTTAGTCCCAAGTCATTCGGTGGAAAATCACTTTTATAAGTCAATTTACTTTTAGCAGTTACTATATTAGTTTGCTTCCAAGAATTTACGCTAGTCTTAACATATATATATATATATATATATATATATATATATATATATATATATATATATATATATATATATGATGGCTGTCTATTCGATTTCGAATATGATCACTTTTGGCATATCGCTGTTATATTAGTATAAAAGTTCCTTGTGAGAGGCGTGGATATGGTTCTTCAGGCCTGCCAGACTTTTACAGACCATACCACAGAAGTGGCAGGTGTTGTGATGATCTGAGGGGATGCCATAAATGAAGCCACCTCTTGTCCGTGCTTGATTTTGCCAAACATGCACTCGTTGGTGACTCAACAAACCTGTACATGACATAGTTACCAAATTGCAAGCTTGCCATCTTAGGTGTTCCATGTTTCCTCCGTGTGTTGGTAGTGTCACGTCCCGTCTCTTCCTCGCTGCTCAATTCTGCTGCTGGTGTTTCATCCTATTTTTTTCAAGAGGCTTGCTGCCTTCAAAAATCGCTTTTCTCTACTTTGACCTATCTACAACCACCCCCTCCCATCCTCCAACATCAACTCCAAAGCACTTCAAATCGTCTTTGAGACAATCTTTGAATCGCTTATGAGGTTTGTGCTGTGGACGAGTATTTCCAGTTAGTTCCTCATAAATCACCTACTTGGGCAGTCTGTCATCAGTAAGACAAATGAGATAACCATCCCAACGAAGTCTGCGTTTACTTATACGATACTCGATGCTTGGAACAGCAGCTAGTTCCAACACTTCGGTGTCAGGGGTAAATCTATCCCAACGGATATTAAGTAAGTGCCTAAGAAAATTCTGCTGGAAACGCTCTAGCAGACGAATATGAGCTCTGTAAGTGGTCCATGTCTCACAAGCATATAACAAAGTTGATACAACACCGGCTTCATACACCGAGGTATTAGTTTCCAGCCTAATATCATGTGGTGCTTTTCCAAATGACAAAAAGACACACCAGCCTGTTCAATACGTCTACTTATCTCAGCATCCAACGACCCGTTCCTAGAAATAACACTACCCAGATACATAAAACGATCCACTACAGACAGTCTGTGGCCTTCAACAAATATATCCGGTTCCTGATATGGGTTGCCAGGGGCTGGGGCAAACATAAATTTTGTCTTTCCCAGGCTTATTGTGAGACCCATGATTCTACATGTTTATGCAAAGCGATCCATGATATCTTGCATATCACTCTGCGAGTAGGCTACGAAATCCACATCTTCTGCATATAGCAAATATCGAACAATAGTGGAGAATGTCCTTGACAAAGTGTTAAAACGCTCTAAGTTATACAGCCGACCCGATGTGCGAAATCGAAGATACACACCTTTGTCACAGTTAATGAAAGTCAATGACAGTGTTGCAACAAAATAGATGGAAAACAAAGTAGGTGCAGGTATATCACCCTGTTTAACACCATTGCCAACTGCAACGGGTTCAGAGAGACAACCATTGCAGTTGACATGTGCTTTCATGTTGTTGTGCAGCTCTAGGAGCCTAACAAAGTTAGGAGGACGTCCCAACTTACACAACACTTTTCACAACAGATCCCAATTAACTGTATCGAACGCTTTCGTCAGATCAACAAAGACCTGATATAGATCTAGACGATGTTCGATACACTTTTTCTGTATTTGACGTGCTATAAAGATCATATCAGTGGTATCCCTATTTCTTCTAAAGCCACACTGACTCTAAGGAAACATAAAAGGACAGATTTAGGCATCCAGGCTATTCAACAGGATTCTGGTAAATACTTTCCTGTCTCATTCTAAAGAGAGATACCTCGATAGTTGCCGCACTCATCTTTTCTCCCTTTACCCTTCTACAGAGACCATAATGGAGTCATACTAATCTTGGTAAACATGCCCGTCAAACCAGATATTGTCAATCAACTCTTTAATTTGCACTGCCAATGGTCTTCCACCACAGCGAAAGACTAATACATGTATACCATCTCCACCAGGTGCTCCACATCTCAACTGCCATATATATATATATATATATATATATATATATATATATATGTTTTTAAATATTAAAGTGTTTTTATACCTACAGACGACGTTGTTTCGATAAAAAACAAGAAAAGATGGTATATATACACAAGGATGTCTACACAAGATCTACTCTAATATAAAGATAGGTCTCAATATTCAAGTGTATAGAGCTATTTATGTTTTATTATATATATATTATTGGTATTATTATAATATTATATATATATTATTATTATTGGTATTATTATTATTATATTATATACATATATATTATTATTATTATTATTATTATTATTATTATTATTATTATTATTATTATTATTATTATTATTATTATTATTATTATTGTCACTATTACCATCCTTACATTATGTCAGTTAACTTTAGTAAATCTTTAGTTAATTTTGGTTAATTTTACTTTATTTTCCTAATGTTATCATCGTTATTATTTTATTGCCGTCAAATTAATAATAAAATATAAAATTAAAAAATAGGATAAAGAATTATAAAAAAAAGTAAAAAACTAAAACCAAACAAAAGATAAAAAGGAAAAATCAACACGATTAGATCTAAATGACTTACCACCCCCACATTCCACCTAGAATCAAGGCCAGATTGAAGACCGCGTCTTCCTTCCCACTCCCATATCGCGCATAATATTGACATGCTAAAGTAACTCTTAACACATATCCAGACATTAATCTGCCGTTAAAATGTGCTACAGAAATTTGACCCCCTTTTCTTCTCTCCATCCATAACATGAGTTTATATTATATTTGATTTTCGACGGTTTCAAATCTGACCACGTGACCTTCAAATCTTAAATTTTGAATTTCGTTTTCTTTTCCTTTACTTCTTTCCAACTTCATTCTTTCCAAATATGACCTAAGGAAAGACTTAGATTTTCATTCTACCTGATGAGATCTCAGTTTCTAACAGTTGTTTATCGATAACATCGACATGCCAGTGTCTCAGATTATGTACATGTCTGTATAAATAAAAATAATCATATATATATATATATATATATATATATATATATATATATATATATATAGGATCAAATATAAACCAAAAGTAAAACGTTTAGTAAATGGAACCTATAGTGAAGAGGTTTAGCTCAATATACGAGATAGAGCAATTGTAGAGATAGAAGTTTTTTCGCTTTCTACAATTCATTGGACATCTTTTCAACGGAAATTTACCACCCGGACAAACCACATATCTTTTTTACGGAACTTCTCTTTCACTACATTTTTTTAATAATATTTTTCATATATTTTTCAAATATTTGAACTTTGGTTTTTTCGAAAGCCAACTTATCTATCTGTATTTCTCCTCTGATGATAAGATCTCGATCTTTGAAAAGCCTTGGCTTAAGGAAAGAATAATAAACACTAGTTTATTACTGAATACACCTTGCATTGAACAATTGAAATTTGAAATAAATTTGGACAATCGTCGCATATTTATCACTCTTTTTTCTTCTCTCTCTCTCTCTCTCTCTCTCTCTCTCTATATATATATATATATATATATATATATATATATATAATATTTTAAAAATATTAAAGTGTCTTATACCTACAGACGACGTCGTTTTGGGTTTTCTACACTCATCAGTGCAGGAGTGGTGGTTGAAAGCGGTCGCATGGGTTTGAACGCATTTCTTAGATTCAGCCGAGAACCACGAGCCTAACGCCCAAACCAACACGAGAAATCACCACAGACAGTAATTGAAATTAATGTACACTTACCTGGGAGACGGGGACAAGCATCCTGTTGTTGATAGTGTTCAACGCCTCAAGCGGAACTTTGCTTAATCGCAGGATGACAACAATCTTGTAATTTCAAACAGGGCAAACTATTAAATCTTAAAGGGGCATTAACTATAAATATTTTTTAAAATATTAAAGTGTTTTATACGTACAGACGACGTCGTTTCAGGTTTTTTACCTTCATCAGTGCAGTGCAGTGGTGGTTGCAAGCAGTTACATGGTCTCGAACGCAGTTTGTAGATTCAGCCTAGAATCACGAACCTAATGCCCAAACCAACACAGTTGCGAAAAATCACCACAGACAGTAATTGAAATTAATGTACACTTACCCGGGAGGCAGGGGCAAGCATCTTGTTGTCAATAGTGTTCAACGCTGAGCGTTATATATAATATGAAAATCTGGCAATATAATAATGTAAGTAAGTTAAAAGTAAAGTAGCCAACCATAGTCGAGGGCGACCTGAAGGCTCCCTTTTCATTAGCTACTACACTTAGGAGGGTGCCATTGGTATGACTAGACCGAGGATTGATCCCTAGTCTCCTGGCCCATTTGCAAACACTCTAACCATTATGCCACATAATTACATAGTTCGCTACAACTTATTTAAAAAACTACTTAGCCTCTCCCAGACAACTGATAATATGAAACATTCTTAACTAATCACAGAGAAAACAAAAAATCAAAATCAGCAAAAGGAATAACTCATATTTTTAATTGAAGAATATGATGAGAGTTATCTTGCTTGCAACTAAATAAAAAAATTAAAATTTACCATCACTTCACTGCATCCAGGGAAACGCCGGGTAGGTGCAGTTTCTTTGAAATAAATTTTCTTCTGGAAAAACTAAAACTAACATTTACATCATTTTGTTGGACCATGTTTATTTAGTGTGTCACATTTTAAACTATTTCAAGGTTCCTTTTCTTTCTCTGGCAAAAAAGGCAGCAAAATTCCTGACTCTTAAGTAGCATCTTAATTTGCACTAAAATGTCTTGAAGCATTCAAAGACACTTTGAGTCTTTGATTTGTTATCGGAATTTTGTGACGTTAACAAAATCCGACTGGAAAATCAGGTGTGTCAGGTGGACATGAAAATACTACTATTAGAGTGAATATTAAAACAATAAACACTTATAGGCTCTAAATGTATTGGACAAATCGGAAATAAAGCATCCTTAGAATGTCACATGCGTAAATAGAGGACAACAACATACTACTACTACTACTACTACTACTACTACTACTACTACTACTACTACTACTACTACTAATAATAATAATAATACTAATACTAATAATATTAATAATAATAATATTAATAATAATAATAATAATAATAATAATAATAATAATAATAATAATACTAATAGTACTACTAATAATACACACTTATATAATACTGTTATGATAAGAAATTTTAGTTGAAAAAAAGAATGTTGGACAAATCGGAAATAAAGCATCCTTAGAATGTCACATGCGTAAATAGAGGACAACAACATACTACTACTACTACTACTACTACTACTACTACTACTACTACTACTACTAATAATAATAATAATACTAATACTAATAATATTAATAATAATAATAATAATAATAATAATAATAATAATAATAATAATAATAATAATAGTACTACTAATAATACACACTTATATAATACTGTTCTGCTAAGAAATTTTAGTTGAAAAAAAGAATGTTGGAAGTAAGGACAACGGAGTACGTGTAAAAGAGGAGCAAAACCACAGAAATTGAGATTCAGATATTTTTTATCTTTATTAAAATATAAAGATTCATCTCATGATTCTTTATTGTTTGTGGCTGTGTAAGTTCAACGTGTGTGGATGTACATCCAGTTGTGGTGTTTCTAGCGTTCTGAAGCAGTTATGTCGGTATCTCGTCTGAAAGCTTCAGTTGTGTCAATGCTCTCGTGTAGGCTTTGCCAGTAATCTCTTGCATCTCAGTTCTGAGGCCCTCAGACTTGTTTCACTAAATCGCGTGGGAAAACATTATGATTGGTTAATCAACATTGTTTCAATTTTTATTTTTTCACAAAGTCTTCTTTTTCTTTCCTTTGTCCAGAGTTAAATTCTTCTTTTACTGAAAGAGGAGGTATTCTTCTACCATGTTAAAGATGGTCACATTTTCTCTCCGTACATGTCCTTTCTTCATATTCTGATGTTAGCAAAGGAGTTATGCTTTGACTTACTCTTTTTCCAGAATTATATGCAAAACATTTACCAACAGGTGTACTCTTCTCAATAGACTGTGAAATAGGGACATTTTTTGCAAACTTTTAAACTACAAAATTCACAAATACATCTCTGTTCTTTATTTTTTCTTCTAAAGAAAATTACTCAAGATAAATCGTTTATAAACATTGTACTTTTTAATTTTTTATCATAGTTCCCTCCAAACAAGACAAGCTGGCACTGTAGACGTAAGGGGCTACTAAAGATTAGGGTGAAAGTTTTGGGGGTCTTCCTAAGTTGGGAGCTGTGCAGCGAGATGCCTGTTCACATTGGTTTTAAATTTCTGCATGTCAGTAAAGTCAGAAAACAGGGAGCAGGGAGGGAGTTCCAGAGGCCAGTAGCACGAGGAAAGAAGCTACTGGAGTAAAAGGCTCTCCAGCATCTGGGGACCTCCACAGTAAATGATTGTCGGGTCGGTTGGTCGAGTGTATTTACGTCGAGGGGCCACTAGAGCAGCAAGTTCATCGGAGCACAAGCCATTGAAGTACTTGCAAAACAAGCACAAGGATGCAACATTGTGGTGATGGGGCGGGGGCTGGAGCTTAGTGGATAGTGAGGGACCTATTAAGTTGGCGACTCTTTTTTGGATCTTGTCTAAGAGGGAGAGACTAGTGTATGGTGCCCCAGCCCAGATGTGGCAACAGTACTCCATGCATAGGTGGATGGTGGTTTTGTAGAAATATAGGATACTGTCAGGTGTGAAGAGGGTTTCGAACACGGTAGAGAGAACCCGCCTTCTTTGCAGCAGCTTTGGCAATGTCTTCTATGTATTTGTTCCAATTCATGTTATATGTGAATGTTAGGCCAAAGAGTTTAAGCGTTGGACTCTCAGGTAAGGTGTTATTTGCCATGCCAATCGATGGTTGAAGAAGTTTCTTGTAGTTGTTGGAGGAAAGGATTCTTTGTGTGAGCAGCATTAAATGTTACCATCCATTTATGACCCCATTCCACTACAGACTGGAGGTCACTTTCTAAGGATTCAGCCATTGCGTCAGATATGTGTGCATACCTTTTGCCCACATGACAAGAGTAGAGCGTGATGTCGTTAGCAAATATACCCATCTCAGACACAATGTCATCAAGGATGTCGTTTATGAAAATCAGAAACAATAAAGGTTCAAGGATGGATCCCTGGGGTATACCTGCATTGATGTCATGTTGTTGGGATGAACAGCCATCGAGGACAACCTGGATCTTTCTTTTGGTTAGGAAGAATTTAATTATATTAAATATTTGTCCAGTAATATTATATGAATTAATTTTTAGGATAAGCCCTTTATGCCAGACCTTGTCAGAGGCTTTGAATATATCAAGCGCTACCACCCTAGCTTCACCTGCCTTGTCCAGTGTATGATATATGCGTTCAGAGATGACTGTTAGGATATCTGCAGTAGATCGTGCTTGTCTAAATCCATACTGATGGTCAAAAATAAGTTAAGCAGTAACTAGGTGCCGGACTATTGCTAGATTGATTTAGGATTCAAAGATTTTAGCAAAGATAGGGAGTAGACTGATAGGGCGGTAGTTCTGAGGATCATTTCTGTATCCAGAATTCTTGAATACTGGTACCACAGAGGCAATTTTCCAGCTATTAGGGAAGTAAGATTCAGCAAGGCATTTGTTGTAGAGTTTGGAGAAGACAGGTGCCAGTTCAGCAGAGCATTTCTTTATTACTATTACTGGTATAAGATCAGGCCCACAAGCTTTGGAGTTGTCAAGGTTTTTTATGATGTCCCTGACCTGAGATGGATTGATGACCAGGTTTTCAAGTGTGGCTTTGGTCAGCAATGGGAATTTAGGGAGTTGGTGATTTGTTGAGTTCGAAGTGGAGTTTAAGACAGATCTGTTATCTAATCAGCATGGTCACATCAGTGTTGGTGCACATACTCATGCACGTTACCACAAAGTTGTGCGCTGATTACTCATGGCAAAAATTGGATTTGAAAGAAACACAGTCAAGGGCCATTTTTTGTCCCTATTGTTGGGAGCCGGATGTCTACGACTCTATCCATGTATTACTCTTAAATAGCAGGGTCCGACAGCAAGGAGCAGTCATGCCGGGAATCCGATACTGGATGGTCACATCGGTATCGACTGTTCGTTCAACCAACCCACCCTGCTCGAGCTACCAAGAATAACAACAACAACAATAATTCTGGCACGGCCGAATAACAACAACAACAACAACAACAACTTTGCACCCGGCAAACAACAACAACAACAACAACAACAACAACAACAACAACAACAACAACAACAACAACAACAACAACAACAACAACGTTGCACCCGGCAAATAACAACAACAACAACAACAACAACAACTCTACACACGGAAGATTAACAACAACAACAATTCGGTTTTAATATCAATGTAATTTGAACAATACAATTTGCTATATTTTAATTCTGTGTCGTCTCGTTTTTGTATTACTCAGGTCAGCACACAACAAACTCCTCGCCCTCGTCAGGGTACAGAAATCGGAGCTAATTGACTTAAAAACCGAACCACATCCAAACAAGGCACGGATCGACATGATACAAATAGACGTTGACAATATGTTAGCCACCCTGAAATCCAGTGACCACATACGCCATTCACAAACCCACTGATTATGAGCTAATGACGCGACAACAATCCTTACGCGATGCCATGAGGGACATAAGGACCTTCCACCCGGGGAACGACGTAAACCGATTCATCACAGACTACAAGATCTACATGATACATGTTCAGCCGGACCTCGCCGCCTACCCCAGGATAAAAGAGGAATTTATCAAAATCGTTAAACAACTGCTCAACCAAGGCATTTTCCAGCAGATGTTAGACTCCCAGAATGATACATCCACCTTCGAACAGCTGACGACCTTTCTGGTAACCATGCACGGCAGCCAGATGACGGCTCGAAAACACAATCAGAGAGGCCGCCGTCCATATAAAGACGTAACACAATGGTACAGAAATATCGGCGAACACTATCTTCTGGATCATCGGTGCGATGTTAATGAGCGAAAAAGTCAAAGCCTGGACATCAAATATATACCCTCATCTCGTCAAAACAATGGGTAACCATTACACAGCTGGTGGTATAGCAAGCGAGGCCCAACAATACCTAGATTGTGGTATCGCAACAGACGAGACCACCAGTTACGATACCAACGCATACTACACACACAAACCATACCGATCAAATCAACAACCCAAAGTGCTAGCTGAACCAAGGCGACAATTACCAAACATAGGCAAACACTTCTCTTATCCAGGAGCGCAAACCAAATCCGACACATCTCACAATGCCAATCAAAGATACGATCAGACATGCAGAAACGGAAACCGAAATTTGGAACCCGCCATTTGCAAAAACTATACACAAAGCCACCTATGTTTTCACGGGCACAACTGCAAATATTGACACTCACCTCTCGCACAGGCTCACATTGCAACCATGGAAGACGAAACACCCTCCATCATCGATCCGGATTTTCGGTACGGAAAAGATGATGCGTGACGGCTTGCCACTCTGTCCAGCACTATCACCATCATCTGTTCAACACCCAACAACATTGTAAGCGGCAGTCTCTATTTGTCAGAACACTTTCTCCGACGTAGCAATGCTAGACTCTGGCTGTTCCATCTGCATTGTGCTAATTTATCTACTAAGCGGGCCGACAAGGCCTTTGAAAAAATAAAGAAACGACCATCTTCACCGCCAGTCTTTTCATTTTATGACTTTAATCAACTTTTCACGCCCACCACTGATGCGAGCGACAGCACATTCTTCCGTCCGACGCTCTCATAAAAGGAATAAATGGGAGCATCACTGTCCTTGGTGAACTAAACTGTGATGGCCAACATGATTCACCAAATTTTAAGGGGATCAGCGTGTTGGTGACAACCTCCGCTATACCGATCCTACTCGGCCAAAACATCCTAGGTCACGGCACATATAATTCATATGTAATCAACAACCGGTGCATAATGATTGCATTTAGACGCACACTTGCATTCGGTCAGACAACCCACACGCGAGATCTCAGCTGATGACACAACTTGTTAGGGCCACACAGCGCAATGTCCAGACACTAAATGGAAAATTACACTGGCTAAAGAAAAATGCAGGTTTATTACTACCCAACCATCCGAACCGCGACGTACTGGAAACCACAGCAGACCTACTCATCCTCTTTGCTGACATCTTCGGTACTGAAAACGGTGAAAAGGGTACCTTCATCAGACCAGTTCGAATACCGACGAATGATCAGTCTCGTCGTCAGAAGTAACACCCGATCGCCAAGGCTCTTGAGGCTGATATCGACGTTGAAATTACACACATGGTCACCAAGGTGATCATCGAACCATGCAGCGATCCCAAGGGCTTTAATAGCCCTGTATTTGCCGTCCACAAGAAGAATGGAACAATCCGGGTAGTCGCCAATTTCAAGGGAACTCTCAACAGGTTCTCGGCCCCTACCCCATGCCAACGATCGACTACTTGTTCCACAGAATTGGCGAAGGAAACAAATATTTCGCATCCCTCGATCTCAACGTGAGCGACACAAAACTGCATTCACATCGAAGGGCAAATGCTACCAATATACACGGCTGGCCTTCGGCCTTACATCTGCCGAACAGATCTTCTCCCAGTGCATAGCTGAAGCCTTGCCCACCATTACATCTCGTGCCAACATATCCTTATACATAGATGACAATCTAGTCCATACCAAAACATTTAAAGGATACATACTACTGGAGCAACTTTTTACCGCCCTTCGTAAATTTGGACTAAAATTGAATTCAGATAAATGTACTTTCCTCGGAGATAAAGCAAAATTCCTCGGTCGCATTGTAAAGGCCGACCGTGAATACGTTTGCGCCATCATAGAAATGAAAACCCCAACAAGAAAAAGGGAACTACAAGGCCTCATAGGACGTCTAGTATGTATACGACAATTCCTTGAGACACGTGTACAGGAGTTAATCAGGTTGGACACATTTTCCAGCATCATGGCCCCCAACCACGAACTAAATAGTGCCAACGAACCATTTGCTTGGACTAAGCGGGCCGACAAGGCCTTTAAAAAGATAAAGAAACGACCATCTTCACCAGCAGTCATTTCATTTCCTGATTTCAATCAACTTTTCACGCTCACCACTGATGCGAGCAACATCGCATGAGGGGCCATCCTGATGCAAGAAGATGATAACGGAAAGAAGAAGATTATAGCAGTCGCTTCGCACATATTTAGTCCCAAAGACCGAAACTAGTCTACAACCGAACGTGAAGCATACACGATAAAATGGGTCATATCCAAATTCAATTATTTCCTGCGCAGCCGCCCTTTCGCCATCTTCACCGATAAAAGATCATTAACTTATCTGGATCAGCGGGTGTTTAACAATGCCAAAATTCGCCGGTGGCAGGAAGAGATCGCATGCTATAAATTCGTGTTAGAATTTATTGAAGGCAAATCTAATGTCTGGGGTATACCTGCATTGATGTCATGTTGTCAGCAGGAGTCACAGCCAAAGAAAAAAACAATATGCCGACCAACACCACCCCTGTGGCAAAACATTCAGAATTCAGGGTTCTGACCTGCTCATTTACGTCCCATCATGTTGTACTGACGAAATAGATGGATCGAGACTCACATACAGCTTTTGGATGAGTTTTTAAGGTTATATCAATCATTACCACAATGTTATCAGCATTCCCGAGTGGGCTATGTACACTTGTCACACAAGCCTCGGGCAGTAAGATTAAGAACAGATTTAGAAGTGAGGCTTGCTGGTCCACACGATCAGGGAAGCGGATCGGGAAAGTGACAGTCTGTGAGAGGGAGTGAGCTAAGGAGAAATTATGCGTAGAGTTACCAGTTGTGTCAGTAAAGCTAGAGAATCCCAGCCAGTCACGGTGGTGTGCATTAAAATCCCCAAATACATGTATTTGGGCATTCGAGTCGAGTGAGAGTGCTCTATCTCTGCTTTCAGAGACAGAGTTTAGCCGGGTACAGTCCTGGGTCGAAGGAGAACGGTATAAGAAATATAAATAAGTAACACTGTGATGTAAGGTCAATCTAAAACACATGTAGGCTTGGTCATCTGATTCTAACTGATGTTCTCTGGTCAAGGGGAGGGTGTTCCGAACATAAACTCTTAGCTCGTGCATATGTTTGTCAGAGTCTTTATGGTAGAGTGGGAGGTAGTCAATCATGTCAAAGTGGTGAGAGGAGATTGAGGATTGAAGGTTTGTTTCACTTAGTGCAAGGATATCCGGGAAGTTTGTCAAGAGAAAGGTTTCTACGTCATTGATGTTGTTTCTAAGTCCCCGGATATTTGTGAGTGCGAGCCTCGAGGGCGGAGGCAGAAGATGTTTTTTGTTGGGTGTCTGGTTTAGGTTTGTCTTTTTTACTTTGTATGACATGTTAGTTTGTTTTGAGATAGAGTGGGGTGAGAAAAGTGGGTGCTTGTTTGGTGCCAATAAGCTCACACAACCAGTTCATTATTCATGACTTGGTCCATGGGGGTTGTGGCCTCGGGAAAGCCCATCAGGGATAACTGTAGGGTCCCTTTCCATGCGTAACATGGCACATACAGTTACCCACGATATTATACAATTATTGATGGAGCAGCCGTTCTTAGCGCTACCTAAGAGTTAGGGCTCCTGTACTGACAGTTGAAAACCTGTCTAACTGGTACACTCAACCTGTCGGAACAAGAGCGACCCAGACGAAAAACTTTCCCCAAGTTGCCCAGATAGAGAGAAAGAGAGACGGTGTTCATTGTCCTCGTAAACAAGGCCAGGCTGTCTTTGAGGGGTCCCAGCACTAGTACCTCTGCGCCTGGCTAATAGACAGAGAAGGAGTGTAGAGGCCGGGCGATAGGTAGAGCCCATCTACTCCTTAAGAAATTTTAGGCTTGCAAACCAGATATTTTGTTTGAGACTTCAGCTCTAGGAAGGTTGTCGATCAAGACTAAGGAGGCCTGCACCCGTGTACTAATCAGGTATTTCCGAGTCGTTGCAGGTTTTAAAAAAAAAGCTTCCATATATATATATATATATATATATATATATATATATAGAATAAGTCTAGACGCCGCCTTTCAGAGATAGTAGAGGACTGAATATGGGGTCCCCTCTTCCTGTCTTATAAGCAAGATTTATTGTGGGGACATTTCTCTGGTTACAAAAGTAGAATAACCCTCTCACCCACCCTAGGTCCGACTAGGGGGAACTTAGTTGTGACGTTACAGAATAAAGGCAATTTAGCAGTACTGAAAGAAAACCGTTTTTTCAGTTCAAATTTTCTTGATAAATTTTCAATTCTTTAAACTAATTCAAAATACTGACTTTGAATCCCTCATGTTTAAAAAATAATTATATCGCCTCCAAGTAACTGTGGAATCAAAAACCTAGCCTTTCTTCTAAATTCGCAGGTGTCGAACTGAAGCTCTTTGGGACACCAGCGTGTCTAAATTGAACCCAGAACGCATAGAAATCGTACCATAAATGTCAGCCAATAAAAACAAAGCATCGTCCACTTTCCACGAACTACTGCCAAATTAGAAAAAAAAAATCTAATATCTATTTCAAAAATCAAACACAAACTTGGTCTAAATGAACTTAGTGACGAAATGTTAGCATTCCTCTCAATAAATTTCTAAAAATATTTCCATTCAGTGTTTATTGAATTTATTTACAAATAAATTAATTCAATAAACATGAAACAAAAATGTTAAAAACGTACTTCCGAGATTATTAAAAATATTTTATAATATTTATTAAAAACATTACAATTTTGTTTATATTAGTTTGAAAGAAGCTTTTATTAAATAAAAGTAAAATTACAGTAAACTGAATAAGTAGCGTTTTTACTACATCAGAACCGAAATAAATCAGTCTATACATGCATACATATATAGATTGTTAGCAGGAATACTCGGCGTTGCTCAGGATTGAATTAGAAATCTTATCTTCTTTTTGACCCGACAGTTTATAAACCCATATTAGCTTCTTTATTCTTATTTTTTACATTTTATAATATTTAATTTGTGGGGTTAGGGTTAGGGTTGTACTCAGCATTGATTGGCTGAGAGGGGGTGTAAATAAGTGACATTGAAATACATTTTAGTAAATTTATAGTCTTTATCCCCCTAATGGCACACACAGGAATCAATGAGGACTTCTACGCACACCTGCTCCAAATCCTAAACCCCTTATTAACAGTTCTAGTCTTGAATTAAAAGTGGGTTCTCTTTGAAACCGTTGGGTATTAAGTAAATTTCGAGACCAGACAACGCATAAATATATATTTTTTTAAATAAATAAATATTTATTTAAATTCAACTTAGTTTCGACTGTTACAAGTCTTCATTAGGAAATAGTAACCTTTTCTTTTTTTTTTTCGTTGTGACATTGAGAAAAATCTGTAGATCTTGAAATGGTGATGTTTTAAAAAAAAATGTCTTAGCGATGAGATAAGCGTGCGGATATGCATGTAATGAATTAGAAGTTGTTCCTCGTTGAAAGCGTTGGGTATTATGAATAAGTAAGTTTTGCAACCCAGACAACGCGTAAACTTTAAAAAAAAATAAATAGTTATTTATTTAAATTCAACTTAGTTTCGACTACAGTCGAAACTAAGTAACATTTTCTTCTTTTCTTTTTTGTTGTTGTGACATTTCGTCACTAGAAATGTTTCTAATTTCAATAACTTTCAAGTAATAAAATAAAATAAATGTACTTCCTTTTTATTGACATCAAGTGTGAACAGAGACGCCATAATAATATTGTGCTTCCTTTGATGAAAATGAAACATTTATCTGCGCAATGTACTTTCAGAAAATATGGGGTTCTATCGCCATTTTGAAGTCATAAATCAAATGAAATAAATTTTTCTTGCACAAATGCAGACCCCATGATATTATAGATCAAAATGAAATATACATATCCAAGTACCCTGTGTAATGTAGTAAAAAATATATATGATTATTGGGGTCAATCCAAATTTTCTAGTTAAGAAATACAACAAAATAAAATATGGATGTGAAGCCCCACAATAATGTTGTTCTGCTCATCGTCAGCACAATTGCACCCCTGCTTTAAAGCACTCTAGTATAGTCTCATGAAGTGGTCAATTTTGTCTTGGATGTAATGCATTATTTCTGCTGACAGGATCTTTCGGATACTGGTAACAACATGATTGGTTGTAGGTTAGGTGATGGTTTCTTGACCAATGCATTCAATCAGGTGTTGTTGTTTAAACACAGAGATGATAGTAGAAACATTTGGTGGTGATAAGACATAGCTTGCATATTTGAAAAGTTGAGAGTAAGTTTGAGGAACTTCTGCCATTACTAACCAGCAGAGCATTGCAACTGTATACCAAGGAAACAGTCTATGAGGCATGTGTACACTGTGATGATGTGTGGAAGTGAAACTTGGCCAGTAGAGAATATGCGTGCATGGAGAGAAATGAAAAGAGAATGATACGATGGATGTGTAATGTGAGTCTTAAAGACAGGCTTAGATCTGATGACCTCAGAGGAAGATTAAATCTGAGCAGTATTTTTAGAAGTTATTTTGAAAATGGCTATATCTCATTTTAATTAAAATGGCCATATCTCATTTTAATTAAAAACGCTCAGGGAAAATAAATGTTTGTAAGATTCGTTTTTTTAACGGATTCAAGTTGCGCGGTTAAAATGTTTTGCACAGACGACAATTCATCCATTTTCAGACATTATCTGATTAGTCAATTTGAGTGACGCGACAGTTTGTAAAAAGTAAACAAACGCAGACGACCCATTTGACGATAAAATCTTTGGCGCTGATGTTGTCAGGTTTGCAAATGAAGGGGGGTAACTAAGTTTGACTAAGAAAATAAGCATTAAATGAAAAGAGAATTTAGGACGCTGAAATAATCAATCAAACAAGAAACAATGTTATGTAAAAACTGAAACATTAATATTATTTTTTTTAAATACGTGAAGTATTTTAGAGAAAAAAAGGATATCACATATTGATCCCTGTAATCCTAATTGGGGTTAGGGTTAGGGTTACTTTATATTAATCAATTTAATTTATATACTTTTACAATTAACTAAAATAAAAAAAAAAACGGCGCTTTTGGATAGAAGGTAACCGAGCTGAGGGAGATAACTCTATTTTTCTTAAACGCCACTATTCCGTATCTGCTGAAACTTTGGCAAGGGAAATAACTTTTTTTTTATCGCTGCATGAAAGAAAATGCAACTGTTTTTGTAAATGTCACAATGTTAATGTAATTTTCAATAAAGTCTCATTAAAGATAACTTTTAAGCATTTTTATTTACATGTCACAAACTTTATAAACTTTATAACAATTAATAAAAAATGTTACAGTTTTTAACTCAAAGAAAGAAAGAAAATGCGACGCTAATTTTTAATAAAGTCTCCATTTTTAAATGTCACAAAGAGGCTATAAACGAAGTAGCAGATTTCTCTTTATTGAAAATTACATTAACATTGTGACATTTACAACACCCCCCCCCCAAAAAAAAACAGTCGCATTTTCTTTCATGTAGCGATTAAAAAAGTTATCTCCCTTGCCAAAGTTTCAGCGGATTCGGAATAGCGGCGTGAGTTATCTCCCTTAGCTCAGTTACTTTCTATCCAAAAGCGCCAAAAAACAAATTTCTTATTAAAAAACCAAAAAAATGATGTGTATTTTGGCATGAGACCAAATACCTTCATTAAAAAAAATAAGAAATTTGTTTTTTGTTTATTTTAGTTAATCGTAAATACTAAATAAAAAATATATAAATTAAATTAATAAATATAAAGTACCCCCCCCCCCCCGTTAGGATAATTGTTAAATATTGTGTATTGATTTATTCCTCTCCAGGAGTTAGGCACAAAGCCAGTTTTTATCTTACTCCCACAAGCAAGATGTGACCCATGGTCGGGTCGGGAAAGTGGGGTTTAAAAATTGCCTGGGCAGCCCCGTCGGCATTCCCCGGTAGGGGTGCCTCAGGCAGTAAGCAATAAACTTACTCCTCCCCAAAGAGGGGAGGCGAAGCCTGGGAGGGTGGACCTCCTAGAACTGCACAGGACAGACCCATAGACCGGCGTAAATCAAGCCCGAATGCCAAGACAATACTAGTCTATGGAGTGCAGTATCCATCGGAACAGATACTACACTTTGATCTTAGCCAAAAGGCCAAGAAGCCAAAATTAAATATGTTAAATATTGTGTACAGGGATCAATATGTGATATAATTTTTTTTCCTAAAATAATTCACGTAATAAAAAAAAAAATAAATAATGTGGCACATGTTCGTCTTTTACCACAGTCCGTTTTTCATAACTTTTTACTGACCATTTTTTCTTTTCTTTTTTCGGTATACACTTACCTATCAGGCTGCTAGAGAATTCCGGGGTTTTTGGAAATTTTTTTCAAATATTTTACATTTCAGGAGGGAGGATCAGTTTCCAATGTTAATTCAACGTAGACTGATCCCCCTCTTTTTGACCATCTCAATTTAAAAAAAAATCTTTTTCGGTGTACAATTACCTATCATGTCAGTAGAGAATTCCGGGGTTTTTGGGGAAAAAATTCAAAAAATTTACATTTTAAGATGGGGGATCAGTCTTGTTCGTCTTTTACCATAGTCCGTTTTTCACAACTTTTTACTGACCATTTTTTCTTTTCTTTTTTCGGTGTACACTTACTTATCAGGCTGCTAGAGAATTCCGGGTTTTTTGAAATTTTTTTCAAATATTTTACATTTAAAAAAAATAGTCAGTAAAAAGTTGTGAAAAACGGACTATGGTAAAAGACGAACATGTGCCAATAATGTTACAATAATATGAGTGTTTTTTTTTACATAACATTGTTTCATTGTTCGATTGATTATTTCAGCGTCCTAAATTCTCTTTTCATTTTATGCTTATTTTCTTAGTCAAACCTAGTCCCCCCCCCTACCTACATTCGCAACCCCGACAGCATCAGTGCCAACTCTTTTTGAGATTATTTCATCAGATGAAGACTTTCTGTTGAATTTTCAACAACTGATTTTTCATCTCCGTAGATACGTTATGTGCCCACGTTAAATTTACTCCTTTACATGTAAAATCGACATTATGATATCGAATATTAAATTTAAATAATAATTTAAAAATATAATGTACTAGACAATGAGAAGTTGTTCTGTTAGCTTTCAATGAGAATTTATTGCACAAAAGTGTCAATTTTTGACTTCAGACTTTTATTTTGTAAAATTGATGACAATTTAAAGTATTTTTATTGGTAAATTCCGAGAATTAAAATATATGCATAACTGGGAGTCATTGTTTAAAGTGTGGAAATTTCGGTATATTTTCTAGTAAGTCATGGGTTACTTCCCTTTGTTTGAGACCGTTTGAGGGTGAAGGCTGTCAGTTTTGCTTACGTGCCAGGTTGAAGGTCACATGGATTATTTTGCGTAGGAGTTGGGTTAGGTGAAGCCATTTTGTGTCACGTGGTTTCTATTTTTAGAAATGATGCATTAGTTCTGTCTCGATTGATATTGGCGCGAAGTTTAATCAGAACAGAGTTGGGCGCTGACAGTCGACACCTGTAAAAACTGTTTCTCCGTCCATAGGTGGGACGTTAAATTTTGAGAAGAATTTCTACTTGAAGAAATTTAAGAGATAGAGTATCTCTTGGCAGGAATTGCCTTTTATGTATGAAATATTCTTCCTTCGGTCAACGAATATTTCCCTTTGAAGATGTTTCAGGTCAGAGACTTGAAATGAAGAATTATGAAGAATTATGGAGAATTTGAACGAGATAAAAATATCTCCGGGCACGAAATTGCATATGTTGAAGAGCTTAGCTCCCGGGAACTGGAATACTTTGCTGTTGAGAAGATTCTGAATTAGAGATTAAGAATCGTAAAGTGTGATCGTCCTTGCAACACAGATCGATTTGAAAGAGATAACTTTGAAAATTGAATCCTCACATGATCGCGTGTGATGCTATTTGGGACAAACTGTGAAAAAAATCAAGTATTATGTTTATTTGAAATTTGGACTGTTCTAGTGACGTATTTCTTGCATTGGATTTGCTATAAGAAAATTATAGAAGAAAAGAAAAGAAAATAGGAACTTTGTGACAGACGTTTGATAAAATAAAAAAAAGAGATTATTTTTACCATGGAAATTATGTCGGCCTTCAGCACGGTTTGTCAATTTTATTACTTTTGATTGTAACTTTGGTGTAAAGAAAAGAAAGAGACTATTTGATTGATTTTGTAAGAATACTGCCTTTTTAAGATTGTGTCTATTTTTGTTGTATATAACTTTAATGTTAAGAAATCCTGATGTTGTAATTTTTTTGATTTATATTTTTTTTGTACGTTATCTAGGAATAATTTATTTATTCCAGCTCAGGAAAAAAAGCAGTCCAAGCTACCTTTTTTTTGTAAATAAAACTTTATTTTAACTTTTATGAACATCTTGTACTCGTCCATTCCTTCTCTCTTGTTATAATTGTTTTTGTGATAATTGTCCTAGGTAACATGACTTTTGTTTAGAGCGGTTTTCGTTAACACTCACGAAAAATCCGACAAAAGTTGTGTTTGGAAATCTCAATATCAACTATTGTTTGATGAAAAGAAATTTATGACCAAATGCCAGTATTTAAAAGATAATATTTGAAAAACGAAGAGCAGATGTTAACCGAAGTTTGAGTGAGAATATTTTGGCACAAGGAGCCTTAATATTTTTTGTTTAGTCAAGAAAGACTAATTATTTTGAAGTATTTGTTAAAAATATCGGACACAAAGATCCAGTATATTTTCTATTTAGTCAAGTTATGTAAAATATTTATTGAAGTTTATATTTTTTATACGAAGGATAAATAAATACAGAAGAAGTCATCGTATTTTTATTCGGTTTGATGTTATTGTTGAGGAAAAATTTTAGCCTAATATCCGATTCCCAAAACGATTCTTTTAATTTTTCTTGTTGTTTAAAACTTAATTTTCTATTGTTAGTACTAATGATAAAATAATAAATATTTATTGCTTTTAAACTACCAGTAAAACTAAACTCTATAGATCATAATAATGAATTTAAGTAAAAATAGCACCAGAAAAAATAGCCCGGTAAAAATGGCACGAGTGGATAAATAGCAAAAAATGGCACAAGTAAAAAATATAGATGGAAATCCTGCAATGAGTTTATCAAAATCTGGGATAGAATACATAAAAAGAAAACATTAAGAAGTTTGTCAAATTAAAAAGAAAATTATATTTACATTTAAATGTAGATGAAGACTCTCTGCCTCCCCCCCCAATTAATTTCTACTTTTTTATTAGGTGATTGTAGAATCGGAATCTAGAATTGTATTGGAATCGGGAAAAAATAATGGAATCGTCCCATCACTACTGAGAACACACAAAGAAATGGTGGTTGCAAATGCGCAGAAGCAACATTGTTATCCTCACTTCATGGATTTACAGTTTCGAGTCTAATACATATTTGCTTGCCACAGACGTAGAGACCATCATATTGGCGTCTAATACATATTTGCTTGCCACAGACGTAGAGACCATCATATTGGAGTCTAATACATATTTGCTTGCCACAGACGTAGAGACCATCATATTGGAGTCTAATACATATTTGCTTGCCACAGACGTAGAGACCATCATATTGGAGTCTAATACATATTTGCTTGCCACAGATGTAGAGACCATCATATTGGAGTCTAATACATATTTGCTTGCCAGAGACGTAGAGACCATCATATTGGAGTCTAATACATATTTGCTTGCCACAGACGTAGAGACCATCATATTGGAGTCTAATACATATTTGCTTGCCACAGACGTAGAGACCATCATATTGGAGTCTAATACATATTTGCTTGCCACAGATGTAGAGACTATCATATTGGAGTCTAATACATATTTGCTTGCCAGAGACGTAGAGACCATCATATTGGAGTCTAATACATATTTGCTTGCCACAGACGTAGAGACCATCATATTGGAGTCTAATACATATTTGCTTGCCACAGACGTAGAGACCATCATATTGGAGTCTAATACATATTTGCTTGCCACAGACGTAGAGACCATCATATTGGAGTCTAATACATATTTGCTTGCCACAGACGTAGAGAGCATCATATTGGAGTCTAATACATATTTGCTTGCCACAGATGTAGAGACTATCATATTGGAGTCTAATACATATTTGCTTGCCACAGACGTAGAGACCATCATATTGGCGTCTAATACATATTTGCTTGCCACAGACGTAGAGACCATCATATTGGAGTCTAATACATATTTGCTTGCCACAGACGTAGAGACCATCATATTGGAGTCTAATACATATTTGCTTGCCACAGACGTAGAGACCATCATATTGGAGTCTAATACATATTTGCTTGCCACAGATGTAGAGACCATCATATTGGAGTCTAATACATATTTGCTTGCCAGAGACGTAGAGACCATCATATTGGAGTCTAATACATATTTGCTTGCCAGAGACGTAGAGACCATCATATTGGAGTCTAATACATATTTGCTTGCCACAGACGTAGAGACCATCATATTGGAGTCTAATACATATTTGCTTGCCACAGACGTAGAGACCATCATATTGGAGTCTAATACATATTTGCTTGCCACAGATGTAGAGACCATCATATTGGAGTCTAATACATATTTGCTTGCCACAGACGTAGAGACCATCATATTGGAGTCTAATACATATTTGCTTGCCACAGACGTAGAGACCATCATATTGGAGTCTAATACATATTTGCTTGCCACAGATGTAGAGACCATCATATTGGAGTCTAATACATATTTGCTTGCCACAGATGTAGAGACCATCATATTGGAGTCTAATACATATTTGCTTGCCAGAGACGTAGAGACCATCATATTGGAGTCTAATACATATTTGCTTGCCACAGACGTAGAGACCATCATATTGGAGTCTAATACATATTTGCTTGCCACAGACGTAGAGACCATCATATTGGAGTCTAATACATATTTGCTTGCCACAGATGTAGAGACCATCATATTGGAGTCTAATACATATTTGCTTGCCACAGACGTAGAGACCATCATATTGGAGTCTAATACATATTTGCTTGCCACAGATGTAGAGACCATCATATTGGAGTCTAATACATATTTGCTTGCCAGAGACGTAGAGACCATCATATTGGAGTCTAATACATATTTGCTTGCCACAGACGTAGAGACCATCATATTGGAGTCTAATACATATTTGCTTGCCACAGACGTAGAGACCATCATATTGGAGTCTAATACATATTTGCTTGCCACAGACGTAGAGACCATCATATTGGAGTCTAATACATATTTGCTTGCCACAGATGTAGAGACCATCATATTGGAGTCTAATACATATTTGCTTGCCACAGATGTAGAGACCATCATATTGGAGTCTAATACATATTTGCTTGCCAGAGACGTAGAGACCATCATATTGGAGTCTAATACATATTTGCTTGCCACAGACGTAGAGACCATCATATTGGAGTCTAATACATATTTGCTTGCCACAGACGAAGAGACTATCATATTGGAGTCTAATACATATTTGCTTGCCACAGACGTAGAGACCATCATATTGGAGTCTAATACATATTTGCTTGCCACAGACGTAGAGACTATCATATTGGAGTCTAATACATATTTGCTTGCCACAGACGTAGAGACCATCATATTGGAGTCTAATACATATTTGCTTGCCACAGACGTACAGACCATCATATTGGAGTCTAATACATATTTGCTTGCCACAGATGTAGAGACCATCATATTGGAGTCTAATACATATTTGCTTGCCAGAGACGTAGAGACCATCATATTGGAGTCTAATACATATTTGCTTGCCACAGACGTAGAGACTATCATATTGGAGTCTAATACATATTTGCTTGCCACAGACGTAGAAACCATCATATTGGAGTCTAATACATATTTGCTTGCCACAGATGTAGAGTCCATCATATTGGAGTCTAATACATATTTGCTTGCCAGAGACGTAGAGACCATCATATTGGAGTCTAATACATATTTGCTTGCCACAGACGTAGAGACCATCATATTGGAGTCTAATACATATTTGCTTGCCACAGATGTAGAGACCATCATATTGGAGTCTAATACATATTTGCTTGCCAGAGACGTAGAGACCATCATATTGGAGTTTAATACATATTTGCTTGCCACAGACGTAGAGACCATCATATTGGAGTCTAATACATATTTGCTTGCCACAGACGTAGAGACCATCATATTGGAGTCTAATACATATTTGCTTGCCACAGACGTAGAGACCATCATATTGGAGTCTAATACATATTTGCTTGCCACAGATGTAGAGACCATCATATTGGAGTCTAATACATATTTGCTTGCCACAGACGTAGAGACCATCATATTGGAGTCTAATACATATTTGCTTGCCACAGACGTAGAGACTATCATATTGGAGTCTAATACATATTTGCTTGCCACAGACGTAGAGACCATCATATTGGAGTCTAATACATATTTGCTTGCCACAGACGTAGAGACTATCATATTGGAGTCTAATACATATTTGCTTGCCACAGACGTAGAGACCATCATATTGGAGTCTAATACATATTTGCTTGCCACAGACGTAGAGACTATCATATTGGAGTCTAATACATATTTGCTTGCCACAGACGTAGAGACCATCATATTGGAGTCTAATACATATTTGCTTGCCACAGACGTAGAGACCATCATATTGGAGTTTAATACATATTTGTTTGCCACAGACGTAGAGACTATCATATTGGAGTCTAATACATATTTGCTTGCCACAGACGTAGAGACCATCACATTGGAGTCTAATACATATTTGCTTGCCACAGACGTAGAGACCATCATATTGGAGTCTAATACATATTTGCTTGCCACAGGCGTAGAGACCATCATATTGGAGTCTAATACATATTTGCTTGCCACAGACGTAGAGACTATCATATTGGAGTCTAATACATATTTGCTTGCCACAGACGTAGAGACCATCATATTGGAGTCTAATACATATTTGCTTGCCACAGACGTAGAGACCATCATATTGGAGTCTAATACATATTTGCTTGCCACAGACGTAGAGACTATCATATTGGAATCTAATACATATTTGCTTGCCACAGACGTAGAGACCATCATATTGGAGTCTAATACATATTTGCTTGCCACAGACGTAGAGACCATCATATTGGAGTCTAATACATATTTGCTTGCCACAGACGTAGAAACCATCACATTGGAGTCTAATACATATTTGCTTGCCACAGACGTAGAGACCATCATATTGGAGTCTAATACATATTTGCTTGCCACAGACGTAGAGACCATCATATTGGAGTCTAATACATATTTGCTTGCCACAGACGTAGAGACCATCATATTGGAGTCTAATACATATTTGCTTGCCACAGACGTAGAGACCATCATATTGGAGTCTAATACATATTTGCTTGCCACAGACGTAGAGACCATCATATTGGAGTCTAATACATATTTGCTTGCCACAGACGTAGAGACCATCATATTGGAGTCTAATACATATTTGCTTGCCACAGATGTAGAGACCATCATATTGGAGTCTAATACATATTTGCTTGCCACAGACGTAGAGACTATCATATTGGAGTCTAATACATATTTGCTTGCTACAGACGTAGAGACCATCATATTGGAGTCTAATACATATTTGCTTGCCACAGACGTAGAGACCATCATATTGGAGTCTAATACATATTTGCTTGCCACAGACGTAGAGACCATCATATTGGAGTCTAATACATATTTGCTTGCCACAGACGTAGAGACCATCATATTGGAGTCTAATACATATTTGCTTGCCACAGACGTAGAGACCATCATATTGGAGTCTAATACATATTTGCTTGCCACAGACGTAGAGACCATCAGCAGACGATGGATCCTGATGTTGCCTCCTCCTGGATTTTCACCAAATACCGCTGGGTGCCAGACCTGCCAACTATGGATGACCCTGCCAGGAACCGGATTCCAGATGACATAGCTCTGATGCTACCACGTTGCCATCTCTTCTATTACGGCGAGGAAGGGTTAGACTTTAGGAGATGGGGGTGTCCTGCTGCTTCTGGACGCAGAGAGTGACAATTACTTTGTTAATATATGTATAGAAGTGTACAGATATTAATGGCTACACGCATTATTTAATTATATGCTTATCTTTTGTTTCAGATTCCTTTCAAACCTGTATTTTATCTTGGTATTATTTCTCTACATTAAAGTCGGCATCGCAGAAAAAGGTAAATATCTTTACTTTCTTTCTCTTGAATCTAACATATTCTCTTTAGACACACGTTTTTGCGAAAAATAGGTGTCTGTCGATGCATTTAAATTGGTTTAGTACGAAAGAATAATGTAAGAGGTTTGTTTTTTACAAAGTTTGGATAAAAAAAATGTTCAAATACTTTCAGATTTTTACAAACCTTTTTGGCTGTGTTGCCACCTATTTTAAAGGTTTGTAGACATCGTTTCTAAATTGGTGCATTTAGGAATAACAACTATTTACTCTATTTTTGACAATCAGTGATAATATGTATTTAGTTTTTGAAATTTTCAATTTTATTTCTTTTAATTATTTATTTTTTTTGTACATATGTAGATACATGCATGCATATATAAAGCTTTTTTAAAATATAAGGGTTTTTATTAAATTAAGTATTTAAATTTAAAAAAATTTTTGCTTAATTTTTAAAAAGTTTTTTTAAGGGTTTATTTTTCAAAATTTTCCTTTTTCTGTTTTCTTTAATTTGTGATATTATTTATAATGATATTTATCATCATCATCATCATCATCATCATCATCATCATCATCATCATCATCATCATCATCATCATCATCATCATCATCATCATCATCATCATCATCATCATCATCATCATCATCATCATCATCATCATCATCATCATCATCATCATCATCATCATCATCATCATCATCATCATCATCATCATCATCAATAATAATAATAATAATAATAATAATAATAATAATAATAATAATAATAATAATAATAATAATAATAATAATAATAATAATAATAATAATAATAATAATAATAATAATAATAATAATAATAATAATAATAATAATAATAATAATAATAATAATAATAATAATAATAATAATAATAATAATAATAATAATAATAATAATAATAATAATAATAATAATAATAATAATAATAATAATAATAATAATAATAATAATAATAATAATAATAATAATAATAATAATAATAATAATAATAATAATAATAATAATAATAATAATAATAATAATAATAATAATAATAATAATAATAATAATAATAATAATAATAATAATAATAATAATAATAATAATAATAATAATAATAATAATAATAATAATAATAATAATAATAATAATAATAATAATAATAATAATAATAATAATAATAATAATAATAATAATAATAATAATAATAATAATAATAATAATAATAATAATAATAATAATAATAATAATAATAATAATAATAATAATAATAATAATAATAATAATAATAATAATAATAATAATAATAATAATAATAATAATAATAATAATAATAATAATAATAATAATAATAATAATAATAATAATAATAATAATAATAATAATAATAATAATAATAATAATAATAATAATAATAATAATAATAATAATAATAATAATAATAATAATAATAATAATAATAATAATAATAATAATAATAATAATAATAATAATAATAATAATAATAATAATAATAATAATAATAATAATAATAATAATAATAATAATAATAATAATAATAATAATAATAATAATAATAATAATAATAATAATAATAATAATAATAATAATAATAATAATAATAATAATAATAATAATAATAATAATAATAATAATAATAATAATAATAATAATAATAATAATAATAATAATAATAATAATAATAATAATAATAATAATAATAATAATAATAATAATAATAATAATAATAATAATAATATGTTTATAAATCAATATGTTTAAACCTTACTTTATTCTCTCTCATATTTAATTACTTTCTATTATATTCTTAATTAATTTTTAAAAATTATTATAATTATTAATTTATTACATTATTATATTAGTAAATTATTTTATTTATTTATTTGTGTCTAGTAGGTAATTCTAACTCCCCGCAGTCCATATATGTGTAGACTTGTGTATTATAAGTTCGTGCATGCTTTTTGTCTCGTCTGCAGAGAATCTTTGGTCGAGTGGTCAAGGCTAAATTTGGTTTCGCCCACAAGAAGTCTAGTATTAATTGGTTTGCATAGTATTGGTATGGGAACGCCTGACAAGGATTTGTGGTAGCTGTTTGAGTCTCACTGCTGACTGTGCTTGGGTGCTCGCTTATGTAGCCAGTATCTCACAGGTGCTCGGTTCCCAGCATGAGTGTATTATTCTGGTCTTCTGATTGGTTGAGATCCTATTTCAGTAACCAATTAAAATGAAGTATTTTACAAAAAATATTTTGCTGCTGCTGCTTTGTTTGTTTGTTATGAAGTTCTCCTTGTTGGTTGCAGATATTCGTTAAACTTCCGGATTGCAGGTGTTTATCTCCGACACCGAGAATAACAAGGCTCAGTAGTTGCTTGCGAAGTCGGGGAAGGTGTGTCTCAGAACACACAAAGGAATGCCACAGAAGCAACGTTGCCAATTTTACTCCGTTGATTTGCAGTTCCACATGTTTGCTTGCCACACGCAGAGACATGGACCACCAAGGGATGACGGATCCTTATGCCAACTCGTCCTGGATTTTCACCGGAGCACTGTTAGCCAGGTAGCTCTGACACAACCACGTTACCCCTCCCCCCCCACCACCACGGTGAGGAAGGGTTGGACTTTAGGCTGGCTGTTTGGCTGCTGCTGCTTCTATAAAACTATCAATGCGAAAGTCATTTCTGGCCTAGATTAAAGTTTATACATAGTCGAGTATTATGGTTCGTTTGTGCTCCTCTAGACCCAAAATAAACAATATTTCTCAGAATTATTCAATTAATGAAAACAAAATTTTGTTTATAATTTGTAACTGAAATGTTTGTAAAATGTTGCTTCGGGTCGAACTTTTTTCATATTGTAAGTTTAAAAAAAATAGTAGACGTTTATGATTCATGGTTGTAACTTTTATCGATTAGTTAGAACGTGAAATGTTTGTGGGATAAAAAAATAAACAATGGCGAATCATGAAAATATTTGAATAAGTAATCCTCATTTACTCCTGCTTCACATGTAATTAAACGGTTAATTTCGATTGATTGTACAATAGTGGACCTGGCACAGCTTGAGTAGTCGGGGATACGTCCTCGACATCAGTCCGACAGTGACTTTGTTGTTGTCAGGCTGACGTATGGTTCTGTTCAATCTCAGGAAGTCCACTCTCCCAGGCTTTACCTCCTCTTTGAGAAGGGGTTAGTTTATTATTAATCGTCTGAATCAGCCCTTACCAGGAATGCCGACGGGGCTGCTCAGGCACTTTCTACAGGCCAGAGCAGTGGGCTGGCTTTTCAAAACCACATCTGCCCTTGTGTCTAACCTTTTGGAGAGGTGATACATAAAATACAATATTGGCGTTTTGTAAAAAAGCTATTTTTCTCTGCTTTAGTAGCACATTTTTTAGTTAAATGTTTTCATTTAAAATTATTTTCTTTCGTCAAAGACATACTTTTTGGAGGTATGGCTGGCTATCCCCGCACAGGAAGAAAAACACATCATACGACTTTAACGCAATGTATATAAAATTTAATTTCGAACTAGGATTTCAAAATCATATTCGATTGAATTCTACAAGTATTATGGGTTATTTGTTCTCCTAAACCAAAGAAAAACAATATGTTTATACCGCGCCACTATTGTATAATGTATCAACCCAAATCTCTCCATTAGAATGTAGAATGCTATTTCCGCTAAACGTAGAATAGAAGTAGGAATTTCCGTTACACTGACTAAAAAGAATGTAGATATAATAGCGAATTACCCTCACCCATCTCTGGGCAAAAAAGTAATTGTTTATTTTTTGCAAATTTATTTTTCGATAATCGTGCTCAAGAGCTGTTAATGGATAATGAGTTAAAAAAAAAGTAATATTCATTTGGTTATTCATTTCAACTAATTTTAAGATGTTCAACATCGTTAAACGTGACAAGTGTCATCACACTGAGATTCGAAAAAACAGTCGCCAGATTACGTTTAACTGCCAGAAATGAATTTCCAATAATAAAATATATATATATATTTTGCATTTGTTTAACAAATATTAGTAGTTGTTTATTGTGTAGTGTGTTCTCATGTAACGAATCTTTTTTAATTGTTATTAAGAACGGTATTTTGTTGTAAATGAGTGTGTTTAGTTTGTTTGTTTGTGTTTTATAGAAAACTACAAATTACTTTTGAAGAAATGATGTAAATAGATAAAAGTAAACTTACAATGAAGGAAAGAGGGTTAATAAGACCATTTTGCAGATGACAGTGAAGTTAACGTCTGCTGCTTATATCATGACTGTTAAGCAACAATGTAATATGGTTCTTAAAGGAAAATTGTTTGCCTAATCTAAAGAAAATATTTAAAGAAAAAAGGATAATATTTATTTACAAGAAATATAATTGCTTATCTGAAACTGGACACAGGTTGAGCAATATGGAATTCAAAAAGTAATTTTGTAAGCGACTAGAGTTGTTTAGGACATAAACTAAAAATGCCTTTGTTCTGAAAATCTTCCTATCCGGAATAAGTATTTTCTGAAAGAACCGAAGCGAATTACGTTTTTAGTGTTAAGAATATGCTGCAAGGATAAAAAAGGAAGAAAGTGCTAGTCAGAATCAAATATCGATTTGTCGTATGCAGTCCTATATTGGTCTAAAGTCGAGAATCCGATTCACTTTTCTTTATATATATATATATATATATATATATATATATATATATATATATATATATATATATATATATATGTGCATTTTTACACACCACACACACAAATACACAAACATACTCATGCACACACAAATAAATATATATATATATTGAAAATGATACTAATGTCACTTGGTAAGTTAATTCTTTAATTAGCTTCTTGAATTTCCATATCTTAGTTACGAATTCCTCGGTGTCTGCTTATCTTCTTTGGTGGCCATCTTGTCATAGTAGTTTCGGACCTTCGTCATGCTGTGTTAGTTAGACATTTGCCTATGATGCAGAAACGAACTAAAAAAACGATTAATAGATTTTTCTCTTTCCAAAAACAAACAGAAAAGACTAATCAATATCAAAACTTTAGATAAATCTCAGTTTATTGAGATGTAAGGATACACGGGTCGGGTTAGAAAGGAGTGCAAGAGTAAAATAACTTCTATTTTGTTCTCTATATGTTAGCTCATATCTTTTTTATCAGACGGGCCAGGCTTGCTTTTACCTAGAATCTCCTGGTATCTTCATAATAGCCCACTTCCTCTATATGACGTCACTTCCTATCTTCCCACTTCAATATTCTCAAGTCATCTAACCTCTTAATCTCACCAGTCACCTTTTTGTACTTGAATCCTTGTTAGTTGTTATACACTATCCATCTCCCAGTAAACCCAAACTAGCTAACATACCTACCTGTATCCATTACACTAATGCCAATATTTGTATCAGCTTAACTTTAACAAATTCAACAAAACAGTTGTGAAATTGTCCGCAAGAAGTAAACTTAAATCCTTAGAGAGACAGACCACTATATTAGAGTGTCACTCTCTACCAACTAAAGAAAATATGTTTGCATTGGACAAGAGTTTAAAACACTCCTCCATTTTTCACTAGTTCATATATGTTTACAATTTTGTTTAAGATGTAAACAAATTTGATTTCTATTAATGTTAATTAAATCCAGCAGAGACAAATCTAAATAATAATATAAAATGTAATGAGAAAATACCATTTTATTTTGGGTTTTATTTACAGAATGTAAAACAGGATTTTATGGTAAATATTGTGATTTGGAATGTGGTCACTGTAAAGGGCAGTTCTGTCATCCAATACATGGTAGATGCCTTTTTGGATGTGATGAAGGGTGGACGGGAGACACCTGCAAAAATAGTAAGTATTTTTATTTGTATTTTACTTATACTCTTTAACTAAATTTTGTTTGTAGTCGTCTTTATTTTTTGCTTTATTCGCCATTTTGTTGGTCGTCTCTAATACACGTCTCTCAATTGAACTCCTCACCCACTATTGGTTATTTCAATTGTTGCATTTAAACACGTGTATACCATCATAGTTATGACTTTCAGTTCGCAAGATTTGATGAAAAAAAAAACCCCACATACAATGAATATTTACTTCTAGGATCTATTGAAATTAATCATATTCCCACTTCATCAGCCAGTATAACAATTATTCATAACACCTAATTACACGTAACCAGCTTGCATTGAAGATTACTGTTATTCGTTTCTCTTCAGTGAAAATGACAAATATTCCTATGCCCACTTAATCAGTCAGCATAAAAAATGACTCCTATGTCCAACTTGCAAGCTATGATGAAAGTTACTCGGATATCCAAGCAACATGAAAATTACTCATATACCAATCTTTCCAGTAGGATGAAAATTACTCCAATTTCCACATTGCCAACGTGCATCGAAAATTACTCCAATTTCCACAATGCCAACGTGCATTGAAAATTACTCCAATTTCCACATTGCCAACAGGCATTGAAAATTACTCCAATTTCCACATTGCCAACGTGCATTGAAAATTACTCCAATTTCCACATTGCCAACGTGCATTGAAAATTACTCCAATTTCCACATTGCCAACGTGCATTGAAAATTACTCCAATTTCCACATTGCCAACGTGCATTGAAAATTACTCCCATTTCCACATTGCCAACATGCATTGAAAATTACTCCAATTTCCACATTGCCAACGTGCATTGAAAATTACTCCAATTTCCACATTGCCAACGTGCCTTGAAAATTACTCCAATTTCAACATTGCCAACATGCATTGAAAATTACTCCAATTTCCACAATGCCAACATGCATTGAAAATTACTCCAATTTCCACATTGCCAACGTGCATTGAAAATTACTCCAATTTCCACATTGCCAACATGCATTGAAAATTACTCCAATTTCCACATTGCCAACGTGCATTAAAAATTACTCCAATTTCCACATTGCCAACATGCATTGAAAATTACTCCAATTTCCACAATGCCAACATGCATTGAAAATTACTCCAATTTCCACATTGTCAACGTGCATTGAAAATTACTCCAATTCCCACATTGCCAACGTGCATTGAATATTACTCCAATTTCCACATTGCCAACGTGCATTGAAAATTACTCCAATTTCCACAATGCCAACATGCATTGAAAATTACTCCAATTTCCACATTGCCAACGTGCATTGAAAATTACTCCAATTTCCACATTGCCAACGTGCATTGAAAATTACTCCAATTTCCACAATGCCAACATGCATTGAAAATTACTCCAATTTCCACATTGCCAACGTGCATTGAAAATTACTCCAATTTCCACATTGCCAACATGCATTGAAAATTACTCCAATTTCCACAATGCCAACATGCATTGAAAATTACTCCAATTTCCACATTGCCAACGTGCATTGAAAATTACTCCAATTTCCACAATGCCAACATGCATTGAAAATTACTCCAATTTCCACAATGCCAACATGCATTGAAAATTACTCCAATTTCCACAATGCCAACATGCATTGAAAATTACTCCAATTTCCACATTGCCAACAGGCATTGAAAATTACTCCCATTTCCACATTGCAAACATGCATTGAAAATTACTCCAATTTCCACATTGCCAACGTGCATTGAAAATTACTCTAATTTCCACATTGCAAACGTGCATTGAAAATTACTCCAATTTCCACATTGCCAACGTGCATTGAAAATTACTCCAATTTCCACAATGCCAACATGCATTGAAAATTACTCCAATTTCCACATTGCCAACGTGCATTGAAAATTACTCCAATTTCCACAATGCCAACATGCATTGAAAATTACTCCAATTTCCACAATGCCAACATGCATTGAAAATTACTCCAATTTCCACATTGCCAACGTGCATTGAAAATTACTTCAATTTCCACATTGCCAACGTGCATTGAAAATTACTCCAATTTTCACAATGCCAACATGCATTGAAAATTACTCCAATTTCCACAATGCCAACGTGCATTGAAAATTACTCCAATTTCCACAATGCCAACATGCATTGAAAATTACTCCAATTTCCACAATGCCAACATGCATTGAAAATTACTCCAATTTCCACAATGCCAACGTGCATTGAAAATTACTCCAATTTCAACAATGCCAACTTGCATTGAAAATTACTCCAATTTCCACATTGCCAACGGGCATTGAAAATTACTCCCATTTCCACATTGCCAACATGCATTGAAAATTACTCCAATTTCCACATTGCCAACGTGCATTGAAAATTACTCCCATTTCCACAATGCCAACATGTATTGAAAATTACTCCAATTTCCACATTGCCAACGGGCATTGAAAATTACTCCAATTTCCACATTGCCAACGGGCATTGAAAATTACTCCCATTTCCACAATGCCAACATGCATTGAAAATTACTCCAATTTCCACATTGCCAACAGGCATTGAAAATTACTCCCATTTCCACATTGCAAACATGCATTGAAAATTACTCCAATTTCCACATTGCCAACGTGCATTGAAAATTACTCCAATTTCCACATTGCAAACGTGCATTGAAAATTACTCCAATTTCCACATTGCCAACGTGCATTGAAAATTACTCCAATTTCCACAATGCCAACATGCATTGAAAATTACTCCAATTTCCACATTGCCAACGTGCATTGAAAATTACTCCAATTTCCACAATGCCAACATGCATTGAAAATTACTCCAATTTCCACAATGCCAACATGCATTGAAAATTACTCCAATTTCCACATTGCCAACGTGCATTGAAAATTACTCCAATTTCCACAATGCCAACGTGCATTGAAAATTACTCCAATTTTCACAATGCCAACATGCATTGAAAATTACTCCAATTTCCACAATGCCAACGTGCATTGAAAATTACTCCAATTTCCACAATGCCAACATGCATTGAAAATTACTCCAATTTCCACAATGCCAACATGCATTGAAAATTACTCCAATTTCCACAATGCCAACGTGCATTGAAAATTACTCCAATTTCAACAATGCCAACATGCATTGAAAATTACTCCAATTTCCACATTGCCAACGAGCATTGAAAATTACTCCCATTTCCACATTGCCAACATGCATTGAAAATTACTCCAATTTCCACATTGCCAACGTGCATTGATAATTACTCCCATTTCCACGATGCCAACATGTATTGAAAATTACTCCAATTTCCACATTGCCAACGGGCATTGAAAATTACTCCAATTTCCACATTGCCAACGGGCATTGAAAATTACTCCCATTTCCACAATGCCAAAATGCATTGAAAATTATTCCAATTTCCACATTGCCAACGGGCATTGAAAATTACTCCCATTTCCACATTGCCAACATGCATTGAAAATTACTCCAATTTCCCCATTGCCAACGGGCATTGAAAATTACTCCCATTTCCACATTGCCAACATGCATTGAAAATTACTCCAATTTCCACATTGCCAACGTGCATTGAAAATTACTCCCATTTCCACAATGCCAACATGCATTGAAAATTACTCCAATTTCCACATTGCCAACGGGCATTGAAAATTACTCCAATTTCCACATTGCCAACATGCATTGAAAATTACTCATATACCAATCTTTCCAGTAGGATGAAAATTACTCCCATTTCCACATTGCCAACGGGCATTGAAAATTACTCCAATTTCCACATTGCCAACGGGCATTGAAAATTACTCCCATTTCCACATTGCCAACATGCATTTAAAATTACTCCAATTTCCACATTGCCAACGGGCATTGAAAATTACTCCCATTTCCACATTGCCAACATGCATTGAAAATTACTCCAATTTCCACATTGCCAACGGGCATTGAAAATTACTCCCATTTCCACATTGCCAACATGCATTGAAAATTACTCCAATTTCCACATTGCCAACGGGCATTGAAAATTACTCCCATTTCCACATTGCCAACATGCATTGAAAATTACTCCAATTTCCACATTGCCAACGTGCATTGAAAATTACTCCAATTTCCACATTGCCAACGTGCATTGAAAATTACTCCAATTTCCACAATGCCAACATGCATTGAAAATTACTCAAATTTCCACAATGCCAACGGGCATTGAAAATTACTCCAATTTCGACAATGCCAACATGCATTGAAAATTACTCCAATTTCCACATTGCCAACGGGCATTGAAAATTACTCCCATTTCCACATTGCCAACATGCATTGAAAATTACTCCAATTTCTACATTGCCAACGTGCATTGAAAATTACTCCAATTTCCACAATGCCAACATGCATTGAAAATTACTCCAATTTCCACATTGCCAACGTGCATTGAAAATTACTCCAATTTCCACATTGCCAACATGCATTGAAAATTACTCCAATTTCCACAATGCCAACATGCATTGAAAATTACTCCAATTTCCACATTGCCAACGTGCATTGAAAATTACTCCAATTTCCACAATGCCAACATGCATTGAAAATTACTCCAATTTCCACAATGCCAACATGCATTGAAAATTACTCCAATTTCCACAATGCCAACATGCATTGAAAATTACTCCAATTTCCACATTGCCAACAGGCATTGAAAATTACTCCCATTTCCACATTGCAAACATGCATTGAAAATTACTCCAATTTCCACATTGCCAACGTGCATTGAAAATTACTCTAATTTCCACATTGCAAACGTGCATTGAAAATTACTCCAATTTCCACATTGCCAACGTGCATTGAAAATTACTCCAATTTCCACAATGCCAACATGCATTGAAAATTACTCCAATTTCCACATTGCCAACGTGCATTGAAAATTACTCCAATTTCCACAATGCCAACATGCATTGAAAATTACTCCAATTTCCACAATGCCAACATGCATTGAAAATTACTCCAATTTCCACATTGCCAACGTGCATTGAAAATTACTTCAATTTCCACATTGCCAACGTGCATTGAAAATTACTCCAATTTTCACAATGCCAACATGCATTGAAAATTACTCCAATTTCCACAATGCCAACGTGCATTGAAAATTACTCCAATTTCCACAATGCCAACATGCATTGAAAATTACTCCAATTTCCACAATGCCAACATGCATTGAAAATTACTCCAATTTCCACAATGCCAACGTGCATTGAAAATTACTCCAATTTCAACAATGCCAACTTGCATTGAAAATTACTCCAATTTCCACATTGCCAACGGGCATTGAAAATTACTCCCATTTCCACATTGCCAACATGCATTGAAAATTACTCCAATTTCCACATTGCCAACGTGCATTGAAAATTACTCCCATTTCCACAATGCCAACATGTATTGAAAATTACTCCAATTTCCACATTGCCAACGGGCATTGAAAATTACTCCAATTTCCACATTGCCAACGGGCATTGAAAATTACTCCCATTTCCACAATGCCAACATGCATTGAAAATTACTCCAATTTCCACATTGCCAACAGGCATTGAAAATTACTCCCATTTCCACATTGCAAACATGCATTGAAAATTACTCCAATTTCCACATTGCCAACGTGCATTGAAAATTACTCCAATTTCCACATTGCAAACGTGCATTGAAAATTACTCCAATTTCCACATTGCCAACGTGCATTGAAAATTACTCCAATTTCCACAATGCCAACATGCATTGAAAATTACTCCAATTTCCACATTGCCAACGTGCATTGAAAATTACTCCAATTTCCACAATGCCAACATGCATTGAAAATTACTCCAATTTCCACAATGCCAACATGCATTGAAAATTACTCCAATTTCCACATTGCCAACGTGCATTGAAAATTACTCCAATTTCCACAATGCCAACGTGCATTGAAAATTACTCCAATTTTCACAATGCCAACATGCATTGAAAATTACTCCAATTTCCACAATGCCAACGTGCATTGAAAATTACTCCAATTTCCACAATGCCAACATGCATTGAAAATTACTCCAATTTCCACAATGCCAACATGCATTGAAAATTACTCCAATTTCCACAATGCCAACGTGCATTGAAAATTACTCCAATTTCAACAATGCCAACATGCATTGAAAATTACTCCAATTTCCACATTGCCAACGAGCATTGAAAATTACTCCCATTTCCACATTGCCAACATGCATTGAAAATTACTCCAATTTCCACATTGCCAACGTGCATTGATAATTACTCCCATTTCCACGATGCCAACATGTATTGAAAATTACTCCAATTTCCACATTGCCAACGGGCATTGAAAATTACTCCAATTTCCACATTGCCAACGGGCATTGAAAATTACTCCCATTTCCACAATGCCAAAATGCATTGAAAATTATTCCAATTTCCACATTGCCAACGGGCATTGAAAATTACTCCCATTTCCACATTGCCAACATGCATTGAAAATTACTCCAATTTCCCCATTGCCAACGGGCATTGAAAATTACTCCCATTTCCACATTGCCAACATGCATTGAAAATTACTCCAATTTCCACATTGCCAACGTGCATTGAAAATTACTCCCATTTCCACAATGCCAACATGCATTGAAAATTACTCCAATTTCCACATTGCCAACGGGCATTGAAAATTACTCCAATTTCCACATTGCCAACATGCATTGAAAATTACTCATATACCAATCTTTCCAGTAGGATGAAAATTACTCCCATTTCCACATTGCCAACGGGCATTGAAAATTACTCCAATTTCCACATTGCCAACGGGCATTGAAAATTACTCCCATTTCCACATTGCCAACATGCATTTAAAATTACTCCAATTTCCACATTGCCAACGGGCATTGAAAATTACTCCCATTTCCACATTGCCAACATGCATTGAAAATTACTCCAATTTCCACATTGCCAACGGGCATTGAAAATTACTCCCATTTCCACATTGCCAACATGCATTGAAAATTACTCCAATTTCCACATTGCCAACGGGCATTGAAAATTACTCCCATTTCCACATTGCCAACATGCATTGAAAATTACTCCAATTTCCACATTGCCAACGTGCATTGAAAATTACTCCAATTTCCACATTGCCAACGTGCATTGAAAATTACTCCAATTTCCACAATGCCAACATGCATTGAAAATTACTCAAATTTCCACAATGCCAACGGGCATTGAAAATTACTCCAATTTCGACAATGCCAACATGCATTGAAAATTACTCCAATTTCCACATTGCCAACGGGCATTGAAAATTACTCCCATTTCCACATTGCCAACATGCATTGAAAATTACTCCAATTTCTACATTGCCAACGTGCATTGAAAATTACTCCCATTTCCACAATGCCAACATGCATTGAAAATTACTCCAATTTCCACATTGCCAACGGGCATTGAAAATTACTCCAATTTCCACATTGCCAACGGGCATTGAAAATTACTCCATTTTCACATTGCCAACGGGCATTGAAAATTACTCCCATTTCCACAATGCCAACATGCATTGAAAATTACTCCAATTTCCACATTGCCAACGGGCATTGAAAATTACTCCCATTTCCACATTGCCAACATGCATTGAAAATTACTCCAATTTCCACATTGCCAACGTGCATTGACAATTACTCCAATTTCCACATTGTCAACGTGCATTGAAAATTACTCCAATTTCCACATTGCCAACGTGCATTGAAAATTACTCCAATTTCCACATTGCCAACGTGCATTGAAAATTACTCCAATTTCCACAATGCCAACATGCATTGAAAATTACTCCAATTTCCACATTGCCAACGTGCATTGAAAATTACTCCCATTTCCACAATGCCAACATGCATTGAAAATTACTCCAATTTCCACATTGCCAACGGACATTGAAAATTACTCCAATTTCCACATTGCCAACGGGCATTGAAAATTACTCCCATTTCCACAATGCCAACATGCATTGAAAATTACTCCAATTTCCACATTGCCAACGGGCATTGAAAATTACTCCCATTTTCACATTGCCAACATGCATTGAAAATTACTCCAATTTCCACATTGCTAACGGGCATTGAAAATTACTCCCATTTCCACATTGCCAACATGCATTGAAAATTACTCCAATTTCCACATTGCCAACGTGCATTGAAAATTACTCCCATTTCCACAATGCCAACATGCATTGAAAATTACTCCAATTTCCACATTGCCAACGGGCATTGAAAATTACTCCAATTTCCACATTGCCAACATGCATTGAAAATTACTCATATACCAATCTTTCCAGTAGGATGAAAATTACTGCCATTTCCACATTGCCAACGGGCATTGAAAATTACTCCAATTTCCACATTGCCAACGGGCATTGAAAATTACTCCCATTTCCACATTGCCAACATGCATTGAAAATTACTCCAATTTCCACATTGCCAACGGGCATTGAAAATTACTCCCATTTCCACATTGCCAACATGCATTGAAAATTACTCCAATTTCCACATTGCCAACGGGCATTGAAAATTACTCCCATTTCCACATTGCCAACATGCATTGAAAATTACTCCAATTTCCACATTGCCATCGGGCATTGAAAATTACTCCCATTTCCACATTGCCAACATGCATTGAAAATTACTCCAATTTCTACATTGCCAACGTGCATTGAAAATTACTCCCATTTCCACAATGCCAACATGCATTGAAAATTACTCCAATTTCCACATTGCCAACGGGCATTGAAAATTACTCCAATTTCCACATTGCCAACGTGCATTGAAAATTACTCCAATTTCCACATTGCCAACGTGCATTGAAAATTACTCCAATTTCCACAATGCCAACATGCATTGAAAATTACTCCAATTTCCACATTGCCAACGTCCATTGAAAATTACTCCAATTTCCACATTGCCAACGTGCATTGAAAATTACTCCAATTTCCACAATGCGAACATGCATTGAAAATTACTCCAATTTCCACAATGCCAACGTGCATTGAAAATTACTCCAATTTCCACAATGCCAACGTGCATTGAAAATTACCCCAATTTCCACAATGCCAACATGCATTGAAAATTACTCCAATTTCCACATTGCCAACGGGCATTGAAAATTACTCCCATTTCCACATTGCCAACATGCATTGAAAATTACTCCAATTTCCACATTGCCAACGTGCATTGAAAATTACTCCCATTTCCACAATGCCAACATGCATTGAAAATTACTTCAATTTCCACAATGCCAACATGCATTGAAAATTACTCCATTTTCACATTGCCAACGGGCATTGAAAATTACTCCCATTTCCACAATGCCAACATGCATTGAAAATTACTCCAATTTCCACATTGCCAACGGGCATTGAAAATTACTCCCATTTCCACATTGCCAACATGCATTGAAAATTACTCCAATTTCCACATTGCCAACGTGCATTGACAATTACTCCAATTTCCACATTGTCAACGTGCATTGAAAATTACTCCAATTTCCACATTGCCAACGTGCATTGAAAATTACTCCAATTTCCACATTGCCAACGTGCATTGAAAATTACTCCAATTTCCACATTGCCAACGTGCATTGACAATTACTCCAATTTCCACATTGCTAATGTGCATTGAAAATTACTCCAATTTCCACAATGCCAACGTGCATTGAAAATTACTCCAATTTCCACAATGCCAACATGCATTGAAAATTACTCCCATTTCCACATTGCCAACGTGCATTGAAAATTACTCCCATTTCCACATTGCCAACGTGCATTGAAAATTACTCCCATTTCCACATTGCTAACGTGCATTGAAAATTACTCCCATTTCCACATTGCTAACGTGCATTGAAAATTACTCCCATTTCCACATTGCTAATGTGCATTGAAAATTACTCCCATTTCCACATTGCTAACGTGCATTGAAAATTACTCCCATTTCCACATTGCTAACGTGCATTGAAAATTACTCCCATTTCCACATTGCTAATGTGCATTGAAAATTACTCCCATTTCCACATTGCTAATGTGCATTGAAAATTACTCCCATTTCTACATTGCTAATGTGCATTGAAAATTACTCCCATTTCCACATTGCTAATGTGCATTGAAAATTACTCCCATTTCCACATTGCTAACGTGCATTGAAAATTACTCCCATTTCCACATTGCTAACGTGCATTGAAAATTACTCCCATTTCCACATTGCTTATGTGCATTGAAAATTACTCCCATGCCTAACCCTCTAATCAGCCAGAGTGGATAATTATTCTTATGCTCATCTAATCAGCTGGCATTATAAGTACTCCTCTATAGTCTATAATGAAAATTACTCCCATTTCCACATTGCTAATGTGCATTGAAAATTACTCCAATTTCCACAATGCCAACATGCATTGAAAATTACTCCAATTTCCACATTGCCAACGTGCATTGAAAATTACTCCAATTTCCACATTGCCAACGTGCATTGAAAATTACTCCAATTTCCACAATGCCAACATGCATTGAAAATTACTCCAATTTCCACATTGCCAACGTGCATTGAAAACTACTCCAATTTCCACATTGCCAACGTGCATTGAAAATTACTCCAATTTCCACAATGCGAACATGCATTGAAAATTACTCCAATTTCCACAATGCCAACGTGCATTGAAAATTACTCCAATTTCCACAATGCCAACATGCATTGAAAATTACTCCAATTTCCACAATGCCAACGTGCATTGAAAATTACTCCAATTTCCACAATGCCAACATGCATTGAAAATTACTCCAATTTCCACATTGCCAACGGGCATTGAAAATTACTCCCATTTCCACATTGCCAACATGCATTGAAAATTACTCCAATTTCCACATTGCCAACGTGCATTGAAAATTACTCCCATTTCCACAATGCCAACATGCATTGAAAATTACTCCAATTTCCACATTGCCAACGGGCATTGAAAATTACTCCATTTTCACATTGCCAACGGGCATTGAAAATTACTCCCATTTCCACAATGCCAACATGCATTGAAAATTACTCCAATTTCCACATTGCCAACGGGCATTGAAAATTACTCCCATTTCCACATTGCCAACATGCATTGAAAATTACTCCAATTTCCACATTGCCAACGTGCATTGACAATTACTCCAATTTCCACATTGTCAACGTGCATTGAAAATTACTCCAATTTCCACATTGCCAACGTGCATTGAAAATTACTCCAATTTCCACATTGCCAACGTGCATTGAAAATTACTCCAATTTCCACATTGCCAACGTGCATTGACAATTACTCCAATTTCCACATTGCTAATGTGCATTGAAAATTACTCCAATTTCCACAATGCCAACATGCATTGAAAATTACTCCAATTTCCACATTGCCAACGTGCATTGAAAATTACTCATATACCAATCTTTCCAGTAGGATGAAAATTACTCCAATTTCCACATTGCTAATGTGCATTGAAAATTACTCCAATTTCCACAATGCCAACGTGCATTGAAAATTACTCCAATTTCCACAATGCCAACATGCATTGAAAATTACTCCCATTTCCACATTGCTAACGTGCATTGAAAATTACTCCCATTTCCACATTGCCAACGTGCATTGAAAATTACTCCCATTTCCACATTGCTAACGTGCATTGAAAATTACTCCCATTTCCACATTGCTAACGTGCATTGAAAATTACTCCCATTTCCACATTGCTAATGTGCATTGAAAATTACTCCCATTTCCACATTGCTAACGTGCATTGAAAATTACTCCCATTTCCACATTGCTAACGTGCATTGAAAATTACTCCCATTTCCACATTGCTAATGTGCATTGAAAATTACTCCCATTTTCATATTGCTAATGTGCATTGAAAATTACTCCCATTTCCACATTGCTAATGTGCATTGAAAATTACTCCCATTTCCACATTGCTAATGTGCATTGAAAATTACTCCCATTTCCACATTGCTAACGTGCATTGAAAATTACTCCCATTTCCACATTGCTAACGTGCATTGAAAATTACTCCAATTTCCATATTGCTAATGTGCATTGAAAATTACTCCCATGCCTAACCCTCTAATCAGCCAGAGTGGATAATTATTCTTATGCTCATCTAATCAGCTGGCATTATAAGTACTCCTCTATAGTCTATAATGAAAATTACTCCCATTTCCACATTGCTAATGTGCATTGAAAATTACTCCAATTTCCACAATGCCAACATGCATTGAAAATTACTCCAATTTCCACATTGCCAACATGCATTGAAAATTACTCCAATTTCCACATTGCCAACGTGCATTGAAAATTACTCCAATTTCCACAATGCCAACATGCATTGAAAATTACTCCAATTTCCACATTGCCAACGTGCATTGAAAATTACTCCAATTTCCACATTGCCAACGTGCATTGAAAATTACTCCAATTTCCACAATGCGAACATGCATTGAAAATTACTCCAATTTCCACAATGCCAACGTGCATTGAAAATTACTCCAATTTCCACAATGCCAACATGCATTGAAAATTACTCCAATTTCCACAATGCCAACGTGCATTGAAAATTACTCCAATTTCCACAATGCCAACATGCATTGAAAATTACTCCAATTTCCACATTGCCAACGGGCATTGAAAATTACTCCCATTTCCACATTGCCAACATGCATTGAAAATTACTCCAATTTCCACATTGCCAACGTGCATTGAAAATTACTCCCATTTCCACAATGCCAACATGCATTGAAAATTACTCCAATTTCCACATTGCCAACGGGCATTGAAAATTACTCCATTTTCACATTGCCAACGGGCATTGAAAATTACTCCCATTTCCACAATGCCAACATGCATTGAAAATTACTCCAATTTCCACATTGCCAACGGGCATTGAAAATTACTCCCATTTCCACATTGCCAACATGCATTAAAAACTACTCCAATTTCCACATTGCCAACGTGCATTGACAATTACTCCAATTTCCACATTGTCAACGTGCATTGAAAATTACTCCCATTTCCACATTGCTAACGTGCATTGAAAATTACTCCCATTTCCACATTGCTAACGTGCATTGAAAATTACTCCCATTTCCACATTGCTAATGTGCATTGAAAATTACTCCCATTTCCACATTGCTAATGTGCATTGAAAATTACTCCCATTTCTACATTGCTAATGTGCATTGAAAATTACTCCCATTTCCACATTGCTAATGTGCATTGAAAATTACTCCCATTTCCACATTGCTAACGTGCATTGAAAATTACTCCCATTTCCACATTGCTAACGTGCATTGAAAATTACTCCCATTTCCACATTGCTAATGTGCATTGAAAATTACTCCCATGCCTAACCCTCTAATCAGCCAGAGTGGATAATTATTCTTATGCTCATCTAATCAGCTGGCATTATAAGTACTCCTCTATAGTCTATAATGAAAATTACTCCCATTTCCACATTGCTAATGTGCATTGAAAATTACTCCAATTTCCACAATGCCAACATGCATTGAAAATTACTCCAATTTCCACATTGCCAACGTGCATTGAAAACTACTCCAATTTCCACATTGCCAACGTGCATGGAAAATTACTCCAATTTCCACAATGCGAACATGCATTGAAAATTACTCCAATTTCCACAATGCCAACGTGCATTGAAAATTACTCCAATTTCCACAATGCCAACATGCATTGAAAATTACTCCAATTTCCACAATGCCAACGTGCATTGAAAATTACTCCAATTTCCACAATGCCAACATGCATTGAAAATTACTCCAATTTCCACATTGCCAACGGGCATTGAAAATTACTCCCATTTCCACATTGCCAACATGCATTGAAAATTACTCCAATTTCCACATTGCCAACGTGCATTGAAAATTACTCCCATTTCCACAATGCCAACATGCATTGAAAATTACTCCAATTTCCACATTGCCAACGGGCATTGAAAATTACTCCATTTTCACATTGCCAACGGGCATTGAAAATTACTCCCATTTCCACAATGCCAACATGCATTGAAAATTACTCCAATTTCCACATTGCCAACGGGCATTGAAAATTACTCCCATTTCCACATTGCCAACATGCATTGAAAATTACTCCAATTTCCACATTGCCAACGTGCATTGACAATTACTCCAATTTCCACATTGTCAACGTGCATTGAAAATTACTCCAATTTCCACATTGCCAACGTGCATTGAAAATTACTCCAATTTCCACATTGCCAACGTGCATTGAAAATTACTCCAATTTCCACATTGCCAACGTGCATTGACAATTACTCCAATTTCCACATTGCTAATGTGCATTGAAAATTACTCCAATTTCCACAATGCCAACATGCATTGAAAATTACTCCAATTTCCACATTGCCAACGTGCATTGAAAATTACTCATATACCAATCTTTCCAGTAGGATGAAAATTTCTCCAATTTCCACATTGCTAATGTGCATTGAAAATTACTCCAATTTCCACAATGCCAACGTGCATTGAAAATTACTCCAATTTCCACAATGCCAACATGCATTGAAAATTACTCCCATTTCCACATTGCTAACGTGCATTGAAAATTACTCCCATTTCCACATTGCCAACGTGCATTGAAAATTACTCCCATTTCCACATTGCTAACGTGCATTGAAAATTACTCCCATTTCCACATTGCTAACGTGCATTGAAAATTACTCCCATTTCCACATTGCTAATGTGCATTGAAAATTACTCCCATTTCCACATTGCTAACGTGCATTGAAAATTACTCCCATTTCCACATTGCTAACGTGCATTGAAAATTACTCCCATTTCCACATTGCTAATGTGCATTGAAAATTACTCCCATTTTCACATTGCTAATGTGCATTGAAAATTACTCCCATTTCCACATTGCTAATGTGCATTGAAAATTACTCCCATTTCCACATTGCTAATGTGCATTGAAAATTACTCCCATTTCCACATTGCTAACGTGCATTGAAAATTACTCCCATTTCCACATTGCTAACGTGCATTGAAAATTACTCCAATTTCCATATTGCTAATGTGCATTGAAAATTACTCCCATGCCTAACCCTCTAATCAGCCAGAGTGGATAATTATTCTTATGCTCATCTAATCAGCTGGCATTATAAGTACTCCTCTATAGTCTATAATGAAAATTACTCCCATTTCCACATTGCTAATGTGCATTTAAAATTACTCCAATTTCCACAATGCCAACATGCATTGAAAATTACTCCAATTTCCACATTGCCAACATGCATTGAAAATTACTCCAATTTCCACATTGCCAACGTGCATTGAAAATTACTCCAATTTCCACAATGCCAACATGCATTGAAAATTACTCCAATTTCCACATTGCCAACGTGCATTGAAAATTACTCCAATTTCCACATTGCCAACGTGCATTGAAAATTACTCCAATTTCCACAATGCGAACATGCATTGAAAATTACTCCAATTTCCACAATGCCAACGTGCATTGAAAATTACTCCAATTTCCACAATGCCAACATGCATTGAAAATTACTCCAATTTCCACAATGCCAACGTGCATTGAAAATTACTCCAATTTCCACAATGCCAACATGCATTGAAAATTACTCCAATTTCCACATTGCCAACGGGCATTGAAAATTACTCCCATTTCCACATTGCCAACATGCATTGAAAATTACTCCAATTTCCACATTGCCAACGTGCATTGAAAATTACTCCCATTTCCACAATGCCAACATGCATTGAAAATTACTCCAATTTCCACATTGCCAACGGGCATTGAAAATTACTCCATTTTCACATTGCCAACGGGCATTGAAAATTACTCCCATTTCCACAATGCCAACATGCATTGAAAATTACTCCAATTTCCACATTGCCAACGGGCATTGAAAATTACTCCCATTTCCACATTGCCAACATGCATTAAAAATTACTCCAATTTCCACATTGCCAACGGGCATTGACAATTACTCCAATTTCCACATTGTCAACGTGCATTGAAAATTACTCCAATTTCCACATTGCCAACGTGCATTGAAAATTACTCCAATTTCCACATTGCCAACGTGCATTGAAAATTACTCCAATTTCCACATTGCCAACGTGCATTGACAATTACTCCAATTTCCACATTGCTAATGTGCATTGAAAATTACTCCAATTTCCACAATGCCAACATGCATTGAAAATTACTCCAATTTCCACATTGCCAACGTGCATTGAAAATTACTCATATACCAATCTTTCCAGTAGGATGAAAATTACTCCAATTTCCACATTGCTAATGTGCATTGAAAATTACTCCAATTTCCACAATGCCAACGTGCATTGAAAATTACTCCAATTTCCACATTGCCAACATGCATTGAAAATTACTCCCATTTCCACATTGCCAACGTGCATTGAAAATTACTCCCATTTCCACATTGCCAACGTGCATTGAAAATTACTCCCATTTCCACATTGCTAACGTGCATTGAAAATTACTCCCATTTCCACATTGCTAACGTGCATTGAAAATTACTCCCATTTCCACATTGCTAATGTGCATTGAAAATTACTCCTATTTCCACATTGCTAACGTGCATTGAAAATTACTCCCATTTCCACATTGCTAACGTGCATTGAAAATTACTCCCATTTCCACATTGCTAATGTGCATTGAAAATTACTCCCATTTCCACATTGCTAATGTGCATTGAAAATTACTCCCATTTCCACATTGCTAATGTGCATTGAAAATTACTCCCATTTCCACATTGCTTATGTGCATTGAAAATTACTCCCATTTCCACATTGCTAACGTGCATTGAAAATTACTCCCATTTCCACATTGCTAACGTGCATTGAAAATTACTCCCATTTCCACATTGCTAATGTGCATTGAAAATTACTCCCATGCCTAACCCTCTAATCAGCCAGAGTGGATAATTATTCTTATGCTCATCTAATCAGCTGGCATTATAAGTACTCCTCTATAGTCTATAATGAAAATTACTCCCATTTCCACATTGCTAATGTGCATTGAAAATTACTCCAATTTCCACAATGCCAACATGCATGTAAAATTACTCCAATTTCCACATTGCCAACGTGCATTGAAAATTACTCATATACCAATCTTTCCAGTAGGATGAAAATTACTCCCATTTCCACATTGCTAATGTGCATTGAAAATTACTCCAATTTCCACAATGCCAACGTGCATTGAAAATTACTCCAATTTCCACATTGCCAACGTGCATTGAAAATTACTCATATACCAATCTTTCCAGTAGGATGAAAATTACTCCAATTTCCACATTGCTAATGTGCATTGAAAATTACTCCAATTTCCACAATGCCAACGTGCATTGAAAATTACTCCAATTTCCACAATGCCAACATGCAATGAAAATTACTCCCATTTCCACATTGCCAACGTGCATTGAAAATTACTCCCATTTCCACATTGCCAACGTGCATTGAAAATTACTCCCATTTCCACATTGCTAACGTGCATTGAAAATTACTCCCATTTCCACATTGCTAACGTGCATTGAAAATTACTCCCATTTCCACATTGCTAATGTGCATTGAAAATTACTCCCATTTCCACATTGCTAACGTGCATTGAAAATTACTCCCATTTCCACATTGCTAATGTGCATTGAAAATTACTCCCATTTCCACATTGCTAATGTGCATTGAAAATTACTCCCATTTCCACATTGCTAATGTGCATTGAAAATTACTCCCATTTCCACATTGCTAATGTGCATTGAAAATTACTCCCATTTCCACATTGCTAATGTGCATTGAAAATTACTCCCATTTCCACATTGCTAACGTGCATTGAAAATTACTCCCATTTCCACATTGCTAACGTGCATTGAAAATTACTCCCATTTCCACATTGCTAATGTGCATTGAAAATTACTCCCATGCCTAACCCTCTAATCAGCCAGAGTGGATAATTATTCTTATGCTCATCTAATCAGCTGGCATTATAAGTACTCCTCTATAGTCTATAATGAAAATTACTCCCATTTCCACATTGCTAATGTGCATTGAAAATTACTCCAATTTCCACAATGCCAACATGCATTGAAAATTACTCCAATTTCCACATTGCCAACGTGCATTGAAAATTACTCATATACCAATCTTTCCAGTAGGATGAAAATTACTCCAATTTCCACATTGCTAATGTGCATTGAAAATTACTCCAATTTCCACAATGCCAACATGCATTAAAAATTACTCCAATTTCCACATTGCCAACGTGCATTGAAAATTACTCATATACCAATCTTTCCAGTAGGATGAAAATTACTCCAATTTCCACATTGCTAATGTGCATTGAAAATTACTCCAATTTCCACAATGCCAACGTGCATTGAAAATTACTCCAATTTCCACAATGCCAACATGCATTGAAAATTACTCCCATTTCCACATTGCTAACGTGCATTGAAAATTACTCCCATTTCCACATTGCCAACGTGCATTGAAAATTACTCCCATTTCCACATTGCTAACGTGCATTGAAAATTACTCCCATTTCCACATTGCTAACGTGCATTGAAAATTACTCCCATTTCCACATTGCTAACGTGCATTGAAAATTACTCCCATTTCCACATTGCTAATGTGCATTGAAAATTACTCCCATTTCCACATTGCTAACGTGCATTGAAAATTACTTCCATTTCCACATTGCTAACGTGCATTGAAAATTACTCCCATTTCCACATTGCTAACGTGCATTGAAAATTACTCCCATTTCCACATTGCTAACGTGCATTGAAAATTACTCCCATTTCCACATTGCTAATGTGCATTGAAAATTACTCCCATTTCCACATTGCTAACGTGCATTGAAAATTACTCCCATTTCCACATTGCTAACGTGCATTGAAAATTACTCCCATTTCCACATTGCTAATGTGCATTGAAAATTACTCCCATTTCCACATTGCTAATGTGCATTGAAAATTACTCCCATTTCCACATTGCTAATGTGCATTGAAAATTACTCCCATTTCCACATTGCTAACGTGCATTGAAAATTACTCCCATTTCCACATTGCTAATGTGCATTGAAAATTACTCCCATTTCCACATTGCTAATGTGCATTGAAAATTACTCCCATTTCCACATTGCTAATGTGCATTGAAAATTACTCCCATTTCCACATTGCTAATGTGCATTGAAAATTACTCCCATTTCCACATTGCTAATGTGCATTGAAAATTACTCCCATTTCCACAATGCCAACATGCATTGAAAATTACTCCAATTTCCACATTGCCAACGGGCATTGAAAATTACTCCCATTTCCACATTGCCAACATGCATTGAAAATTACTCCAATTTCCACATTGCCAACGTGCATTGACAATTACTCCAATTTCCACATTGTCAACGTGCATTGAAAATTACTCCAATTTCCACATTGCCAACGTGCATTGAAAATTACTCCAATTTCCACATTGCCAACGTGCATTGAAAATTACTCCAATTTCCACATTGCCAACGTGCATTGACAATTACTCCAATTTCCACATTGCTAATGTGCATTGAAAATTACTCCAATTTCCACAATGCCAACATGCATTGAAAATTACTCCAATTTCCACATTGCCAACGTGCATTGAAAATTACTCATATACCAATCTTTCCAGTAGGATGAAAATTACTCCAATTTCCACATTGCTAATGTGCATTGAAAATTACTCCAATTTCCACAATGCCAACGTGCATTGAAAATTACTCCAATTTCCACAATGCCAACATGCATTGAAAATTACTCCCATTTCCACATTGCTAACGTGCATTGAAAATTACTCCCATTTCCACATTGCCAACGTGCATTGAAAATTACTCCCATTTCCACATTGCTAACGTGCATTGAAAATTACTCCCATTTCCACATTGCTAACGTGCATTGAAAATTACTCCCATTTCCACATTGCTAATGTGCATTGAAAATTACTCCCATTTCCACATTGCTAACGTGCATTGAAAATTACTCCCATTTCCACATTGCTAACGTGCATTGAAAATTACTCCCATTTCCACATTGCTAATGTGCATTGAAAATTACTCCCATTTTCATATTGCTAATGTGCATTGAAAATTACTCCCATTTCCACATTGCTAATGTGCATTGAAAATTACTCCCATTTCCACATTGCTAATGTGCATTGAAAATTACTCCCATTTCCACATTGCTAACGTGCATTGAAAATTACTCCCATTTCCACATTGCTAACGTGCATTGAAAATTACTCCAATTTCCATATTGCTAATGTGCATTGAAAATTACTCCCATGCCTAACCCTCTAATCAGCCAGAGTGGATAATTATTCTTATGCTCATCTAATCAGCTGGCATTATAAGTACTCCTCTATAGTCTATAATGAAAATTACTCCCATTTCCACATTGCTAATGTGCATTGAAAATTACTCCAATTTCCACAATGCCAACATGCATTGAAAATTACTCCAATTTCCACATTGCCAACATGCATTGAAAATTACTCCAATTTCCACATTGCCAACGTGCATTGAAAATTACTCCAATTTCCACAATGCCAACATGCATTGAAAATTACTCCAATTTCCACATTGCCAACGTGCATTGAAAATTACTCCAATTTCCACATTGCCAACGTGCATTGAAAATTACTCCAATTTCCACAATGCGAACATGCATTGAAAATTACTCCAATTTCCACAATGCCAACGTGCATTGAAAATTACTCCAATTTCCACAATGCCAACATGCATTGAAAATTACTCCAATTTCCACAATGCCAACGTGCATTGAAAATTACTCCAATTTCCACAATGCCAACATGCATTGAAAATTACTCCAATTTCCACATTGCCAACGGGCATTGAAAATTACTCCCATTTCCACATTGCCAACATGCATTGAAAATTACTCCAATTTCCACATTGCCAACGTGCATTGAAAATTACTCCCATTTCCACAATGCCAACATGCATTGAAAATTACTCCAATTTCCACATTGCCAACGGGCATTGAAAATTACTCCATTTTCACATTGCCAACGGGCATTGAAAATTACTCCCATTTCCACAATGCCAACATGCATTGAAAATTACTCCAATTTCCACATTGCCAACGGGCATTGAAAATTACTCCCATTTCCACATTGCCAACATGCATTAAAAACTACTCCAATTTCCACATTGCCAACGTGCATTGACAATTACTCCAATTTCCACATTGTCAACGTGCATTGAAAATTACTCCCATTTCCACATTGCTAACGTGCATTGAAAATTACTCCCATTTCCACATTGCTAACGTGCATTGAAAATTACTCCCATTTCCACATTGCTAATGTGCATTGAAAATTACTCCCATTTCCACATTGCTAATGTGCATTGAAAATTACTCCCATTTCTACATTGCTAATGTGCATTGAAAATTACTCCCATTTCCACATTGCTAATGTGCATTGAAAATTACTCCCATTTCCACATTGCTAACGTGCATTGAAAATTACTCCCATTTCCACATTGCTAACGTGCATTGAAAATTACTCCCATTTCCACATTGCTAATGTGCATTGAAAATTACTCCCATGCCTAACCCTCTAATCAGCCAGAGTGGATAATTATTCTTATGCTCATCTAATCAGCTGGCATTATAAGTACTCCTCTATAGTCTATAATGAAAATTACTCCCATTTCCACATTGCTAATGTGCATTGAAAATTACTCCAATTTCCACAATGCCAACATGCATTGAAAATTACTCCAATTTCCACATTGCCAACGTGCATTGAAAACTACTCCAATTTCCACATTGCCAACGTGCATGGAAAATTACTCCAATTTCCACAATGCGAACATGCATTGAAAATTACTCCAATTTCCACAATGCCAACGTGCATTGAAAATTACTCCAATTTCCACAATGCCAACATGCATTGAAAATTACTCCAATTTCCACAATGCCAACGTGCATTGAAAATTACTCCAATTTCCACAATGCCAACATGCATTGAAAATTACTCCAATTTCCACATTGCCAACGGGCATTGAAAATTACTCCCATTTCCACATTGCCAACATGCATTGAAAATTACTCCAATTTCCACATTGCCAACGTGCATTGAAAATTACTCCCATTTCCACAATGCCAACATGCATTGAAAATTACTCCAATTTCCACATTGCCAACGGGCATTGAAAATTACTCCATTTTCACATTGCCAACGGGCATTGAAAATTACTCCCATTTCCACAATGCCAACATGCATTGAAAATTACTCCAATTTCCACATTGCCAACGGGCATTGAAAATTACTCCCATTTCCACATTGCCAACATGCATTGAAAATTACTCCAATTTCCACATTGCCAACGTGCATTGACAATTACTCCAATTTCCACATTGTCAACGTGCATTGAAAATTACTCCAATTTCCACATTGCCAACGTGCATTGAAAATTACTCCAATTTCCACATTGCCAACGTGCATTGAAAATTACTCCAATTTCCACATTGCCAACGTGCATTGACAATTACTCCAATTTCCACATTGCTAATGTGCATTGAAAATTACTCCAATTTCCACAATGCCAACATGCATTGAAAATTACTCCAATTTCCACATTGCCAACGTGCATTGAAAATTACTCATATACCAATCTTTCCAGTAGGATGAAAATTTCTCCAATTTCCACATTGCTAATGTGCATTGAAAATTACTCCAATTTCCACAATGCCAACGTGCATTGAAAATTACTCCAATTTCCACAATGCCAACATGCATTGAAAATTACTCCCATTTCCACATTGCTAACGTGCATTGAAAATTACTCCCATTTCCACATTGCCAACGTGCATTGAAAATTACTCCCATTTCCACATTGCTAACGTGCATTGAAAATTACTCCCATTTCCACATTGCTAACGTGCATTGAAAATTACTCCCATTTCCACATTGCTAATGTGCATTGAAAATTACTCCCATTTCCACATTGCTAACGTGCATTGAAAATTACTCCCATTTCCACATTGCTAACGTGCATTGAAAATTACTCCCATTTCCACATTGCTAATGTGCATTGAAAATTACTCCCATTTTCACATTGCTAATGTGCATTGAAAATTACTCCCATTTCCACATTGCTAATGTGCATTGAAAATTACTCCCATTTCCACATTGCTAATGTGCATTGAAAATTACTCCCATTTCCACATTGCTAACGTGCATTGAAAATTACTCCCATTTCCACATTGCTAACGTGCATTGAAAATTACTCCAATTTCCATATTGCTAATGTGCATTGAAAATTACTCCCATGCCTAACCCTCTAATCAGCCAGAGTGGATAATTATTCTTATGCTCATCTAATCAGCTGGCATTATAAGTACTCCTCTATAGTCTATAATGAAAATTACTCCCATTTCCACATTGCTAATGTGCATTTAAAATTACTCCAATTTCCACAATGCCAACATGCATTGAAAATTACTCCAATTTCCACATTGCCAACATGCATTGAAAATTACTCCAATTTCCACATTGCCAACGTGCATTGAAAATTACTCCAATTTCCACAATGCCAACATGCATTGAAAATTACTCCAATTTCCACATTGCCAACGTGCATTGAAAATTACTCCAATTTCCACATTGCCAACGTGCATTGAAAATTACTCCAATTTCCACAATGCGAACATGCATTGAAAATTACTCCAATTTCCACAATGCCAACGTGCATTGAAAATTACTCCAATTTCCACAATGCCAACATGCATTGAAAATTACTCCAATTTCCACAATGCCAACGTGCATTGAAAATTACTCCAATTTCCACAATGCCAACATGCATTGAAAATTACTCCAATTTCCACATTGCCAACGGGCATTGAAAATTACTCCCATTTCCACATTGCCAACATGCATTGAAAATTACTCCAATTTCCACATTGCCAACGTGCATTGAAAATTACTCCCATTTCCACAATGCCAACATGCATTGAAAATTACTCCAATTTCCACATTGCCAACGGGCATTGAAAATTACTCCATTTTCACATTGCCAACGGGCATTGAAAATTACTCCCATTTCCACAATGCCAACATGCATTGAAAATTACTCCAATTTCCACATTGCCAACGGGCATTGAAAATTACTCCCATTTCCACATTGCCAACATGCATTAAAAATTACTCCAATTTCCACATTGCCAACGGGCATTGACAATTACTCCAATTTCCACATTGTCAACGTGCATTGAAAATTACTCCAATTTCCACATTGCCAACGTGCATTGAAAATTACTCCAATTTCCACATTGCCAACGTGCATTGAAAATTACTCCAATTTCCACATTGCCAACGTGCATTGACAATTACTCCAATTTCCACATTGCTAATGTGCATTGAAAATTACTCCAATTTCCACAATGCCAACATGCATTGAAAATTACTCCAATTTCCACATTGCCAACGTGCATTGAAAATTACTCATATACCAATCTTTCCAGTAGGATGAAAATTACTCCAATTTCCACATTGCTAATGTGCATTGAAAATTACTCCAATTTCCACAATGCCAACGTGCATTGAAAATTACTCCAATTTCCACATTGCCAACATGCATTGAAAATTACTCCCATTTCCACATTTCCAACGTGCATTGAAAATTACTCCCATTTCCACATTGCCAACGTGCATTGAAAATTACTCCCATTTCCACATTGCTAACGTGCATTGAAAATTACTCCCATTTCCACATTGCTAACGTGCATTGAAAATTACTCCCATTTCCACATTGCTAATGTGCATTGAAAATTACTCCTATTTCCACATTGCTAACGTGCATTGAAAATTACTCCCATTTCCACATTGCTAACGTGCATTGAAAATTACTCCCATTTCCACATTGCTAATGTGCATTGAAAATTACTCCCATTTCCACATTGCTAATGTGCATTGAAAATTACTCCCATTTCCACATTGCTAATGTGCATTGAAAATTACTCCCATTTCCACATTGCTTATGTGCATTGAAAATTACTCCCATTTCCACATTGCTAACGTGCATTGAAAATTACTCCCATTTCCACATTGCTAACGTGCATTGAAAATTACTCCCATTTCCACATTGCTAATGTGCATTGAAAATTACTCCCATGCCTAACCCTCTAATCAGCCAGAGTGGATAATTATTCTTATGCTCATCTAATCAGCTGGCATTATAAGTACTCCTCTATAGTCTATAATGAAAATTACTCCCATTTCCACATTGCTAATGTGCATTGAAAATTACTCCAATTTCCACAATGCCAACATGCATGTAAAATTACTCCAATTTCCACATTGCCAACGTGCATTGAAAATTACTCATATACCAATCTTTCCAGTAGGATGAAAATTACTCCCATTTCCACATTGCTAATGTGCATTGAAAATTACTCCAATTTCCACAATGCCAACGTGCATTGAAAATTACTCCAATTTCCACATTGCCAACGTGCATTGAAAATTACTCATATACCAATCTTTCCAGTAGGATGAAAATTACTCCAATTTCCACATTGCTAATGTGCATTGAAAATTACTCCAATTTCCACAATGCCAACGTGCATTGAAAATTACTCCAATTTCCACAATGCCAACATGCAATGAAAATTACTCCCATTTCCACATTGCCAACGTGCATTGAAAATTACTCCCATTTCCACATTGCCAACGTGCATTGAAAATTACTCCCATTTCCACATTGCTAACGTGCATTGAAAATTACTCCCATTTCCACATTGCTAACGTGCATTGAAAATTACTCCCATTTCCACATTGCTAATGTGCATTGAAAATTACTCCCATTTCCACATTGCTAACGTGCATTGAAAATTACTCCCATTTCCACATTGCTAATGTGCATTGAAAATTACTCCCATTTCCACATTGCTAATGTGCATTGAAAATTACTCCCATTTCCACATTGCTAATGTGCATTGAAAATTACTCCCATTTCCACATTGCTAATGTGCATTGAAAATTACTCCCATTTCCACATTGCTAATGTGCATTGAAAATTACTCCCATTTCCACATTGCTAACGTGCATTGAAAATTACTCCCATTTCCACATTGCTAACGTGCATTGAAAATTACTCCCATTTCCACATTGCTAATGTGCATTGAAAATTACTCCCATGCCTAACCCTCTAATCAGCCAGAGTGGATAATTATTCTTATGCTCATCTAATCAGCTGGCATTATAAGTACTCCTCTATAGTCTATAATGAAAATTACTCCCATTTCCACATTGCTAATGTGCATTGAAAATTACTCCAATTTCCACAATGCCAACATGCATTGAAAATTACTCCAATTTCCACATTGCCAACGTGCATTGAAAATTACTCATATACCAATCTTTCCAGTAGGATGAAAATTACTCCAATTTCCACATTGCTAATGTGCATTGAAAATTACTCCAATTTCCACAATGCCAACATGCATTAAAAATTACTCCAATTTCCACATTGCCAACGTGCATTGAAAATTACTCATATACCAATCTTTCCAGTAGGATGAAAATTACTCCAATTTCCACATTGCTAATGTGCATTGAAAATTACTCCAATTTCCACAATGCCAACGTGCATTGAAAATTACTCCAATTTCCACAATGCCAACATGCATTGAAAATTACTCCCATTTCCACATTGCTAACGTGCATTGAAAATTACTCCCATTTCCACATTGCCAACGTGCATTGAAAATTACTCCCATTTCCACATTGCTAACGTGCATTGAAAATTACTCCCATTTCCACATTGCTAACGTGCATTGAAAATTACTCCCATTTCCACATTGCTAACGTGCATTGAAAATTACTCCCATTTCCACATTGCTAATGTGCATTGAAAATTACTCCCATTTCCACATTGCTAACGTGCATTGAAAATTACTTCCATTTCCACATTGCTAACGTGCATTGAAAATTACTCCCATTTCCACATTGCTAACGTGCATTGAAAATTACTCCCATTTCCACATTGCTAACGTGCATTGAAAATTACTCCCATTTCCACATTGCTAATGTGCATTGAAAATTACTCCCATTTCCACATTGCTAACGTGCATTGAAAATTACTCCCATTTCCACATTGCTAACGTGCATTGAAAATTACTCCCATTTCCACATTGCTAATGTGCATTGAAAATTACTCCCATTTCCACATTGCTAATGTGCATTGAAAATTACTCCCATTTCCACATTGCTAATGTGCATTGAAAATTACTCCCATTTCCACATTGCTAACGTGCATTGAAAATTACTCCCATTTCCACATTGCTAATGTGCATTGAAAATTACTCCCATTTCCACATTGCTAATGTGCATTGAAAATTACTCCCATTTCCACATTGCTAATGTGCATTGAAAATTACTCCCATTTCCACATTGCTAATGTGCATTGAAAATTACTCCCATTTCCACATTGCTAATGTGCATTGAAAATTACTCCCATTTCCACATTGCTAACGTGCATTGAAAATTACTCCCATTTCCACATTGCTAACGTGCATTGAAAATTACTCCCATTTCCACATTGCTAATGTGCATTGAAAATTACTCCCATGCCTAACCCTCTAATCAGCCAGAGTGGATAATTATTCTTATGCTCATCTAATCAGCTGGCATTATAAGTACTCCTCTATAGTCTATAATGAAAATTACTCCCATTTCCACATTGCTAATGTGCATTGAAAATTACTCCAATTTCCACAATGCCAACATGCATTGAAAATTACTCCAATTTCCACATTGCCAACGTGCATTGAAAATTACTCATATACCAATCTTTCCAGTAGGATGAAAATTACTCCAATTTCCACATTGCTAATGTGCATTGAAAATTACTCCAATTTCCACAATGCCAACATGCATTAAAAATTACTCCAATTTCCACATTGCCAACGTGCATTGAAAATTACTCATATACCAATCTTTCCAGTAGGATGAAAATTACTCCAATTTCCACATTGCTAATGTGCATTGAAAATTACTCCAATTTCCACAATGCCAACGTGCATTGAAAATTACTCCAATTTCCACAATGCCAACATGCATTGAAAATTACTCCCATTTCCACATTGCCAACGTGCATTGAAAATTACTCCCATTTCCACATTGCCAACGTGCATTGAAAATTACTCCCATTTCCACATTGCTAACGTGCATTGAAAATTACTCCCATTTCCACATTGCTAACGTGCATTGAAAATTACTCCCATTTCCACATTGCTAACGTGCATTGAAAATTACTCCCATTTCCACATTGCTAATGTGCATTGAAAATTACTCCCATTTCCACATTGCTAACGTGCATTGAAAATTACTTCCATTTCCACATTGCTAACGTGCATTGAAAATTACTCCCATTTCCACATTGCTAACGTGCATTGAAAATTACTCCCATTTCCACATTGCTAACGTGCATTGAAAATTACTCCCATTTCCACATTGCTAATGTGCATTGAAAATTACTCCCATTTCCACATTGCTAACGTGCATTGAAAATTACTCCCATTTCCACATTGCTAACGTGCATTGAAAATTACTCCCATTTCCACATTGCTAATGTGCATTGAAAATTACTCCCATTTCCACATTGCTAATGTGCATTGAAAATTACTCCCATTTCCACATTGCTAATGTGCATTGAAAATTACTCCCATGCCTAACCCTCTAATCAGCCAGAGTGGATAATTATTCTTATGCTCATCTAATCAGCTGGCATTATAAGTACTCCTCTATAGTCTATAATGAAAATTACTCCTAATTAGGCCTAACACATTGGCTGGTGTAAAAATTACTAATATGTTGACCTCACCAGCTGGCATGAAGATTACTCTGATGCTCACCCCTAAGATGGCACTAAAATGATTCCTATGCCCACCACACAAGCTTACATTGAAAATTACTCTAATATCTATCCGACTACTCGGCATTCAAATTACTCCTATGCTCACCTTACCTATGCTCACTTTTCCAGTTCCAATTAAAATTACCTTTTGTGATGGACACATTATTTTGTTTCTCAAAAGACAGAAAGAAACATTGATTCATCTATTATTTGCCCCACTTTCCTTTCTTTCCTTCTTATCCCCTTCATACTCAGATTTGCTGGCGACTGTTGACAAAAATAGTTTCTGATCAGGCTCCAGAAAACATTAAAGCCCCTCGTCTCTTAAACTTCAAAGAACGAAGCCTGATGTACAAATTCTGGATTAGACACCACCCTGGAAAACACAATGCAGCACCTGATTGTGTTTCCCGATACCCAGTAGGTATGTCAAAGAGCCCGTCCCAAATGATAGACACACCAGGGTCAAAGAGGCCTTCACACCAATGTACGAAAGTGACACTAAGCTGAAGGTGATAACATGGGAATGGATCGTGGCTGCCGCAGTCACAGATGAAAAATGCCGGACCTTAGCAGACCTGGTGCAAAAAGGTTTCCTCGAGTCATGCAACGACCTCTCATCCATAGCTCGGATTTTCTGGCCCATGCGCAATGGATTATACTGCCTGGAAAGTTTGATAATCAAAGGCGACAAAAGTTTGATACCTCGACAACTTCGAGCAGAGGTACTCGAGTCACTTCATTCCACACATCAAGACGTACACGGCATGCTGGCAAACGCAAGACAATGATTGTTCTGGCCAGGGCTGGGTGCTAGCGTCAGGCAGACCAGATCCCAGTGCCGCACTTGCAACACAATTGTGCCATCTCAGCCGAAGGAACCCTTGATGTCACCAGCAGACCTGGAGTTTTCATTTCAACAAGTTGTAGTGGACATTATCGACATACAGGGCAAACAGTACTTAATATATGCTGATCGGTATACTGGATGGATGGAGGTGGCCCTAATGCCATCGGGGAAGCGTGTGACATGATGAAAACATTGTTTTTCACATATGGTGCACCGGAAGAAATCTTATCGGATGGAGCACCACCATTTGAGTCCCAGGAGTATGACTCCTTTCTGAAGAACTGAGGGATATGAAAACGAATGTCATCAGCATACTACCCTCAATAATGGGCATGCAGGGGTAGCAGTAAAGACATCTAAGCATATACTTGCCGACAATATAGATAACTGTGGATGCCTATGCCATGAATGTGCTGCCCGGGCACTGCTGACCTATCGCAACACCCCCATTCAGGACCTTGACATGTGCCCAGCTATAATGCTGTATGGTCGGGTTATTAAGGATTACTTCCCAGTCCTATGAGATAAGTACCAAACACGGAAGGAGTGGAAAGAGATAGGTGAACTAAGGAAGGTTGTGATGGTCAAAAGGCACATGCAGAATGAACAGTTCTACAACCAGCATTACCGTCCACTTCAGGAACTAAAAGTCAGAGATTTCGTCCAGATCCAGAACCAAGATGGTCCCCACCCTCGTCAATGGAGAAAGACGGGGAGGGTCGTGGAAACAGATGGCAAATGATAGTACCAGGTGCGAGTGGATGGTAGCAATCAAGTAACGCTACAGAACCGTTGCTTTCTCTAGAAGATCTACTCAGTTGTTGATGGCCCACATTGCTCCACACCAAAAACTTCAGACCCTTCAATAAATTCCGAACCCCTATGGCAACACACTCCTGATGAGGCTATGGACGTCAATGTCACATCGCTTAATGAACCTGAAGAAGAACAGATGGAGGTGGACAACACCACAGAGATAGTGGGAAGAAACACAGGATACACACGCCCGGTCGAGCCCCTACTGTTAAGACTATCCTCATTTTGAAGGGTACGAGCGCCAAGAAGTTTATCCCCACAAATGCGTGAGAAAAGGCATGAGTTCTTTGGTGCATAAATGAAGAGATGACCACGTCCTTTCATCCCGTGGTCATGGAAGGGACGGGGCATGTATAAGTAAAGTAGAATGATCTGCCATTGTGTCAGGCAGGACAGAGTTATCTTACCCTAGAACATGGCGGCAGCCATTTGTAATCTTAGGATACACACGTGAAAGCGTTCCCCAAGATGATAGATATTATACAACAATAACTGAACAAACTGATGGAATGGGTCATTTTGTGATATAATGAATCCTGAAGAATTATTATCTCTATATTTAAGCAGAAAGAATATCGGAATTACCTGTGGACTCGAATATTCTATCCCTTTAAACTTGTTGATCAATTCAAGTCATTAACTTGAACATTATGGACTATCAGATTCAATTCTTGGGGAGAATGTAGAACTATTGAATTTGGGGATCAGATCAGTGTCATTCGAAGTTTATTGATCTGAAAAAAAATGATGTTCAAATTCCTGTACCGAATGTTGCATGCTTTGAAGCCACACATACAAAAGCAAAATTCTATTCTTTTTCTTTTCTTTATTCCTTATCTGTTGAATTACATTGTTTGCAATAAAATTCACTTGTTTGCTGTATTTCTTTAAGGGATTATCCCGTTTATCATGTGACTTGTTTCAATCTAGAGGGTCTGGCACAAAGGGTTGCTTCACAAATTTGCTAGCTATGGAATATCTGGCACAAAGGGTTGCTTCACAAATTTGCTAGCTATGGAATATCTGGCACAAAGGGTTGCTTCACAAATTTGCTAGCTATGGAATATCTGGCACAAAGGGTTGCTTCACAAATTTGCTAGCTATGGAATATCTGGCACAAAGGGTTGCTTCACAAATTTGCTAGCTATGGAATATCTGGCACAAAGGGTTGCTTCACAAATTTGCTAGCTATGGAATATCTGGCACAAAGGGTTGCTTCACAAATTTGCTAGCTATGGAATATCTGGCACAAAGGGTTGCTTCACAAATTTGCTAGCTATGGAATATCTGGCACAAAGGGTTGCTTCACAAATTTGCTAGCTATGGAATATCTGGCACAAAGGGTTGCTTCACAAATTTGCTAGCTATGGAATATCTGGCACAAAGGGTTGCTTCACAAATTTGCTAGCTATGGAATATCTGGCACAAAGGGTTGCTTCACAAATTTGCTAGCTATGGAATATCTGGCACAAAGGGTTGCTTCACAAATTTGCTAGCTATGGAATATCTGGCACAAAGGGTTGCTTCACAAATTTGCTAGCTATGGAATATCTGGCACAAAGGGTTGCTTCACAAATTTGCTAGCTATGGAATATCTGGCACAAAGGGTTGCTTCACAAATTTGCTAGCTATGGAATATCTGGCACAAAGGGTTGCTTCACAAATTTGCTAGCTATGGAATATCTGGCACAAAGGGTTGCTTCACAAATTTGCTAGCTATGGAATATCTGGCACAAAGGGTTGCTTCACAAATTTGCTAGCTATGGAATATCTGGCACAAAGGGTTGCTTCACAAATTTGCTAGCTATGGAATATCTGGCACAAAGGGTTGCTTCACAAATTTGCTAGCTATGGAATATCTGGCACATTGGTTGCTTCACAAATTTGCTAGCTATGGAATATCTGGCACAAAGGGTTGCTTCACAAATTTGCTAGCTATGGAATATCTGGCACAAAGGGTTGCTTCACAAATTTGCTAGCTATGGAATATCTGGCACAAAGGGTTGCTTCACAAATTTGCTAGCTATGGAATATCTGGCACAAAGGGTTGCTTCACAAATTTGCTAGCTATGGAATATCTGGCACAAAGGGTTGCTTCACAAATTTGCTAGCTATGGAATATCTGGCACAAAGGGTTGCTTCACAAATTTGCTAGCTATGGAATATCTGGCACATTGGTTGCTTCACAAATTTGCTAGCTATGGAATATCTGGCACAAAGGGTTGCTTCACAAATTTGCTAGCTATGGAATATCTGGCACAAAGGGTTGCTTCACAAATTTGCTAGCTATGGAATATCTGGCACAAAGGGTTGCTTCACAAATTTGCTAGCTATGGAATATCTGGCACAAAGGGTTGCTTCACAAATTTGCTAGCTATGGAATATCTGGCAATGTCTTAGCAACCAACGAATCTTTTCTTTCTTATAGGTTTATAAAAGTAACTGTTGATGGGTAGAACTCGGAAGCAGATCGAATCAATGCCACCGTGCCTCAAGACTCAATTCTAGACCTAACATATTTCCGGATCTCCATCAATGATCTGCCAAATCATATCCTGAGATCATTTGTTGACAGCTACACAGACGATACAACTGTCTATGGCAACACCTCGGAAAACATTAATGATCAAGACATTTTTTTATTCTCTCACTTCGGATCTAAAGCATATGGTACATGTTAATTTTAACACTTCTAAAACCACTTTAAAATACACATACACTTTTTTACATTAAAAAATTATTCCAATGCATTTCTCCCGTTTTCCTGGGTGTACTCATCATTTATATTACATTTAAAAAAGAACTGAAATATTTTGAGTATTTTTATCTGAAATTATCCCATTTATTTTTTCAGCAGAAAATGAAGTAAATCAGTATCCACAAAACAATGAATACCAAAGAGTTGATTATAGGCCAGGTGAGACAATAACATTAACACAGTTAATTTGTACATTTTAAGAGTATATTTGTTGTTCCAAAATACTTTGTATCATTAAAAACATAGTTAATTTGTACATTTTAAGAGTATATTTGTTGTTCCAAAATACATTATATCAAAACAACAAAAAAATTTGAATTTATGTTTCGGAATATTTTAGATGAGGATGAATGATTGATATTATTTGGATTATACGGACTACTATTGTCATCTTGAATGTTATTTTAACAATGATGTAACCTCTGACCTTCTTCAGGTGCATTTTTGTCTCAGGTTGGACACAAAGACTCCCGAGTTCAAGAAAATAAATGCTGAAGGTTACATTGGCTAAAACGTTGTAAAAATAACACCGAAGATGAGAATAGTAGTTCAAATAAATCAAATAATACATTTTTTATTTAATCGAAAAGGTCATTCAGAATGTTATAGTTTAAGTTTTTTATCCAATATCTTTTGTTTTATTTAATATTTTGTCTTGAAATATTGTCAAGAATTTTTAGTATATTTCTATAATAATGTGTTGTTGTTTCTTAGATTATTTACATGTTAAAACTGTTGCTCCCACTACCAGGTCTCCTTTTCTAACATTAAGGGTCTACATTCCAACCTTTCAGAGGTTGAAATCTATTTAAGGGAGACCAAACCCAATCTATTGTTCTTGTGCAAAACTGGCATAGGCTCGTCTGTTTTTATAGATGATTTCATGATAAAAGGTTAGTGAAACACGACATCAAAATCCGACCTTCAAGATCGTCATAGACATGGAATTTGTGCCTACATTAGGAACGGCTTTCCCTGTGGCAAGGACATCTCCAAAGAAGACCTTAAATTTCCCTATATGTGTTTCTTAGTAGCACTTATAGCACCGAATTCATATTTATTCTCTATCGACCCCACAATTACAGAGTTACTATCTTTGAGAGTATTTTTGAGAAAATTGACCATATTCTGTCTGCTCATCCCTCTGCCAATATTCGCGTCTGTGGAGATTTCAATGTTCACAATGTTGAATGGCTAGTCCACTCAAACAGATGATTTAATGAAGATTGTTGACAAACCTACTCACATACCCGATGTTGATGGACATTTTGCAAGTCTTCTTGATCTTTTCCCGACAACTTGTCCTGAACTGTGCTCATCCACTGTTCTGTCTCTGCTGGGATCTTCCGATCGCTCAGTTGTCACAACTAAGATCAAAACAAAATGTAACAAGACCTCTGATGTCTCTCTCCATCGCACAGTGTATCGATACTTGATGGCTGACTGGGACAGCCTCAGATCTTTCGTATCAGAAATTCCTCTGCATTCCATGTTTAAAAAGAATGTGTCCTGTATCGCATCCGATTTAACATGTCGTTAATTGTTGGTATAGAGAGCTTCATACCCTCCAAGAAAGTCTAACAGAAACTAAAGTGTCAGCTATAGTACACCCCTGAATGTGTCGCTGCCATTGCTCACAGAAACCACTATTTCAATTGCTTTCAACGAAATAGATGTTCTGAAACCAAAGCCGCCTTTAGGACTTCCCACAACCACTGCAAAAGAGTTTTAGAAAATGTGAGAGATTCATATATCTGTTAAGTCTACAGTAGCTGAGCAGAGGCTTGATTCCAACAAGTTTTGCAGATAACAAACAGGGCCCTGAATAGATGTGTGACCTCTATACCAACCATCATCAATGAACCAGGGGTGATTTCCTCAGCATCCGATAAAGCCAAACTTTTTGCAAAGAACTTTGCATCAAATTCCGTTCTTTGTGATCAGGGCCGCCTACTTCCTAAATTCCCCCCTATGACTGAAAACACTCCGAGTGATATCCATATATCTGTCCGGGATGTTGTCAAACTTATCAAGAACCTTGATGCAAGCAAAGCAACTGGTCTTGACTACATTCCAATAATAGTGTTTAAAAAACTGCAACCGGAACTAGCTCCTATTCTTACAAAGCTGTTCAATCGTTGCTTAAAAGAGAAATGCTTCCCATTTCCTTGGAAAACTTCGCCAGTCTGGCCAGTATTTAACAATACTGAAGATCGGTCTTCTGCATCTCAGTACAGACCAATCAGTTACTTGTGCGTCATGAGTAAGTTGCTTGAATCAGTGATAAATCAAGACGTTGTCAATTACCATAACAAAAACAGCCTACTCAGCGACAAGCAATATGGATTTTGCCCTGCAAGATCAACAGCCTGTCAGTGACGGAGACTTTGTCTCTAGAGCAATAGCTCTTGATATATCAAAGGCCTTTGATAGGGTTTGGCATAAAGGTCTTTTACATAAAATTTGTAGCTATGGAATATCTGGAAATGGTCTCTCAACTATCAAATCCTTTCTCTCTGAAAGGTTTATCAAAATAGTCGTTGATGGGCAGAAGTCTGAAGCACTTAGTATCAATGCTGCTGTGCCTCAAGGATCCATTCTGGGCCCAACCCTCTTCCTGATTTTCATCAATGATTTAACAAATCACATTCTAAGATCATTCTTTGACATTTATGCAGATGACAGAACCATCTATGGCAACACTTCGAAGAGCATTGATCATCAAGATTATTCTGATTCTCTCTCTTCCACCAACGCTCACTTTGCCCCAATTAAAATGAATGGCTCTCTCCTTGAGGAAGTCCCCTGCTTTGACAAGCTTGTGGGACTGACCTTCACTTCAGACTTGACTTACATCAAATCCGTTGCTAAGGTCGCTGGTAAAATGGTTCGATCATTTTACCGCTCGAAAAAGTATCTCATTTTTTACTCAATTCTCTACCTGAATAAGAGCTAACCCGGCTGATTGCTCACTGATCTAAATAAGCACAACGTGAGAGTGAGTGATCGCTGGACGAGGTGTTTCGGCATCTGCAACCTTCATCAGGGCGGCAACTTTTCCCGAGCAGTATCGGGTGACCACCGAACTTAGGAACAGCCGAACTGGTGACGTCACGAAAGCTGGAGGAGTGGAGCACAATTATATAGTCGAAACTAAGTTGATTTTAAGTAAATATTTATATAAAAAAATATATATCTGAGTTGTTTTGGATTCTAAAACGTACAAATTTCAAATTACAGAATGAGGAACATTTTCTAATTCATTTCATGCACATCAGCGCTATCCTCCTGACTAAAACATTTTTAAAAAATCATGTTGAAAGACCATACGGATTTTTCTAGTGACACCATGCCACGAAAAAAGAAAAAGAAAACAAAATTGTTACTGTTCTTGAAGAAGACGTTATATCGTCGAAACTAAGTTGATTCTAAATAAATAAATATTATTAAAAATATATATATATCTGCATTGGTTTGGCTTCTAAAACTTACACATTTCAAATTACACAACGATTAAATCGATGAACATTTTCTAATTTATTTTTAATACTTTTTTGCCAGTCAAATTTAATTCAAAAACTTATATTATAAACGTTTGCAATGTATAATTTCGGAAATACTTCATACAATATGGAGAAGAAAGACCCAGATAAGACTTTGCCCCATCCTTACATTGTCAGGTAGGGGGTATACGATTTCAGGACTGAATTATGTTCTTATTTGTAGATGTTTGTCAAAAACTGAAAACTTTCATGTAAAAACAAATCATGGTTCCTATAGTAATTGGAAACTACAAGAAAATCACTTTGAGAAGGCAGTCATCAGTCATGTAATGAATAGTCATCTTATATAAATTTACACACGTATTATACATTATTATTTGCATGTTTAGAATTTCTCTCTTGGCTAAAATTCTTCTCTTTGGATTTGAAATTTCTTCCAATGTATCCAAGAGTCTCAGAATCACACTTTTATAGCATCTGTTTATACCTTTCTTAAACCCGTATGACATAAAACTGTATCCGGTGGTGCATTCCCAATTTGGGAGTTTCGGGGAGTAAAATGACAACTTTGTGGGGGTTTATTTTGTATTTTTTTAGTTTTAGCGAGACATACATACATACATACATACATACATACATACATACATACATACATACATACATACATACATACATACATACATACATACATACATACATACACACAGACATTTGTCCTTTATATATTGGATTATTCTCAGGTTCACTTTAATCCGGAGTAGTAGTACCTGTCAGGTTCCCATCTATGGCTTAAATAGAATCTCTTTTGGGTAAGACATAAAATAACACTCGGTGGTGAGGCCCGAATTTGGGAGATTAAAGAGAGTGTAGTGTCACCATTAATCCTATGTTGATTCTGACCCGGAATTGAAATCTATGGGTTGAATGGAATCTATCAAAAACTATTTATTTATACAATATACGAATGAAAAAACTATTTATTTATACAATATACGAGTGAAAAAACAAATTAAACCATTCATATAAAAATCATTACATATGAATCTGAAACAGCAAAGCCTCAAGTAGATTATCTGTTGGTAAGGAAAAAGGAGGAAAAAGCTCTTGAGCAGTGGCGTAGCTAGACCTTTTGCCGCCCGGGGCGGTAGTAAAATTTGCCGCCCCCCCCCCCGGCATTTGGGTGCCCGGAAAATTCGTCCATGGATAATTCGCCCATGGATAATTCGTCCATGGAAAATTTTTTGCTAGGTAGGAAAACTGGTCCATTATTATTAAGTTAACATTATTCTTAATTTTCATACCTTGCGAAAATTAGTTCTACGGTATCTAATTTTCCTAAATTCAATTAAATTAAAATTAAAATATGAAAACTGATTTTTAATATTTTTTATTCATTTGAGATTTTATCTGTTTTCCTTTTGTTTTAAGTAGATGGTGGGGGTTGCCCGGGGTGATTTTGTCCGATCCCCCAGCTAGCAATTGTAAAGTTTACAAGGAGTTATAAAAAGTATGCTGTAATGATAAAAGAAGAATGAATAAGAATGCCTTTCGTAAAGGTTTTATCAGCTTAAAATATATACACGTGTTTGGCAAAGTCAATATGGCGGAATCCTTAGTTCCGGCCAAAGGGGAATAACCATGACTCATTTCCTGAAGAGTTACAGTAATTTATTATAACATTTTCCCCTTCAACAATAATCAAGTATGGAATTACAGAAGTTAAATTTAGTCTGTTCTGTACTAGGTTAAAAAGTCCTTATATTTACTTGGAAATCGCCGCATTCTGGACGATCTCCGCACTGACTCACAGGGATTTTTGTTCTCAGCATCCACATCGTGGCTAGTATGGATATGTTCAGGATCAGGTAAGGGATTCTTCTCCTCCACGTCGATATTGTTTTCGTCAGGTGGCGGTTCTTTATGGGCTTCAGGGCTTGCAGTATTGTTTTCATCGTGTTCGTCTTCTTGGTTTGAGGAGTTAGGGGCCAGGTCTCGCACATTGACAGTAGTTTCCGCACCAGAGGGTAGTCGTACATGAGCATAGTAGGGGTTGATGTCTAATAAGGTAGCAGGGGTTACTGGAGGGTCGAGCTTACTAGACTTACTATGGTTTCTGACATATACTGGGCCTGGTTTCGCCCAAGTGGGAACAGAAGTTCCGGAGGAAGATCTACGACTATATTTGAACATTCTCTCATGAGGAGTCATATTGGTGGCAGTGCACAGTAACGACCTGATTGAATGGAGAGCGTTTGGTAGTATCTCTTCCCAATGAGGCAGTTTCATGTTGCTAGAGTGTAAGGTCGTTTGGATGGCCTTCCATAAAGTTCCATTGAGCTTCTCAACTTGCCCGTTACCCTCAGGGTGATACCTACTTGTTTTAGAGGTGGCGATACCTTTGCCACGTAAGTAATCTTTGATTTCTCCTGCAAGGAAGTCAGCAGCTCGGTCAGTGTGTATCATATCGGGCATGCCAAAAATAGCAAATAGTTGGTTTAGGCAATGGATCACGGTTTTACTAGTCATATCCTTACAGGGGAAGGCAAAGGGAAAGCGAGTATATTCATCAATTATGGTGAGTAAGTATTTGTTACCACGTACAGAGGTAGGTAAAGGGGCTTTAAAGTCGATGTTTAGTCGCTGGAAAGGTAATATAGCCTGTATGAGTGTTCCTTTGTTACAACTGGCAAATTTAGGTTTCAAATACTGACAGGAGGGGCACGAGTCTGTTATGTTTTTAATTTGTTCTAAAGAAAAAGGAAGGTTTCTTGTCCGGATGAAGTGGCTGAGTCGCGTGACTCCAGGATGGCATAGTGTAGCATGCAAGTCGCGGAGGTCTTGCAAAGTGTGCGTTAATGCAGAGATGCGAGAAAACGTATCAGCAGCTGTATTTTCCGTTCCTGGGCGGTAAGTAATGCTGAATTTGAATTGTGACAGTTCGATCCGCCAACGACATATCTTATCATTTTTAATTTTTGATTTTCTCTTATTATCGAACATAAAACTGACGCTCTTTTGATCTGTAATAACTTTGAAATGTCTCCCGAGTAAGAAGTGTCGCTTCGACAATCGCAGCAGCTTCTTTTTCGACCGCGTGATGTCTAATCTCGTTCGGACTTAGTGTCCGAGAAAAGAATGCAACGGGTCTACCCTGTTGGTTCAGCGTAGCAGCAATGCAGTATTTACTGGCATCAGTTTCCACTACAAATTCTTTGTCCGGGTCAACAGTTATAAGGGTGGCATTACTTAAGTCGGTCTTCAGCGTCTGAAAAGAATTTAGAATAGACGGGGGTAGTGGAAACTCCCTGTTATGGTTCAGCGGCAGTATCTTATCAGAAAAATTTCGAATGAATTTTAAGAGAACATACCAATTATTCGTTTTTGCGACTGTAGATTTAGAGGCGGTGGCATTTCAAGGAGTGGTTTTAGCCTCAGGTAATCAGGAGTAATTTGGTTGTTCTGGATTGTGTACCCAAGAAGTGTGATAGAAGTAGTAGAAATGATGCTCTTACTTTGGTTGAGTGTGATGTTGCATTTTTTTGCTACATTATAAAACCTTTGAAGGTTGTAATCGTGTTCTTGTTGATCCTTTCCGCATATCGTGACATTGTCTACATACACAAAAGTATCTGTTAATTTTTCTCTTTCTACAATGTCATCGATGCATCTTTGAAAGGCACTCACTCCGTTAGTGACTCCAAAAGGGATACGAGTAAATTGGTAAAGTTTTCCATTTACTTCGAATGCTGTGTATTTCCGATCGGCGTGACTAATTGGGATTTGGTGGTAAGCAGACTTCAGGTCAAGTGTTGTAAAAACGTTGTATCGAGCTATGTCATCAATCATTTTAGTAATGTTAGGCATGGGATAGGCATCCAGTTCTGTAAATCTATTTATGGTGTCGCTGTAGTCGACCACCATTCTTTTTTTTTGATTCTCGTTAGAGGTCACTAAAACTTGGGCTCGCCAAGGAGATATAGAGGGCTCTATTATGCCTTCCCTCAGCATTCTGGCAGTTTCCTCTTTAATAAAAATGTTGTCAGTGAATGAGTGACGACGAGATTTGGTGGCAATAGGGGTCGTCCGAGTAGAAAGATGAGAGAAGAGGGGAGGAGGAGAAATTTTGATACATGGAAAACTGTTACTCTTACCCATCGCTCCAATAACAAGTTCTTCCCTGGGACCGTCGAATTTCAACGTCACAGTTTTATATTGTTTTAGAAGGTCTTTTCCGACAATCATATCCGTGAACAGGTCCTTAATTACTTCCACCGTCATGGCGTGGTGGTTTTTACCGTTTAGAGAGATGTCAACAACAGTTTCGCCGATGATTTTATCATGATGATTCGGGTCCGCCAATGCTACGGTTTTCAGTTTGGGGATAACAAAAAGTTTCAGCTTTCTTGCTGTATTTTTGCTAATGAACGTCCTCACGCTGCCGGAGTCTACCATAGCATTCACTACCTGCCCATTTATTTCGCATTTGGTGTAGGTGATGTCTTTGGCACCCGTTCCTAGTCAGGAGAGATTGGGTGGGGGGGAGTCCGGGTCGTACAACACAGCAGCAGGAGAGGAGGATGATCTACATACCTTAGCCCAATGGCCATTTTTTTTACATTTTCTACACTCGGCATTACGTGCAGGACACATCGCCCGTGCATGCCGTGTGTTCCCACAGAAGAAACAAATTCCTTTTTGTAATGTATTTCCTTTTACAGCGGCTAAGGGAGTTTCTTCTGGTTGACCTACGGTAGCTGTTACGCTCGGGTGGTAATCGAAGCTGGCCATATGCTTCTCCGCTTGTTCTAGGGATCTAGCCACTGTAAATGTCTCTTGTAGTGTCGAGAAAGGTTTTTCAAGTAGGCGCTGACGGATAGACGAAGACGAGATGCTGCTAATGAACGCGTCCCGTATATATTGTTTTTTGTTTTCCTCGGCACTTACCGCTTGAAATTCGCAAGATTTAGCGAATACTTCCAACTGTTGCATGAACTCGTCGATGGTTTGTGTCGGTTTCTGTTTACTTGTCAGGAGTTGATGTCTGTTAAATACAATGTTTGTTGGTTTCATATAAATAGCGTCTAGCGTTTCTATGGCGCCGTTGTAATCCGTGGCGTCGCTTATGATTTCGAAAATTGTCGCCAGAATTGATCAATGCGAAAAGATTTTGCGCATTGTTTTCGATTTGGTCGTTATTTAACGTGCGTAGGTAATATTCAAATGTTAGTTTCCAATGTTTGTATATTTTTTCCGAATTCGGAGCAGTTGGTTCTGTGTTAAATCTTTCTGGCCGCAGTAATTTGTCCATTTTTTTTTTTAAGCTGATAAAATTGTAATGATAAAAGAAGAATGAATAAGAATGCCTTTCGTAAAGGTTTTATCAGCTTAAAATATATACACGTGTTTGGCAAAGTCAATATGGCGGAATCCTTAGTTCCGGCCAAAGGGGAATAACCATGACTCATTTCCTGAAGAGTTACAGTAATTTATTATAACATATGCTACAAAAACAAACGTTTGGACAGTAATAAAATTAATGAATTCAAACTTTTGCATCTAATGTTATTTCCTCTTTGATGTCGGTGTATATACACCCAAATATCCAACTTTCTTTTCGCACCTATTCGATAAAAATTTATATGAAAGTTCCCCTTTAAGTATGAAATCTTTCTGAGGTCATTTTGTTTTTTTGGTGCTTGGCCGAAGCCTAGGCTTGGCCCTATCCTGTTAGGTCAGCCGGTCACTGAGTATATCTCCAGAAATAATTAATGCTTGCATTTTTTAAACTTAGTGATTGAAATGAATTAAAGCAATTTATTCTCAATTAATGGAAATTTTGTTCAAGAATTAAAACCAGCCATATATATATATATATATATATATATATATATATATATATATATATATATATATATATATATATATATATATATATACATATATATGTATGTATATATGCGTATTTATATATGTGTATGTGTGTATATATATGTATATATGTATATATGCACGTATGTATGTATATATGTGTATGTATGTATAAATATATGTGTATATGAACATATATATGTATATATGCACATATATAGTTATAAAATAAATACGTATTTATTATAATGCTCCCATAATGTTGAGCATAATGAGAGCCGAAAATGGCAAACGGCCGTAAGCGAATATAGCAATGGTCTTGTTTAAAATTAGATCTTGTGTACAATTAGAGCTGAGGTCGGTTTGGCAACGACTGCCGATTGTTCCCATTTACTTGCCTCTCCACGAGGGCAGAGTTAGACACAAGGCCGGTTTTTAATGTGGGGAAAATCCAGCTCCACAAAAAGGGGCACTCTGGATAGGAACAAAAATAAAAATTCTCAGTCATGAACGATTTCCCCATACTGACCGACGACAGAAAAGGAGAAGTGTATCATTAGAACAGATACTACACTGTGATATCAGCCCAAAGGCTGCTAATTGTTGTTAAAATATTTCTCCCTCGCTCTCTCAGATGATCGGATTTCGTTCCTAGCTGGAAGTAGTTGCTAAAGTCTAGCCGCACCGATGAGCTGTAAACAGCGAAACAGTCCTGTGTGTGAATGACTATTATACACACACACATATATATATATGTAATTTAATTTAATTATGTTTTTACGTGCATAACATTTATTTTAGTTTATTTTATTTTATGCACGTAAAAACATAATTAAATTAAATGCGTCCAAAAAGTTAGGGCGATTCATTCATATAATAATATGAATAATAAAGAGCTTATAGCTAAGGTTGCGAATGTATAAAAATATATAACTTCAGTAGCGGTTCACTCTGTTACATTTTTTGGCACACTGGACCGGTTATTCTCGTTCTTTTCTGCATCTACACATCGCTGGGACATCTTGATTCAGTTGACCGGTCTAAGTATCAAACGGACTGTGGATACTAGATGGAGTAGTCGAGCAGATGCTGTAGATGTTGTGATAAAAACAATAGTGGAAGTCGTCATTGCCCTGGAACAGCTCACAGAAGAAGGAGAAAATGCAACCACAAGATCAGATGCATCTTTAATTCTCAACTCGGTACTATCGTTTCCGTTTCTTTTATTTCTGAACCTTTGGAAAACTATTCTCCCAGAAATCAATGATGCCCAGAAATATCTTCAAAAAAAAGGGCTGGATCTGCAACAAAGTTCTGTCAGGCTGACGGCGTTGAAAGATTTCCTTCTTCAGAATAGAGAAAAGATAGTGGACACTGCAATAGACGAGTCAAAAACACTCTGCTCTGAAATGGGGATAAGCATGGAGCGTCGTATTCGCAAAAAGAAACGAATGGATGGTGAAGGATTGACTGATGCAGCGCTGAGTTTTGATACTGAGTTGAGACGGGAAATGCTGTCTGTCATAGACAGATTGACTGAAGAAATATCTTGCAGATTTCAACAAGTTCACAATCTTGCAAATAAATACGCTTTTCTTATACCGTCAAATCTGCTTGATGATAATTATGATTGTCAGCTTGGTGGATTTGACGAAGATATAGAAAAAGAGAAATTCTTTGCTGAAAAGAAGAGGTTACAGTATGTTGTAAAAGCTTCAGAAAAAGACAAAATCGATGGACCTCTTGAACTTTTGAACTTTATACAAAGATACCAACTTGGGGATTCCGTCCCTAATATTGTGATCTTGCTGAGAATTTTCCTCACCAGAGCTATTAGCGTTGCTAGCTGTGAGCGCTCTTTCTCAAAACTGAAGCTCATAAAAAACTACCTTAGATCAGCAATGAGCCAGACAAGACTTACAGACTTGGCAATCCTCTCAATAGAGAGGGAACTTGTCGAGGAAGTGAATTTTGATAGAGTCATTGATAACTTTGCCGAAAAAAAGGCGCGAAAAATCTGTTTGTAAATTTTCAACCGACTTGATGCCTTGCGACAGTTCTCTCACAAAAAATAAATTTATAGCCTTATTTGCCATTCATAAATACATTTGTTTAAAATATATTAAAACTATTTTTAAAAGAGTTGAAACGTTATTAACAACAACAAATTTCTGAAAACCGAGCGATTACACACACGGATTTAAAAAAGCACCGATACAAGACGTTTTTTCTCTTCGGAGGGCTCGCCCTCTTAATAATAACATTATGAAGACAAAGAAAAGAAAACTACATCGGACTATTCTCTCCTTGATACATCCATGTTATTTGGCGAAAATTCGGACTTTAACAACAACGACAAAAAAGTAAATAAAAATGATTTTATCATTTCATAACATTTTCAGGTTTTCAAATGTTCTCATTTAAATTTATTATTATATCAAATTATAGTATAAAATTTCATATTTTTTGTTAACTTTTGTTTTTTTAAATTTTTTTCTCTACTTTCTATTTTTACCCTCTCAAAATGCCGCCCCCTCAGGTGTGCCGCCCGGGGCGGCCCGCCCCCCTCGCCCCCCCCCCTAGCTACGCCAGTGCTCTTGAGTGATATGAAAGTAATACCTTCTGAAGAAATGATGACACAGCATGAACCAATTACCTTTTTATGCTGTGTAACTTTAAGTTAAAGAAAAGCTCATGAGGTAAAGAGAAATTTATCCGCACGAGAAACGTGTGGAGGTTTAATGAAGAACACGTGAAATGTGAGTTTGGTGATCAAGTGATTGAGCGTTCATTTACCTGATCCACTTCAAGTAGTGTGGAAGAAAAGTGACAGAAATTGAAGGATACACTGTTGGAGGTAACAAACCAGACTTTTGGGTCGACGAAAGGACCTCCAAAACATAAGGTGACATGGTGGTGAAATGTGGAAACGATGCAGTGAATGAAGAAAAGTTTTAGTGAATAAGGATATGTATTTAGTGGCAAAGAAGACAGCAAAAACGCAATATACAAAGCCATAACTAGGTTTCCAGATATACTACAAAGGGATGACCAGAAGAATGAAGTATTCAGCATAGCTAATCAGATGGCAAAGTTAAATATGGATATTGTTAGAGAGAAGTGTATTCGAAATTATAATGGGGTGCTAGCATCAAATGAACAGGACAAGACGGATGCTTGGAAATGCTATTATGAGAGATTGTTGAATCGTAAGTTTTCATGGAACCGAGAAAATCTATAAGTTGCAGAAGCAGTATCTGGTCCAGCCATAAGAATTGAGAAATAAATGTTACGGGAAGCTGTGAGTAAGATGAAGAAGGATAAAACTGCAGGACCATCAGTCGTTGTTAGAGAAATGCTGAAGGCTGTGGGTGAAACTGCATTGAGATGATCACAGCCTTGACATAAGTAAGGGGTTGTTCCCATAGATAAATTTTATTACAATTGCGAACTGTTACATGGGTAAAGAAAGAGTTACAGGGGCATATAGTTGAGAGATGAACGTGGTTGAGGGAATAATTAAGCAACAAATAAGAATTCACATGAAATAGTTTAAATGCAGTTTGATTTCATGTCTGGGTAAAATACTATTGATGTTATATTTATGCTTAGACAAATGCAAGAGAAGTATCTTGATTAGAAAAAAGAACCTGTATTTTGCTTTTGTGGATTTGAAGAAAGTTTTTGACAGAGTACCAAGAGATGTTTTCTGGTGGGCCCTAAATAATTAGGGGCAAGCAAGTGGTTGAATAAAGTTGTTTAAGCAATGTACAAAAATGCTCAAAATCATGTAAGAATTAACAGCACATTACAAACAGCTTTAATGTTAAAGTGTGAGCACATCAAATATCTGTATTGAGTCGATTGCTTTTCAACCAAATCTTTCTTAAACTAATCCTCAAAGATTTTAGCTGCCCTCAATTTTGTAAAATACATTTTCATTTGTGTTCTTCAATAATTTTAATATTCTTCAACTTTTTGTTTTATCTTAAGAATGTCCTGCTGGTTATTATGGTACGGGATGCCTAAGCAGATGTGACCATTGTCTTAATTCTGCATGTAATTCGAGGACTGGAGATTGCTTGGAGGGATGCATTGATGGTTATATTGGAAACAAGTGTGACGTTGATACAAATAACGGTTGGTAAAATGATAATCATTTCATCATGAATCGATCGTTTTGTTTATTGGACAATTTTTTGCTTAAAACCCTCTCATCGATCATTTAATTAAGAAAGTATGGCTGCATGACAATAACAGATTTTCGAGGTTTTAGCCTAATTAAAATTGTGGTCAAAATCTTTAATTCTTGTACTCCAGTGCTTTTAATCTCACCAAGAATCAAAGAGGCTGTTCCCAGTCTGTTGTCTTTATCGTGGTTGTAAGTACAATAGTCAGAAATATGTAAATAATGTCATGATGTGTTATCAAGTTATTACTTAGATTATTTACAAGTTTCAGACTGTTATCCCTATTGTAGTTGTTAAAGTAACCGGATGGCTGTCACGAAACAAGTAAACAATAGAAATAGTCAAGATGTGTTATGAAGTTAACAGTAACAACTTAAGTAGAAAATGATTGGTCAAAATTGAAAAGTGTAGAGGGAAATAAATTCCTCTGCTTTTCTTGATTTTTTCTTAATAGTTTTTGTAGATGTTTGCCAGTCAAAAATTACAAACCTTTCATTAGAATGACCAACAAATGGACCAAAACATTGAGCGATTCATCTATGCTGACGATCTGTGTAACATCCTAAGACAAGAGACTGATTGAATCAGTGGAAGCAAACTTCAACTCAGCCATTAAAAAGCTGCTCTTCTACTACAAGTGAAACCACTTCCATACGAAAACCAATCTGCTCGTTCCATTTTAGGAACCAGGAGGCAGACCTACCCCATAGCATCATGTGGTCTGGAATACTACTTTAGCATAGCACAACCTTGTCTACCTTATTTAAGGAACATATAAAAAAGACAAAAATAAAAGTCAACTGCTGAAACAAAATCCTATGGAAACTGATAAACTCCAAGTGGGTGTAAGAAACCAACGCACAAAACAAAACGAAAAATCCGGGACAATCGTCTAACAATCAACCGTCGTTCCTGTCGCTTTCCAGTTAATTCTCTTTTCATTTCTAAATCGTTTCTTTTCATCAATTCACCTGGATGCTATGCAAATTTCATGCACAGCACAGTCCATTTATTGTCGTTTGTGTCGGGAGGATTAGCTCAGTCCATTACAGTGGGGGCCACAGCACACACACTAAGATGTACAAACTTTACCCTGTGCTATTCCTCTGCTGAGTATACTTGCTCTGTTTGGGAGAGATCAACGGATGCCAAACAATTATACCCAGCATTGAACAAAACCTGCCGCTTGATAACTGACTGCCTGAAGCCTACAAACTTGAACAACCTGCATATCCTCACTGGCATTGCCGTTGCAGATTTTAGATGGGAAGTTGCAAGTCAAGTAGAGATCACAAAGGCTACTAGTGATGAACAACATCTCCATCATGGACGTGGACCAACAGCCAAACACCTGAAGTCAAGCAGCTTCGTCAGCTAACAACATCTTAGGAAGAGACCAGACTACTGCTGTTGACCAGACCGATAGAGAATAGCGACCTCCTACTGGTATGAGAATCCTCCATTCTGTGGTTTTCCCTCCTGGCCCAGAAGCACCCAACCGTCTGAGAACTAGAATAGGGGTTCAAAAGTTGCTATGATTAAATGGGGCTACAAAACCGAATGAACTATCTGCGAATGTGAAGTAGAGGATCATATTATGCAACACTGCTCGATCGGTGCAGCTTTAAAGATATTGAAGACTACAACAAAATGCAAAGGACTGTGTAAAAAAGTGTGAAACTGTCGTATGACCCCAAATGAATGAAACACACATTTCCCAGATTGTGGCCCGAGCAAGGGCTATATTGAAAGATGACCCACACAGACCGACATTGATTATGGCAGCCATGCAGCAAGTGCACACCAAGGAAGGCCAGATGAAGAATGCCAGAGAAAGTGTTTTGAATGTGATGGAATTAACCACTTAGCCAGGGAATTCCTTGCTTAGCATGACATAGAACTCGAGACCATCAACCACAGAGAAGTCGTGCACAGGCATGTAAAGTGCTGAGCCAAACTTCTCTATGCACCGATTTCTTCCCAAAATAAGATGTGAACTGCCAACAGTAAGAATAGCTGTGAGCGGGAAAGAGTGTGTCGCATTCGTTTATTCTGGGTGCTCCTGCACTATAGCGAGCGACAAGGTGTCGTATGTAAAGAGAGAAGACCATCAAGATGGTTACTATCAGTGGGAGAACACAAATATGTGGAGTGGGGTCTGTCAGCTTCCGACTGAAGAATGGACGTGCATTTATAATTGAGGTCCTGGTAATGGTGAGGGACCAACTTTGGTTCGACCTCTTGATGGGGTTAGACGTAATAAAATATCTAGGTGGAGTATTTATCTTGAAGTCAGCTGAGGTCCAATTTCTTTATGAGCCAGTTTCTGTTTGTGCAGCACTTGTCATCGAAGAACCTGATTTCAAGCAAAGTTTGACGAACAACAATATGAATGGAATGTCACATGGAAATAGTTGGACCAACAAGCTGGAAAATCGTTTCATGAAGTATTCGATTCTGGTAACAATCAGAAGACTGTTTGAGGAATAATTAGAGGAATGGATCTGAAAATGTTGGCTTGCTCTCTATGATGGATAAAAGTTTGGACCCCAGAGAGGGCTGCTCCTGTTGATGACCGTCATCCAGCAGAATAAGTGCGTCCTGTAATGGACTACAGAAGGCTCAACCTCTATATATATGCATACACTGCAGACACTGATATTTGCACCAGCAAACTGAAGGAATGGAGATAGCAAGGATCAAAAGTAGTGTTGTTGGATCTTCCATCTGCTTCTCTCAACGTCGTCACTCTGGCCCTCCTAGGTAGAAAATACTGTTTAACTAGGTTAAGATTTGGACTGAACGTGACTCTGCAAATTATGAGGTCCATTGTGTATACAGTGTTATAACAGGGTGACAAAATCAACAAGGCGACCTCGGATCACATCGAACATGGGTATGTTGATGAAAGTGTCACATCCACAACGGATGTTGCTAAAGATTCTTCATGCTTTGAACTGGCCAGAAAAGCGCCAAAGCAACCAAAGGATCGGACCTGGGTGATTGGCTTGACTGTTTGGAGAGTAGACGATGCTCTTCGTTGGAAACGTGGGAATGAGTTACTGGTCGTGCCACACAATATTACCAAAAGGAAGGTGTTCTCCCTCTGCGGAAAGCTTGTTGGACATATTTCAGTGAGCAACTGGCTGTGGGTAGCGACTAGCATTATTAAGCAAAGGGCTAGTAGAGTAACAGCAGGATGGGAGATCGGTCTGACGATGTCCAACTAAGATGACCGTTAACAGAGTAAGTCAAGCCGACCCATGTAAAGACAAATGGTGTGTTAATGGAGAGGATCTTGACGTGTGGGTTGATGCAAGTTTCCTGGCCCAAAGTTTCTTGCTTGAATCGGATGGGACTGCGAATGAAGATGCATGTTGGATGCAATCAGAATTAGATACATGACATATCAACTTTGGCTTACCAACATGTTGAGTAGCAAATCTAAAGTGAGTACTGTGGTTGTAAACCTTTTTAGAACTGGTCAGAGAATACGTCCTAGTGGTAGACGTTGCAATCGTCAGCTCCAGTCAAAATGAAGACAATAAGATCACTAGAGTCTTGCAGAGGTGGCTGGAAGCCATGAAAAGAGAAGCAGAGTCTGTGTCAGCCAAATATGGCAGATTCACTTGAACAGTTGTCACCCTGGGTAAAATGAATAACGTACTTTCTCAGGTGAAAAGTGCTGTGAAATCTGCAAAGGATCCTGTCGCGAGTGTCTGCTCATCAATCTTGCACCAATACAATGGCAACGTAGAAAACTTGAATCCTCAAGCGTATCGCAAAGGTTCGGCATGGATGTCACCCACTATGGTGGTGTCCACTATTTGACCCTTATCGATTGTGGGCATTACTCAGTTGCAATCTGGCGACTCTTGTGACAAGAAGATTCTGATGCTGTCATACAGTGTTTCAGCTCTATTTTCTTTGAGCCGGGCCCACCCAAAAGAAATCTTGACTGATAATGGAACCGCGTTCAGCAGCTACAATAAATTATTCGCTTGTTCGTTTCTGGCGTCCATATTATTTGTTGCCATAGAGTTATTAACAATAACAGCGGTTTGTTCAAGATGGTGCCAGTTGGAAACGTGTGGCTTATGGTCTGTTCGACCATTATATTTCATACTTTCGAATTTTTGTGGAAATCAGAATATGAGCAGTATCCTGTTAAAATTTGAGAGATAGTTTTGTTAGGAAGAAAATTTCTAAAAGCCATCCAACACATGTCAGCATGTAAAACAGATGATGATGATGATGACGATGAAGAACTTAAGACATAACAAATTTTACAAGAATGACAAGATTTGTCATTAAATAACTTCCAAAGAGTTGATATACAATAAAACGAAACAACCAAACCAAATCGCATTTTTCTTAAAATAATCATCAAAGATTATAGTTGACCCAAATTTTGTAAAATCTATTTTCATTGGTGTTCCTCAATAATTCTAACATTCTTCAACATTTTGTTTTATTTTTAAGACTGTCCTGCTGGTTATTATGGTACAGGATGCCTAAGCAGATGTGACCATTGTGTTAATTCTGCATGTAATTCGAGGACTGGAGATTGCTTGGAGGGATGCATTGATGGTTATATTGGAAACAAGTGTGACATTGATGCAAATAAAGGTTGGTAAAAAGTTTATCATTTCATCATGAATCGATTGTTTTGTTTATGGGACAATTTTTTCTTAAAACCCTCTCATCGATCATTTAATCAAAAAAGTAGGTATGTTGGCTTTTACTGTCATGGCATACGAACTTCGTGAATATTTCACTATCAATTGATGGATTACCTACAAAGTTTTCCGTCGATTTTCTCGGTGTAATTATGTTAGACTTATAAAAATTTGAACTATTTTGAGCTTTTTTCCTGAAATTATTCCATGATTTTTTTTTCACATAAATCCTCATCCACCAAATGATGAACATTCAAGAGTTGATTATAGGTCAGGTGAGACAATAAAATAAATATAGTCAATTTGTATATTTTAAAAGTATATTTGTAGCTCAAAAATACTTTATATCATGATAAAAACAGAAAATAATATATTGAATTTAATCGAATATTTTCATTAAAGATTTTATAGTTAAGATGCATATTTTGTTTTCATCTCATATTTTTTTAGATTTAATAATTTGTCTTGAAATATGATCAATGAGTTTCAGAATATTTGTGAAACAAGATTTTGTTATTTAGATTATTTGCATACTTAAGACGGTTATTTGTTTTTCTTTAAAAGCGTCTCATATTCTTTTCTGTATTTATACGATTTAAATGTAAACTGTTCATAATATTCTCGGGAAACGCCGTGTAGGGACAGCTAGTATTTGATAGTTTTGTTATTAAAAATGATGAAGATGTTTGAGGATATTTTTGAAATAAGCTGTTTTATTGAGATTATTTACCTCTTGTTTCGAGACTGTTATCTGTATTTTACTAAGTCCTACTTATGAGGTAATTGATGAAAAAATTCAGGCTCAAATTGCAAACTAAAAATTACAGAAAGAGTGATAGAGATAAGTTAGTTTAAAAGTTAATTCTTAAAAGCCATCCAACATATATCAGCATGTAAAACAGATGATGATGATGGTGACAATGAAGAACTTAATACATAACAACTGTTAGCAAAATGACAGGATTTTCCATTAAATAACTTCCAAATGGTTGATATACAATAAAACGAAACAACCAAACCAAATCACATTTTTCTTAAATTAATCTTTAAAGATACTAACACATTTTGTAAAACTTATTTTCATAGTGTTCTTCAATTATTCTTATATTCTTCAACTTTTTGTTTTATCTTAAGTATGTCCTGCTGGTTATTATGGTATGGGATGCCTAAGCAGATGTGACAATTGTCTTAATTCTGCATGTAATTCGAGGACTGGAGATTGCCTGGAGGGATGCATTGATGGTTATATTGGAAACAAGTGTGACATTGATGGAAATAACGGTTGGTAAAAAGTTTATCATTTCATCATGAATCGATTGTTTTGTTTATGTGACGATTTCTTTGCTTAAAACCCTATCAGCGTGCTTTTAATTGGGAACGTAGGTATGTTGGCTTTTAACTTGTCAAAATAATTCCATGCATGTGGCCATTGTGAACAGCTTTCATGCGAAATGATCATCACCAGTTGAGGTACAAGTAATGTAATCTTTATTAATAAAAACTGTTGACTCAGTAGTTCAAGTTCAGTCTAGGCTCTTGAGTTCACTATGCATTAATGTCCATCTCTCTTGCCCTCAGTTATGGTCAGAATAGTAGTGTAGGCTAGACTCTTAAATCTTGATAGTGTAGCTTGATTTGGAAAAGTATAATACTGATCTCAGAGCAAGACTTGAAGAAACTTGTCCGGGTAAAATAATATGATAGGCTAGACACCGAAATAAATACCAATTGTCTTAAATTTACAAAAGAAGTGAAATATCTATTTTCAGCTATTCTGATTTAAAATATAAAGAAAGATTAAATTTTGCCTATTGTAACAATGGAAAGAAAATGAAGGCTTACCTGCTTTGAAGTGTGTGGACTGTGTTGCATGTTGCTGACTGTTTTTCAGTCAACAAAAAAACTTGTGTTCGTAGTTAGATTTTTTATAGGTGGCATTCATTTGCATATCAGGAGAACAACTATTGCAAGAAGGATGAATTGGGGAAGACAGACAGTTCAATTTTTGACATCTGAGGGAGAACATTCGAGTTTGTGATTTGTCAATGTTTGCTGCGATGTTGTTGAAGAGGAGTTTCTTTTTTTTATTACATTTCATTTACCTGAAATTATTCCATACTTTTTTTGCAGGAAGATTTGATCTAAATCGGTATCCACCAAAAAATGAACTTCAAGGAGTTGAGTATAGGCGAGGTGAGACAATAACATTAACATTATTAATTTGTATATTTTAAAAGTTCATCGAAAATTTTCATTCAGAATGTTATAGTTTAGATGCATATTTTATTTCTTTCATCTGAAATTTGTTTGTTGATATTGAATAATTTTTCTTGAAATATTATCAATGTATTTGAGGATATTTCTGAAATAAGGTGTTGTTAATACTTAGATTATTAAAAATTTTAAGACTGTAACCTTCATGGTGACAAACTTTCTAGGTGTCAGCCTTATTAAGATCATGGCCAAAATCTTTACATCCTTATAACCCTGAGATTTCAACCTCACCGATTTCGTCAGTCTAACCTTTACCCCATCATGATTGTTGATATAAAAGTCAGAAAAATCTAAATAATGTAAATATTAATGATGTGTTATTTTAAACAGATTTCAATGTTGAAAATTCTAGAAGAAAATAAGAACTTGCAAAAGATCTGGATTTATCAGTAAATAATTTGAAAAGTGTTGCTATAGTTGATATATAGGGTTGATGTACACTAAGACAAAACAACAAAACCAAATTCTATTCTAGGCCCAACACTGTTTCTTCTTTATATAAATGATCTGCCAGAGAATATGGTTCAGAAAATTAACATCTATGCTGATGATACCACTCTCTATTCTGGTGTTGCTTCTCGTCCATCTTCCTCGGATCAGTCAAAATATATGTAGCTGTTCTAGAAGTTGACCTGGCTTCAGTTGTGGATTGGTGTACGAAATGGCTTCTTTCATTTAACCCAGTTAAGACTCAGCTCGTGTATTTGAATTGTAGGCATGTCCCTTTTCTTCCTGAGATTCTCATGGATGGCTCTGCTCTTGAGGAAAAATCGACTCTGAAACTTCTTGCTCTTTCTCTCTCATCAAATCTTTCTTGAAGTTCATACATTAGATCCATTAATCTCCATCTGTAGATAAAGATGGAGGTTGTCCGAGGGAATTCACCGGCCTAAATAACTTCTCGTAAAGTTGGTTCTCTCTATCGCTCCAAACACTTTCTCATACCTGAGGCTATTCTCTATCTCTACAAATCCACAATCAGACCATGTATGGAGTACTGTTGTCATATTTGAGCTGGTGAATCTATGTCCTATTTGAGGGTTTTTGATAAAGTGCAGAAACGTATCTGTAATTTGATTGGCCCTACCCTTTCTTCTTCTCTACACCCCCTCTCTCACAGATGTGATGTTGCTAGTCCCAGTCTTTTCTATAAATACTATTATGGCATGTGTTCTTCTGAATTACGTGATCTATTCCCTGCTTCTTTTGTTCCAGCTCGTTTGACTCGTTGGTCTAGTGGTCTTCATCAATTCGCTGTTTTGATACCTCATTGTAATACAGCATCCTATTCTAGTAGCTTCTTTCCAAGAACCGCAGGCTTGTGGAACTCTCTTCCTGCTGACTGTTTTCCTTCTACCTATAATCTTGGTCTTTTCAAGACTAAGGTCAATAAGTATCTCCTGTCTTTGCGACAATCATATTTCGTTCTTGTTAGCTCCTTACATCAAGTGGCTTCATGCCTTGTCTGGAGCGATTTCCATAAAAAATAAAAAAATAAAATATCACATTTTTCTTTAACTAATCATCAAAGATTTTAGCTGCCCCCAATTTTGTAAAATCGATTCAATAATTCTAATATTCTTCAACTTTTTGTTTTAGTCTTAAGAATATCCTGATAGTTTTTATGGTACGTGATGCCTAAGCAGATGTATTGATTCTGAATCACAAATCACAATGTGACCATTGTGATGACTATTCTGAGCTTCTTTCATGCAAGATAATCATCACAAGATATTCGGATCTAAGAAGGGTATCCCTATCCACACAACTAACAGACTACAGCGCTGATGGTTAATTTCATTAAATTATATTTTGTTAGCCAAAAGGTTGTTTTTTTTACTGTCACCTTTCCGACCTACTAAAGATCGTTTTATATTCTTTTCTTCAAATCCTGTATTTGGTGTAGCGAGTATGTTGATGTCAGTGTGTAATGAGTCTCTGAGAAGAAGAGTTCTTACATTCTTGCTTGTATTTCAGGCCATGAAATGGAAGATCAAGCAGAGTAATACCGAGATCTAATGCTTTTTTTTACTACAGAAAAGGAAACAAATTTAGAGAAACCTGCATAAAGATATGTCATGTGAATGAAGAGAATGCTGTTACAGAACGAGTTTGCCAAAATCGGTTTGCTCGATTTCGAAAATAGCCCATCTTTCTTCTAATAGAATTAAATTAATGCATTTAAAAATAATGCATTAATTCCATTATTTCTTGCAACTTTTGCAATTTTCAATCTATGGGGAACTGCCTCCCTGACTCCTGAAAAATCATCAGTATTCACTTCGCCCCCAGTTCCTTCTTCTATCTCTATTTCCATCTCTCATTACCTGTTTCCATTTCTTCTGGTTCTACAAGGGTTGTTTTCCTTAACCTTCTTTTCCTGTTTACTGGTTTAGGCTCTTTCATAACTTCCACCTGCCATTTGATCCCAGATCACAAAGTACACTGGGCCTGTCTGCGACACAATTCGATAACAGGAAATCCACCTCTGGTTCAAGTTACCTTCCTCAGATGCAGTTTGTAATACCCTGGGTTCCCTACCTGTAGGCCAACATCCTTCCTGTGTTTGTTTATCCATTCGTTCCTTTTCTTCTGTGCTCTCTTTATCCTTCTTCTTACCTGCATGAAAACCTTATGCTGCTGCTCCAACATCATTTTGTGGTGATCTTCTCCCATGTATTTCCGACATGGTTTTAGCAGATTATCTCTTGGTAGGACCACATATCTACCAAACAGCAGATAATAAGAGGCACATTTTGAAGTTTCATTCATCGTGACCCTCGCAGCCACTAATGCATGAGTCAGAGATCCCAGCTTTCCTTATGGCTTTCTGTTAACTTAGCCAATACATCAGTTGAGATTTTGTGAAACCGTTCGACCTTGACATTGCCTTGTGGTTAGTACACTGAGGTAGTTATGTGGTGTATATTCAGACCTGCCAACGTTTCTGCAATGATTTGGTTCACATTATCTGGCCCGCTATTAATTGCTAGTTTCTCAGGGGATCCATACCTATGGAATATTTCTCTTAATATCACTTCGGAAACCGTTTGTTCTCACTTGTTTGGTATAGCAAAGGCTTCCAGCAAGTTTCTCAACCAATCCACAAAACTCAGTATGTAGAGATTACCTTGAGGGGTCTCTTCATACAGCACTGAAATATCCATGCTTACATTTTGGAATTGGTAATTTGGAACGTCGGTTTCCATCAAGGAAGCAGCTCTCCTTCTCTTACTCTGTAATTGACATGTCATGCATTTAGACACATGGCTGATTATCTCATTAGACAACTTTAGACTGTTATCCTTATTTTTCTAAGTTTTACGTAAATCGGTATCCAACAAATAATGAATATCAAAGAGTTATTTATTGGCCAGGTGAGACAATAATAATAGTTTAATAATAGATTAATGTAAATTAATCGAAAATTTTAATTTAGAATGTTATAGTTTAGATGCATCTTTGATTTCTTTCATCTGATATTTTTTGCATATATTTAATATTTTGTCTTGAAATATTGTAAAGATGTTTGAGGATATTTCTAAAATAAGGTGTTGTTATTACTTCTATTGTTTAAATGTTTCAGACTGTAATCCGATTGTGACAAATTTTCATAGTGTCAGCCTGATTAACATCATGCCCCAAATCTTTGCATCTTTCTGCTCCAGTGCTTTCAACCTCACAGAGAAGAATTCATCAGATCAAACCAATCATCCTTTCATCAGTTTGTTATCTCCATTTTGGTTGTTAGTCGGAAAAGTATAAATAATGTAAATCGTCATGATGCATTATAAAGTTCTTAGATTATTTTGACTGGATCTCTCAAAGAGCTATCGACCTGATGGAGTGAATGAAAATGGCAAAAACAGCAACTTCAGAGATCTATGTTGGCAAACTGTCCGTTATTCTTGAGCATATAAGAATGCATATTGGTGTATTACCTGCTTCAAATCACCAACAAAGAGCTTCTTGTCCATTGAGTGAAACAATCCCCCGGGTCCATGATCACCCATTCATCAATCTCTCAGAGTAACATGATTGTTGGACTATATTCTTCAAAATACTCCTCAACCACGATTCTCACTCTGTAATGACGTCCCAGATCTTCAGACAACTCCGAATATGACTGTATGACAATACACCCATCAATTGCAACAGAAAAAGAAGTTATCAACAGACTGAAGTAAAACAGGGTCCCTGATGAAGACGGGTTTGTAGCCGAAATATACAAAAGCTACTCAGACACATAATCACATTGATTTTATTGAATAATCTTCAAAACTTGGGTAATACAGCCTCAGAAGTCAACTGCCGGAACTGATTAACTCCAAGTGGCGAACAACTGCACACATGCTAAGATGTACAGCCTTTGTGCTTTTCCACTGTAGAGTATGCTTGCCCTGTTTGGGATTGTAATATTCTTAACCCCTCCTCCCATTGAATGAACTCTTCCGTCAGGCGTTGACTATAAATGCTTCGCATTTCAACTTTATTTCGTGTTTTACTTTTGTGAATAAAACCTTTACAAAGGAATTCGGATCTCTCTTTCTTCTCTTAACTACAATTTTATTCACAAAAGAAATGGACAGAGTACTTCGTCCCGAACGATTCAACACCGAGTCTACAGCCTTCAATGCAGAAAAAATACAAACATTGGAAACTTACGTTTATAAATTACCTACATACGGTTAACGGCACTGAAGAGACTGGAAACACCCAAACCGACTTCTATGCTTTGATAAATAGCATATCGGCAGAGGTATTCGAATAATTAGTGATACAAACGACTATACATCTGCCATAAGAGCTCTGGACGCGGCCTACATCAAGCCTACTAATATAGTCTACAACCGCCACAAACTTATCACCATGAAACAACAACCGGTGCAAACAGTGGATTCTTTCGTGTTACAGTTAGAACACCTCGCTAAGACATGCAATTTCCAGGCCGTTAGTGCCGAAATAAATAAAAGCCAGGAAGCATACGAGACGGCAAGATCTCTTGAACAAGCAGAAAAACACTCTGCATGTTACAACCAGGAGAATATGATTTCCGCGCCAATAATCACTTCAAGAGAAAATATACGTCTGGCAGCGCCACAAAAAAATATGAGGCCGAAGGAAATTTGCTTTTTCTGCGGGAATTCTCGTCATCCGCGTCACCTTTTCCGGCCCGTGACTCAAAATGCAATAAGTGTTTGAAAAAAGGACACTGGGCCAAAGTCTGTAAATCTTCCGTGTCGGCAGTGTTGAATGAAGACACTGATTTCCCTAGTCTCGTGCGACTAGGAAGAAAAAAAGACATTACATTTACTAAGTGTAAAATAAATGGATCCACTGTCAATGCCATGGTGGATTCTGGTAGTGTGGGTACTTTTATTAACGGCAATATTGCAAAAAAAATGAACCATAAAATTATTCCCAAACAAAAAGCAATATCATTGGCCGACCCTAATATGTGTGCGAATATTGTGGGAGAAACTAAAGTCGATATATCTCTAAACAATAATGTACATTCTAACGTAATAGTGGAGGTTATTAAGAATTTATTTGTCGACTTAATCATAGGGAAAAATATTCTCTGCAAATATGAGAATGTAACCTTCAAATTTGATGGACCAGAGGACGAACTTATTATCGGGGCAGTCACCAGGAATATTTTTTTTCCATCCATGAACGTTTCTCCTCCCTCATTATTTTCTCATCTTTCTACGAACACAACCCCAATCAGCACCAAGTCACGTCGCCACACAATTGCTGATAGCAAATTCACAAGAACAGAGACTGCAAAATTGTTAGAGGGAAAATATAATAGAACCCTCAATTTCACCTTGGCGAGCGCAGGTTCTAGTAACATCAAATGAAAACCGAATAAAAAAGAATGGTGATCGATTATAGTGACACAATCAACAGATTTACAGAATTAGACGCTTATCCGATACCGAGTATATCTAAAATAGTCGAGGAAATAGCTAGGTATAATGTTTTTACTACTCTTGATCTTAAATCAGCATACCATCAAATCCCCATCAGTAAGGAGGATCGTAAATTTACAGCATTCGAGGTGGATGGTAAATTATACCAGTTTACTCGCCTACCGTTCGGGGTTACTAATGGAGTAAGCACCTTCCAAAGAACCATTGACGGCATTGTCAGCGGGGAGCAATTAGTAGATACATTTGTCTATGTAGATAACGTTACTATCTGTGGAAAAACCCAAAAAGAGCATGACTACAATCTTCAAAGATTTTATGAGGTTGCTAAACAGTACAACATCACGCTTAATAAGAATAAAAGCATCGTTTCAGTCTCAACGATAACTTTACCTAGGTACACTATCAAAAACAACCAGATATCACCCGACTACGATCGTCTTAAACCTCTACTTGAGATGCCACCTCCTCTAAATCTAAAATCACAAAGACGGATTATTGGGATGTTCTCCAACTACAGCAAATTTATCCAGAATTTTTCAGAGAAAATATTAGCACTAAACCGCAATAGAGAATTCCCATTATCTTCTGTGGCATTGGACTCTTTTATAAGGCTGAAGAACGACTTGAAAGATGCTATGCTGGTAACGGTTGACCCAAAAAATAATTTATAGTAGAAACAGATGCTAGTAACAACTGTATTGCGGCTACCCTTAATCAAGAAAACCGTCCGGTTGCATTCTATTCCAGTACACTAAGCCCTAGTGAAACGAAACATCATGCGGTAGAAAAAGAAGCAGCTGCTATTGTTGAAGCTCTACGAAAGTGGCGACATTTTCTCCTTGGTAAACACTTTACTGTAATTACAGACCAAAAAAGTATTAGCTTCATGTTTGATAATACCAGGAAATAAAAAATAAAAAATGACAAAATATATCGTTGGCGCATTGAACTGTCCCAATTTAAGTTTAGCATCGTCTACCATCCTGGAAGAGAAAATACTGTTGCTGATACGTTTTCCCGAATATCTGCTCTCACTTATTCCTTACAAGATCTCCGCGACCTACACTGTAAATTATGCCACCCAGGCATTACACGACTGTTCCATTTTTGCAAAGAAAGAAACTTTCCTTTCTCTTATTCGACCAAATAAAAGGTGTAACTAATTCGTGCTCGTCTTGCCAGTATTTAAAACCCAAATTCTTTACCGGTAACAAAGGAACTCTCATAAAAGCAATACTACCGTTTCAGCGATTAAACATGGATTTCAAGGGACCACTGCCTGCGTCCACACATGGTAACAAATATCTACTTACGATAATCGACGAATACTCTCGTTTTCCCTTTGCATTTCCATGTAAAGATATGACAAGCAAAACGGTCACACAATGCCTGAATCAACTATTTGCGATATTTGGTATGCCCGATATGATTCACACAGATAGAGAGACTGATTTTCTATCAGAGGAAACTACAAATTACTTACATGGGAAAGGCATTGCAATTTCGAAGACGAGTAGATATCACCCGGAAGGCAATGCCCAAATTGAGAAACTAAACGGCACACTATGGAAGGCCATACAAGTAACTTTACATTCTTGCAATATGAGACTATCCTGTTGGAAAAATATTCTACTTGATGTTCTACATTCAATTCGATCATTGCTCTGCACAGCTACGAATGCGACCCCTCACGATAGATTATTTAAGTACAGCCGTAAATCCACTTCTGGTACTTCTATTCCCCTGTGGGCAAAACCAGGCCAAGTATACGTCAGAGATCATATTAGGTCGAGTAAATATGACCCTCCGGTTACACCTGCTACGTTACTGAAGATCAATCCTCATTATGCCCATGTACGACTACCTTCTCGCATCAAAACTACTGTCAACGGTAGAGATTTGGCTCCCAACTCAATTAATGGAGACAACACGTCAGAGGATGTTTGCATGCCACCCGTAAGTAAGCCAGAAAGTGAAAAAGAAAATACACAATATTCTGAACAGATAGAAGAAACACCTCGTGTGGAGCCAGTTGAGAGCGAAATGCCATCCGAGCCACTGCAAAGATCTTGCAGAATGCGGAAATTTCCTGAGAAATACAAGGATTTCGTTACTAAATAAGGCATTAGAAGAAAAAAGTTTAAATAATAGAATAAAATACATTAAAAAAAAAAGGTAAAAAAAAAGGTAAAAAAATGATTTGAATAAAAAAAAAAATTGAAGGGGAAAGTGTAATATTCTTAACCCCTCCTCCCATTGAATGAACTTTTCCGTCAGGCGTTGACTATAAATGCTTCGCATTTTAACTTTATTTTGTGTTTTACTTTTGCGAATAAAACCTTTACAAACGAATTCGGCTCTCTCTTTCTTCTTTTCACTACAAGGATAGATGAATACATGCGAAAAAATTAAACCAAGCATGGAACAATACCAGCCGCTTGATCACTGGCTGCCTGAAGTCTACCTACTTGAACAATCTGCATATCTTCACTGGCATTGCCCTTGCAGGTTTTAGATGGGAAGTTGCCAGCCGAGTAGATATCATCAGGGCTACTAATGATGAATGCCATCTCTTTCATGGACGTGAACCAACAGCCAAACACTTGAAGTCAAGAAGCTTCGTCAGCTATGTCGAACACCTAACAACATCTTAGGAAGAGACCAGACTACTGCTGTTGACCAGACGGATAGAGAATAGCGACCTCCTTTTCATATTAGAATCCTCCATTCTGAGGCTTTCTTTCCTGACCCAGAAGCACCCTTGTCTAGATGAAAATACTCAATCGCCTAAGAACAAAAATGGGGGATCAAAAGTTGCTATGATTAAATGGGCTTCAAAACCGAATGAAGTATCTGCAAACGTGAAGTAGAGGATCATTCGATGTCGGCAACAGGAGACTGTTTTAGGAAGAAATAAAGCAATGGATTTGAAAAGGTTGGCTTGCTCTTTATGATTGACAAAAGCTTTGACTCCAGAGAGGGCTGCTTCCATTGATAGCCGTCATGCAGCAGTATAAGTGCATCTTGTAATGGACTACAGAAGGCTCAACTTCTATGTGGACACATATGCTGAAGACGCTGATATTTGCACCAGCAAACTAAGCGAATGGAGATAGCAAGGGTCAAATGTAGTGTTGTTGGATCTTCTATCTGCTTCTCTCAACGTCGTCACTCTGGCCTTCCTAGGTAGAAAGTACTGTTTAACTAGGTTAAGATTTGGACTGAACGTGGCTCTGCAAATTATGAGGTCCATTGTGTATACAGTGTTATAACAGGGTGACAAAATCAACAAGGTGACCTCGGATCACATCGAACATATGTATGTTGATGAAAGTGTCACATCCACAATGGATGTTGCTAAAGATTCTTCATGCTTTGAACTGGCCAGAAAAGCTCCAAAGCAACCAAAGGATCGGACCTGGGTGATTGGCTTGACTGTTTGGAGAGTAGATGATGCTCTTCGTTGGATATGTGGGAATGAGTTACTGGACCTCTCTGACAATATTACCAAAGGGAAGGTGTTTGCTCTATGCAGAAGGCTTGTTGGACATCTTTCAGTGTGCAACTGGTTTCGGGTAGCGACTAGCGTCATTAAGCAATGGACTAGCAAAGTGACAGCAAGATGGGACGATCGGTCTGACGATGCTTAAGAATGAGTCAAGTAAAAACAAATGGTGTGTTGATGAAGAGGAGCTTGAGGTGTGGGTTTACGAAAGTTTTCATGGCCAAAGGTGTCCAGCTTGAAGATGCATGAAACTTTTAGCAAAATGACAGGATTTGTCATTAAATAACTCCCAAAGGATTGATATACAGTAAAACAAAACAACAAAACCAAATCACATTTTTCTTTAACTAATCATCAAAGATTTTAGTTGACCCAATTTTGTAAAACTCATTTTCATTGGTGTTCTTCAATAATTCTAATAATCTTCAACATTTTGTTTTATCTTAAGAATGTCCGGCTGGTTATTATGGTACAGGATGCCTAAACAGATGTGACCATTGTCTTAATTCTGCATGTAATTCAGGGACTGGAGATTGCTTGGAGGGATGCATTGATGGTTATATTGGAAACAAGTGTGACATTGATGCAAATAAAGGTTGGTAAAATGATAATCATTTCATCATGAATCGATTGTTATGTGAGAATGTATCATAGATCGTTTAATTTAGAAAGTTTGTATGTTGGCTTTTACTTGTCAAAATAATTCCATTTCCCCCACTTTACTGGCTTTATTCTTTGGTTGTTATGCAATTTAAATCCTCATGGGAAACGCCGCGTAGAGACAGCTTGTATTTAATATTTTTGTTATTAAAAATAGTGAAGATGTTTGAAGATATTTCTGAAATAAGGTGTTTTTATTGAGATTATTTACGTATTGTTTTGAGACTGTTATCTGTATTTTTCTAAGTCCTACTTATGAGGTAATTGATGAAAAAATTCAGGCTCAAATTGCAAACTAAAAATTATATTCCAATGCATAGAAAGTTTAAGAAATATAACCTTTGTGATGATGATGATGATGATGATGATGATTAACTTAAAACATAACTTTTAGAAAAAAGAGAGGATTTTTCATTAAATCACCTCCAAAGGATTGTTATATAGTAAAACAAAACAACCCAACCAAATAACATTTTTCTTAAATTAATCTTTAAAGATACTAACACATTTTGTAAAACTCATTTTCATAGTGTTCTTCAATTATTCTTATATTCTTCAACATTTTGTGTTATTCTTTAGAATGTCCTGCTGGTTATTATGGTACAGGATGCCTAAGCAGATGTGACCATTGTGTTAATTCTGCTTGTAATGCGAGGACTGGAGATTGCTTGGAGGGATGCATTGATGGTTATATTGGAAACAAGTGTGACATTAACGCAAATAAAGGTTGGTAAAAGGACAATCATTTCATCGTGAATCGATTGTTTCGTTATGTGACGATTTTTTTCTTAAAACCCTCTCATCGATCATTTAATTAAGAAATTATTGATGCATGCACCAATCATGTTACATTTAAAAAAAGAACTAAAATATTCATCTCTCTTGCCCTCAGTTATGGGTAGAATAGTAGGGTAGGCTGATCTCTTAATTCAGTTCGATTAGAAGAAGGAAAACACGGATGTCAGAGCAATACTTGAAGAAACTATCATTTTATTTCAATGAAAACATATAGACGTGTTGGCTTTTGCATATCAAAATAATCCCATGGATACATTTCTCCCGTAACTTCTAGCCAAATTGAGTGAGCATCATAGCGCACGAACTTCGTGAATATTTCACCATCTATTAATGGATGACTCTAAGAGATTTCTCCCGTTTTTCTAGGTGCAGACACCAATTATGTTACATGTAAAAAAGGTTGAAAATTATTCCATGCTTTTGTTTTCACATGAATCAGTATCCATCAAATGATGAACATCGAGGTGTTGATTACAGGTCAGATGAGACAATAAAATAAATATAATTAATTTGTATGTTTTAAAAGTATATTTGTAGCTCAAAAATACTTTATATCATGATAAAAACAGAAAACAGAAAGCAATATATTGAATTTAATCGAATATTTTCATTAATGGTTTTTATAGTTTGGATGCACATTTTGTTTTCATATTGTATTTAAAAAAAATTAATATTGTAAATGAAGTTGTAAAAACAAGATTTTGTTATTTAGATTATTTGCATGTTTAAGACGGTTATTTGTTTTTCTTTAAAAGCGTCTCATATTCTTTTCTGTATTTATACGATTTAAATGTAAACTGTTCATAATATTCTCGGGAAACGCCGTGTATGGACAGCTAGTATTTAATAGTTTTGTTATTAAAAATGGTGAAGATGTTTGAGAATATTTCTGAAATAAGGTGTTTTTATTGAGATTATTTACCTCTTGTTTTGAGACTGTTATCTGTATTTTTCTAAGTACTATTTATGAGGTAATTGATGAAAAAATTCAGGCTCAAATTGCAAACTAAAAATTATATTCCAATGCATAGCAAGTTTAAGAATGATAACCTTTGTGATTATGATGATGATGATGATGACGATGATGATGATGATGATGATGATGATTAACTTAAAACATAACAACTTTTAGCAAAATGACAGGATTTGTCATTAAATAATCCTCAAAGGGTTGATATACAGTAAAACAAAACAACAAAATCAAATCACATTTCTCTAAAAATAATCATCAAAGATTTTAGTTGACCCAATTTTGTAAAACTCATTTTCATTGGTGTTCTTCAATAATTCTAATAATCTTCAACATTTTGTTTTATTTTAAAGAATTTAATTCTTTAGAATGTCCTGCTGGTTATTATGGTACGGGATGCCTAAGCAGATGTGACAATTGTCTCAATTCTGCATGTAATTCGAGGACTGGAGATTGCTTGGAGGGATGCATTGATGGTTATATTGGAAACAAGTGTGATATTGATGCAAATAAAGGTTGGTAAAAAGTTTATCATTTCATCATGAATCGAACGTTTTGTTTATGTGACGATTTCTTTGCTTAAAATCCTATCATAGATCTTTTAATTTAGAAAGTTAGTATGACTGGCTTTATTCTTTGGTTGTTATGCAATTTAAATACTCATGGGAAACGCTGTGTAGGGAAAGCTAATATTTAATACTTTTGTTCTTCAAAATGATGAAGATTTTTGAAGATATTTCTGAAATAAGGTGTTTTTATTAAAATTATTCATGTATAGTTTTTAGACTGTTATCTGTATTTTTCTAAGTCCTACTTATGAGGTAATTGATAGAAAAATTCAGCCTCAAATTGTAAACTAAAAATTATTTTCCAATGCATAGTAATGATGATGATGATGATTAACTTAAAACATAACTTTTAGAAAAATGACAGGATTTTTCATTAAATCACCTTCAAAGGATTTATATATATTAATAATGGAGTTCATGTATCTGTCTGTCTGTCTTTCTGTCTGTCTGTCTGTCTGAAGCCGAAACTCCATCAAAGTAGTATGACTATTTACTAAGTCCGCCAGCGTTCATAATATTTGTATACCTTTAAAATTAGGAAACTATTAATCAATTAATTTAGATTAGATAACATTAAATAACATTAGATAACATATAAACAAAGAAGAACGAAATTTCAAGACGAGGCTGCGATTAGAACGGAAAACGTGTCAAGAATCTTACTTAAACTAATACTTTTTCAACTTCCTTATATACTGTTACAAAAAGTCGTTCAGACACTAGACGGGTTCTGTCATTTACATAATTCATTTCTTTTAAACTTCAATTTAATTCATATTTACAAATATACATTTATAACTGCTATTATCAAAAATACTGTTGTGGCCCTGTTAAAGGGACCGAAATGAAGACACGAACACGGTATAAAGTAGAAACACGTGTATTAAGAAAAGAGAGTACAGAGGGAAGAAATATGCGCCTGGTAAGTAGAGTTCGACTATCTTACTGGATTCCAGCGAGAGTTAATTGCTGTTGGCATTTATTGAGCAAAGAGGAAGAGTCCATGTTGTACATAGGTAAGTCACCATAACATCCCCTCCCAAGTATTACCTCTGCAGGAGAATTAATAGCGTTTCCTTTTCGGGTCTATTACGATCAGATCCGTTAGTCTTCGCTTCCTTTTTGATTGTCTTGGTTCCGGAGCTGCCTGGGGGATCTCAATGTCAAAGGTGTCATATATGGTGTCTATAATTTCTTCTTCTTCTTGGGGAGCGCTGTTGGTGTCGTCCGATAGTCGTTTTCTTAATTGATTTAACTGTCTCTTATGAGAGAACTTAGGGCCTTGAATTATGTACACCATATTTCCAATCCGCTTCTCAATTGTCCCCAGTTCCCAGAACGATTTATTATTTTTAAACATTTAAAAAAATATTTTTCGCCTGGGACATAACGTTTTCTTGGTACTGCATTTGTTCGTCCCGGTTTTGTCTGTTTTGGCAGCAATTTGTCAAAAACGGATATTATCTTGCGCGCAAACATTACCTCAGCAGGGGATAATTAAGATGGTGTATTCGTGTTTGGCGTGATCCTGTACACCTGAAGGAACTGTTGTAGGGCTTTTTCTGTAGGAGTGCCTCTAGCCTTCTTCAGGGCTCTTTTCAGTGTATCGACAAAACGCTCTGCTTGACCATTTGATATCGGGTGGTATGCTGGGGTCGTAATATGTTCCATTTGGAACGTATCACAGAATTTCTTGAATTCAGCGGACGTGAACTGTGTTCTGTTGTCGCTGACTAAACAATCCACAACCCTGAAACAGGCGAACAATTCGTGGAGGACGTTTATCATTACTTCCGTCGTTGGACTTTTGCATCGGCACACTTCGGGCCATTTTGTGAAACTATCTACTACAATTAAATAGTTGAAACCGTCTAATGGGCCTGCGAAGTCTATATGGATCCTGGACCATGGTCGGTCCGTTTATGGCCAAGGACTGTATTTGATTGGAGGTGCCTTTGCTGCCAATGCACAGCCTTTGCACGTCTTTACGATTTTCTCGATATCCTGGTCCATGTTAAGCCTGTACATGTAGCTCCTCATCAAGCTCTTCATTCTTGTAGTCCCTGGGTGGCCAACATGGAAATCCTTCAAAATTCTCCTTTGAAGAGTTTTGGGAATGACGACTCTCTCACTATACAAGAGTACCTCATCGCATAGAGAGAAAATGTCTGAAGTTTTTTGGTCCTTTTAAATTAATTTAGTCTTGGTCATCTTAATAAACTCGTCACCGAGAGCTTCCATTTTTATTTCGTGCAGTGACACGGGGAGTTCCCTTACTGTGTTCCGTAATGTCGAGTTAATTTCTCCTTCCGTTCGAAGGGAGGCAATCACAGTGTCTTCCAGGGGTTCACTACGTTTTGGGATGAGTCTTGACAATCTGTCAGCGTGACAGATTTTTCTCGAGTGGAGGTATTCCATCTTAAAATGATAATTTAAAAGGATTGTTCCCCACCTCTGCAGTCTGTTAGCTGTGTGTACGGGCAGATCTTTTTTTGACCCAAAAATTGTGAGTAAAGGTTTATGATCCGTTTGTAAAGTGAAAAATCTACCGTGTATGTAACGGTGGAATTTCGAGACTGCAAATATGATCCCTAAAGACACCTTTTCTATTTGGGAGTAGTTCTTTTCTGCTGATAGCAGTGTCCTTCTTTTGATCCGTCCATGAACCACAATCCATCTTGAATAAGTCTTCAAATCTTCTGAAGTATACTTCAAACGTTAGGTCTTCCTCAGGAGCATAGCGAAATGTATTAATGGCTGACCAGATCGCATTTTGCGAAAAAGCCGTACTGTTTTCCTGTCCGTTGTCCTTATTCATTAACACTTGCGTTAACAAATCTATTTTTTTATCTGATTGGTTTTTATGCTCTAAATGTAATTTTTTCAATTCCAATATTTGTTCGTTCATTTCTTTCCTTTCTTCCGCGGCGTATTTCATCATTTCTTTTCTTTCTCTTCCCTGTTTTTCCTCGAAGTATTTCATTAAACTTAACTGCTATCCGTCATTTTGTTTCTGTACTATCAATTGTTCTTCTCGAAACCTTTTTTCAAGTTCTAATCGTTTATTTTGTTGAAGTTTTATCATTTCCAAAATCTGTTTTGAAAAATCCATTTTTTTTTATGACAAAAAAAACGTTTTCAGAAACAAACCAATTCTTTTTCTATAGTACCAACTCTACAAAAAAACTTTTACAATTTTTGTATCTGGTTATATTGACGAGTATTTCCTTAATTTATTTTTCCCTTGTGTGGCAATTTTCCACTAGAAAATAATTTTGCGTTTGTGTTTATACAGAAAAAAAAGTTTGACCTTTTTTTTTCTTCAATTTTCTTTTCGTAACGTGTAAGTATTTAGTTCAAATCCTTGTTGAACGTACACTTTTTTTTTTGTTTTACAAAGAATTAGTTTTTTTTTTGTGAAAAAAAAAACGAGTTCATAGCATTTATTTAAATATTGGCCATAATTTCCGCTTTAAGTGCGTATCATATTTTCTCATTAACACAAAGTGTTATGCCGTACCTGCTTGTCGAAAGTGTTTTTTTTCTCAACATGCCAGTCAGTCAGAGAAAAAATTATTTTAATCGGAAAAATCCGACGTAACTTTTAATGTTGTTTTTCAATGCTAATGCCTTTTTAAGACAATCTTTTTAGAACGAACAATTTTTTTTTTGTACTTACTGAAACTTTGAGTAGTTCTTTTTCAGTTGTCGTAAATCCACGCCATTTATGAGTTCCGTTTTAACTCGTAGTTTAGGCTTCTTGTGGCTTTTTTTTCCAACAGCAAGATAAGACTTTTTTGACGACGTCTTTTGTTGTTTGACGTTTTTTTTTTTTCAAGTAAATCCTTGCCCGAATCTTCGTTATTCAGTTTTTTTGTCGAATGATCCCGTAACTTTCTTGAGTAATCCTGGTAGCCAGTATTCGTGACTGGTATAAAATCAAAATCCTCACGTATGTTCTTTGCTAAATTGCTCGTCGCCAGTGTTGTAGACCCGTGCTAGGGGTCACAAAGATAACAACCACAAATTGTGACAGGTTAAAATATACAATGTATTTATTCATAGCAATACAGTAACGCCACTAAATGTGGTAGGAGATGACCGGATTCCTACCATGCGGTAAAACATGAATAGGAATGCCCTCTGTTTGAGTCTTTGCAACCATGGTATTTATTATAGATGGTTGCTTCCATTAGTTCTTCAATAGGGGTGATTTGTACCCCACAACACATAGTATCCATTACCTGCTGGAATATGGCTGGTGCGACCTTGACACTGAAAGCGAGTCTCTCGAATTTGTATAACCCGCGATGGGTGTTAATACATAGTAGTATTGAGCTTTCTTCTTCCACGTAAATATGCGTCACTTAAATCTATTTTGGAGAAAAATCTTCCTCCATTTAATTTAGTAAATATTTCGTCTGGGCACGGAAGAGGATAATGGTAATCCTTTAGTGATGCATTCAATCCAGTCGAAAAATCGGCGCAGACGCGGATCTCTTTAGTTTTCTAGTTTTAACATAGACAGTCGGAGCAGCCCATTGGCTATATTCAATTTTAGAAAGAATGTCGGTCTTAACTAGTCTGTCTAGTTCTTCATTTATTTTCTCGAGTGAGGCGAAAGGTACATTCCTTTTCTTTTTAAATACGGGTTGGATGTTTTCCTTTAATTCAAATTTTTCCGCCATCTTTTTGCATCGACCCAGTCCATTTGAAAAAACTTCTAGGAAGGTTTTTTTTCAAATCTTCTTTTAATTTATCTGCTTTCTATTTTTTGGCAAAAAGCGTTAATGGGTAAATCCCATAGATTAAATTGGCTCATCCACTCTGTCCCAAATATATTGCAAGTGTTTCTTAACTGCTTATTTTTTTTGTTTTTTCCGTTAAACTTAACGTTAGTTATAATCTCACCTTCGAATTTTATTTTTTCCCCAGTCACCGACCTGGCTACTTTATTTGATTTTAACATGGTTGGTTTATCCAATCTTTTCCATGTTTGCAGGTTGATGATAGTTAAATCAGACCCGGAGTCTAATTGTAACTTTATTCTTTCGTTAAGGATTTGTACTTGAACGTACTTCCTTATGTTTATGCTATCCTGTTCGTCTGATCTTGTGATTTTTATCCGGCTTTTAAATTCTTTATTTGCTCTACAATGTGAGCTTTTGTGTCCGATTTTGTTACAAATTAAACAAGTTTTAAACCGGTAGGGCCAATCCATATACCAATGAAGAGCACCACAGTGCGAACAGGAGCTAGGTGGTAATTTGTTTTGTTTTTTCTTGGGGTAATTTGTTTTTGGCGAAAAGTGAGAATAGTCACTCTTTTTGGATTGACTTGATTTTGAAGGAAAGTTAGGATATGATTTTTGTCGTACCTTTCTTATGTGTGCTATGCCCGATTCTTTTATGTCTTTCGAGTCTTGCTTCATGCTTACAAATCTCTCGCAGTCCTCTGCGACTTTTTGTAAGGTTATATTCGGCTCATTTTCTAGCTTATTCAGAACTCTGCGTCTTACTTCGGCGTCTTTAGCTGATATCAGTCCCTGCACAAAAATTAAACATTTGAAATCATCTGCGCTTAGTTCGGCAAGCTTGAAATCGTCACAGTGTTTATTTACTATTGATGCGAAAGTCGTGTAATCCTCGCAATCTTTTCTCGTTAAATTTATGCACTTCCATCTTTTGTGAAAAAGGGAAATTTTGGGGCTAAACAACTCCATCAATAACTTAACCGCTTCCGAGAAAGTTAAATCGCTGGTCTTACGGGGTAATATGTAGTCAACGATGTTCGATGGTCCCTAATTTACTAAGAAGTAATCGAACTTTTTTAGCGTCTGCCCAATTTTCGCAATCTATGTTGTATAGATCTTCATACCTTCTAAAATATGAAGCGAATGTTCTATCGTTGTCTGGAGAATAAGAAAAAAATAGACGACCGTAGGGAGGCTATTTTGGCTAGTACAGTTAAACGAAACAACCCAACCAAATCACATTTTTCTTAAATTAATCTGTGTAAAACTCATTTTCATAGTGTTCTTCAATTATTCTTATATTCTTCAACATTTTGTTTTATTCTTTAGAATGTCCGGCTGGTTATTATGGTACGGGATGCCTAAGCAGATGTGACCATTGTCTTAATTCTGCATGTAATTCGAGGACTGGAGATTGCCTGGAGGGATGCATTGATGGTTATATTGGAAACAAGTGTGACGTTGATGCAAATAACGGTTGGTAAAAAGTTTATCATTTCATCATGAATCGATTGTTTTGTTATGTGACGATTTTCGCATGAAGTTTGACCAACAATGTCACATGGAAATGGGTGGAAGACAAGATGCCCAAACAAGCTGAAAAACCGTGTCATTGAGTATTTGATGTTGGCACAAGTCAGGAGACTGTTTAAGGAAGAAGTATAGCAATGGATTTGAAAAGGTTGGCTTGCTCTCTAGAACGGAGAAAAGTATGGACTCCATTCAGAAGAATAAGTGCATACTGTAATGGACTACATAGAGCTCAACCTCCACGTAGACACATACAGTGCAGACACTGATATTTGCACTTGAGGGTGTGGAGATAGCAAGGATCAAATGTAGTGTTGCTGGATATCCTATCTGCTTATCTGCTTATCTGCAAGTCTGCATTTTGGCCCTGCAAGGTAGAAGGTTGTAATAGTGACTTGTGAATAGTGTTCCTTTTTCTTCTGGGCAACACGTTTTTCCTTCTTTTAACCGTATTATCCAAATGCATGCGAACTTCGAGACGTTCTCTACTCAACTCGTCCCTGATGCAAAAAACACCGCCTTTTATTTAGCCTTCTTTGCCACACCTGATTTGCATAATGAAACCCTCTCAGTCTCGTAATTTAATGGGCGTGGGTTCGCGCCCCGGTGTGACGACTGTCTCCTTCCGTGCCGTCACTACAAAGGTACTGCTTAACTAGGTTAAGATTTGGACTTGAATCAACAAGGCGACCTCGGCTTACATCGAACATGGGTATGTTGATGAAAGTGTCACATCCACAACGGATGTTGCTAAAAATTCTTCATGCTTTGAACTGGCCAGAAAAGCTCCAAAGCAACCAAAGGATCAGACCTGGGTGATTGGCTTGACTGTTTGGAGAGTAGACGATGCCCTTCGTTAGAAACCTGGGAATGAGTTACTGGACCTCTCTGACAATATTACCAAGAGGAAGGTGTTTGCTCTATGCAGAAAGCTTGTTGGACATCTTTCAGTGTACAACTGGCTGTGGGTAGCGACTAGCGTCATTAAACAAAGGACTAGCAAAGTGACAGCAGGATGGGACGACATTATTTGTTACCAGAGAGTTATTCGCAATAACAGCTGTTTGTTCAAGACGGTGCTAGTTTTAAACGGTCAGCATTTGGTCCATTACACCATTATATTCCAGACTTTTGAATTATCATGGAAATCAGAATAGGAGCAGAAAGTGATAATGATCAATTTAGAAGAAAGAGGGATAGTTTGATAGTTTGAAAGTTAATTCCTCGAATAAAAAATGTCTAAATGTTTATGATGTTTGAAGAGAACTTAAAAAAATAACAACGTTTAGAAAAATTATAGGATTTTTCATTAAATAAACCCCAAAGGGTTGATATACAATAAAACAAAACAACAAAACCAAATCACATTTTTCTTTAACTAATCATCAAAGATTTTAGTTGACCCAATTTTGTAAAACTCATTTTCATTAGTGTTCTTCAATAATTCTAATAATCTTCAACATTTTGTTTTATTTTAAAGAATTTAATTCTTTAGAATGTCCTGCTGGTTATTATGGTATGGGATGCCTAAGCAGATGTGACAATTGCCTTAATTCTGCATGTAATTCGAGGACTGGAGATTGCCTGGAGGGATGCATTGATGGTTATATTGGAAACAAGTGTGACATTGATGGAAATAAAGGTTGGTAAAAAGTTTATCATTTCATCATGAATCGATCGTTTTGTTATGTGACGATTTCTTTGTTTAAAATCCTATCATAGATCTTTTAATTTAGAAAGTTAGTATGTTGGCTTTTACTTGTCAAAATAATTCCATTTCCCCCACTTTACTGGCTTTATTCTTTGGTTGTTATGCAATTTAAATCCTCGTAGGGCAGTTAGTATTTAATACTTTTGTTATTAAAAATAGTGAAGATGTTTGCAGATATTTCTGAAATAAGGTGTTTTTATTGAGATTATTTACGTATTGTTTTGAGACTGTTATCTTTATTTTTCTAAGTCCTACTTATGAGGTAATAGATGAAAAAATTCAGGCTCAAATTGCAAACTAAAACTTATTTTCCAATGCATAGCAAGTTTAAGAAAATATAACCTTTGTGATGATGATGATGATGATGATTAACTTAATACATAACAACTTTTAGCAAAATGACAGGATTTTCCATTAAATAACTTCCAAAGGGTTGATATGCAATAAAAGGAAACAACAAAATCAAATCACATTTTTCTTAAATTAATCTTTAAAGATACTAACACATTTTGTAAAACTTATTTTCATAGTGTTCTTCAATTATTCTTATATTCTTCAACTTTTTGTTTTATCTTAAGTATGTCCTGCTGGTTATTATGGTATGGGATGCCTAAGCAGATGTGACCATTGTCTCAATTCTGCATGTAATTCTAGGAATGGAGATTGCTTGGAGGGATGCATTGATGGTTATATTGGAAACAAGTGTGACATTGATGCAAATAACGGTTGGTAAAAGCATAATCATTTCATCATGAATCGATTGTTTTGTTTATGTGACGATTTTTTTGTTTAAAATCCTATCATTGATCTTTTAATTTAGAAATCAAGAAAGTTTGTATGTTCGCTTTTACTTGTAAAAATAACTACATACGTGTGGCCATTGTGATGACTGTCTTGAACAGCTTTCATGCGAAATGATCATCACAAGTTGCGGTATAAGTAATGCAATCTTTATTAGTGAAAAATGTCGACTCATTAATTCAAGTTCAGTTCAGACTCTTGAGTTCAATGTCCACCTCTCTTGCCCTCAGTTACGGTCAGAATAGTAGGGTAGGCTAAAATTTTAAATCTCGATAGTGCAGCTCGATTAGGAAAAGTATAATACTGATGTCAGAGCAAGGTAAAATAATATGATAGGCTTGACACCGAAATAAATATCATAAACAAATTCCTTACAATTATAAAATTAATTTAAGATCTCTTACTTGAAGCAATCTGTCTTTTCATCGACGGAAAACACCTACTCACCTTACTTTACTAATATACATGTTGTCCAGAATTATCTGAGTTTTGTCCCATTGATTTATTTCTTGGCAAAGTTAGAGAAAGAGATCCCCGACCTGAGAGTCTGTAATCTGCACGCACCAATTGTGTTACATTTACAAAAGAAGTGAAATATCTATATGCAGCTTTTCTTACTTAAAATATAAAGAAGGATTAAATTTTGCCTATTGGAGAAGAAAATGAAGGCTTACTAGCTTTGAAGCGCGTTGACTGTGTTGCATGTTGGGGACTGTTTTTCAGTGAACAAAAAACTTGTGTTCGTAGTTAGATTTTTTATAGGTGGCATTCATTTGCATATCAGGACAACAACTATTGCAAGAAGGATGAATTGGGGAAGACAGACAGTTCAATTTTTGACATCTGAGGGAGAACATCTCCGAGTTTGTGATTTGTCAATGTTTGCTGCGATGTTGTTGAAGAGGAGTTTCTTTTTTTTTCATTACATTTCATTTACCTGAAATTATTCCATACTTTTTTTACAGGAAGATTTGATCTAAATCGGTATCCACCAAAAAATGAACTTCAAGGAGTTGAGTATAGGCGAGGTGAGACAATAACATTAACATTATTAATTTGTATATTTTAAAAGTTTATCGAATATTTTCATTCAGAATGTTATAGTTTAGATGCATATTTTATTCCTTTCATCTGAAATTTGTTTGTTGATATTGAATAATTTTTCTTGAAATATTATCAATATATTTGAGGATATTTCTGAAATCAGGTGTTGTTAATAATTAGATTATTAAAATTTTTAAGACTGTAATCTTCATGGTGACAAACTTTTGAGGTGTCAGCCTTATTAAGATCATGGCAAAATCTTTACATTCTTATAACCCTGAGATTTCAACCTCACCGATTTCGTCAGTCTAACCTTTACCCCATCATGATTGTTGATATAAAAGTCAGAAAAATCTAAATAATGTAAATAGTCATGATGCGTTTACTATAAAATATCAATTTTTTGATATGCAATGAAGTACTATTGTACCCTAGTTCTCCTGTGACGTCACCAAAGTTGGCCATTCGTGATTTTTGGTTGGCCACTTGGTACTTCCTTGCAAAAGAATCTCTGATGAAAACCTGTAAATGTTGAAAGATCCTTGTTCGTCAACTACTACGTTGTGATAGAAGATCAAGAGATAAGTGTCCGGCGATGGTCAGCAAATTTTATACCACTGAGGAGGAAAAGTCATTTCAAGCGAAACCACAAAATAGAATATGAAAAATGAATGAATAAATAACAAATCCGACAGTTGCATTTTGTAGAAAAGTAATTATTTGGTAAAACACGTTCGTATACAGGGCTATGTTGGTTCAACACTTCTAATTTCTGTGTTTTCGGACAAGCAATTATTGACAAGTTCTAGTAACATGTTTTGTCTGGCAAATTCAAGTTTTGCGTTTGTCTCTGACTGACGTGGATTTCAGCAGCGAGCCAAAATGAGTCTTTGAAAGTGATTGCTCGTCACCTTACATTGAGAATTGAGTGTTTTTGAACTTACTTCCATAGAATTAAATTAATGCATTAAAAAAATATATTAATACCATCATTTCTTGCAACTTTTGCAATTTTAAATCTACGGGGACTGCCTCCCTGACTCCTAAAGTGTCATCAGTATTTACTCCGCCCCCAGTTCCTTCTTCTATCTCTATTTCCATATTTCACTACCTGTTTCCATTTCTTACCAGCTTTGAAGCACATGTTGGACACTCGTTTTTCAGTGAACAAAAAACTTGTGTTCGTAGTTAGATTTTTTATAGGTGGCATTCATTTGCATATTAGGACAACAACTATTGCAAGAAGGATGAATTGGGGAAGACAGACAGTTCAATTTTTGACCTCTGAGGGAGAACATTCGAGTTTGTGATTTGTCAATGTTTGTTACGGTGTTGCTGAAGAGGAGTTCCTTTTTTTCATTACATTTCATTTACCTGAAATCATTCCATACTTTTTTTTGCAGGAAGATTTGATCTAAATCGGTATCCACCAAAAAATGAACTTCAAGGAGTTGAGTATAGGCGAGGTGAGACAATAACATTAACATTATTAATTTGTATATTTTAAAAGTTCATCGAAAATTTTCATTCAGAATGTTATAGTTTAGATGCATATTTTATTCCTTTCATCTGAAATTTGTTTGTTGATATTGAATAATTTTTCTTGAAATATTATCAATATATTTGTGGATATTTCTGAAATCAGGTGTTGTTATTACTTAGATTATTAAACTGTACCCTATTATGTTTGTTAATATAACAGTCAGAAAATCTAAATAATGTAAATAGTTATGATGTGTTTTCTATAAAATATCAACTTTTTGGTAAAACACGTTTGTATACAAGGCTATGTTAGTTCAACACTTCTAATTTCTGTGTTTTCGGATCGGCAATTATTGACAAGTTATTTATTGGCCAGGGGAGACAATAATAATAGTTTAATAATAGATTAATGTAAGTTAATCGAAAACTCTCATTCAGAATGTTATAGTTTAGATGCATTTTTCATTTCTTTCATCTGGTATTTTTGGCATATATTTAATATTTTGTCAAAATGTTTGAGGATATTTCTGAAATAAGGTGTTGTTATTACTTCTATTGTTTAAATGTTTCAGACTGTTATCCGATTGTGACAAATTTTCATAGTGTCAGCCTGATTAACATCATGCCCCAAATCTTTGCATCTTTCTGCTCCAGTGCTTTCAACCTCATAGAGAAGAATTCATCAGACCAAACCAATGATCCTTTCGTCAGTTTGTTATCTCCATCGTGGTTGTTAGTCAGAAAAGTATAAATAATGTAAATCGTCATGATGCATTATAAAGTTCTTACTTAGATTATTTTGACTGGATCTCTCAAAGAGTTATCGACCTGATGGAGTGAACGAAAATGGCAAAAAACAGCAACTTCAGAGATTTATGTTGGCAAACTGTCCGTTATTCTTGAGCATATAAGAATGCATATTGGTGTAGTACCTGCTTCAAATCATCAACAAAGAGCTTCTTGTCCATTGAGTGACACAATCCCCCGGGTCCATGATCACCCATTCATCAATCTCTCAGAGTAACACGATTGTTGGACTATATTCTTCAAAATGCTCCTCAACCACGATTCTCACTCTGTAATAACGTCCCAGATCTTCAGACAACTCCGAATATGACTGTATGACAATACACCCATCAATTGCAACAGAAAAATAAGTTATCAAATAACTGAAGTAAAACAGGGTCCCTGATGAAGACGGGTTTCTAGCTGAGATATACAAAAGCTACTCAGACACATAATCACATTGATTTTATTGAATACTCTTCAAAACTTGGGTAATACAGCCTCTCCAAGACTTGGGTAGTGCTATGATTCTTACTTGATTGTTATCAAGTTATTACTTAGATTATTTACATGTTTCAGACTGTTATCCCCATTGCAGTTGTTAAAGTAACCGGATAGCCGCCAGAAACAAGTAAATAATAGAAATAGTCAAGATGTGTTATGAAGTTAACAGTAACAACTTAAGTAGAAAATGATTGGTCAAAATTGAAAAGTGTAGAGGGAAATGAATTCCTCTGTTTTTCTTGATTTATTCTTAATAGTTTTTGTAGATGTTTGCCAGTCAAAAATTACAAACCTTTCATTAAAATGACCAACAAGTTAACCAAAACACTGAGCGATTCTTCTATGCTGACGATCTGTGTAACGTTTGAATCAGAAGAAACAAACTTCAACTCAGCCCTTAATTCTACTACAAGTGTAACCACTTCCATGTAGGAACCAGAAGGAAAACCGACCCCTAAACATCAAATACAATTTGAAAATAGCACCAACCCTTTGTACATTTTTATTCAAGGAACATATAAAAAAGACAAAAGTAAAAGTCAACTGCCGGAACTGATTAACTCCAAGTGGCGAACAACTGCACACATGCTAAGATGTACAGTCTTTGTGCTTTTCCACTGTAGAGTATGCTTGCCCTGTTTGGGATAGATCAATGCATGCGAAAAAATTAAACCAAGCATGGAACAATACCAGCCGCTTGATCCCTGGCTGCCTGAAGCCTACCTACTTGAACAACCTGCATATCTTCACTGGCATTGCCCTTGCAGGTTTTAGATGGGAAGTTGCCAGCCGAGTAGATATCATCAGGGCTACTAATGATGAATGCCATCTCTTTCATGGACGTTAACCAACAGCCAAACACTTGAAGTCAAGAAGCTTCGTCAGCTATGTCGAACACCTAACAACATCTTAGGAAGAGACCAGACTACTGCTGTTGACCAGACGGATAGAGAATAGCGCCCTCCTTTTCATATTAGAATCCTCCATTCTGAGGCTCTTCCTCCAGGCCCAGAAGCACCCTATGTCCAGATGAAAATACTCAATCGCTTAAGCACAAAAATGGGGGATCAAAAGTTGCTATGATTAAATGGGCTTCAAAACCGAATGAAGTATCTGCAAACGTGAAGTAGAGGATCATTCGATGTCGGCAACAGGAGACTGTTTTAGGAGGAAATAAAGCAATGGATTTGAAAAGGTTTGCTTGCTCTTTATGATTGACAAAAGCTTTGACCCCAGAGAGGGCTGCTCCCATTGATAGCCGTCAGGCAGCAGTATAAGTGCATCTTGTAATGGACTACAGAAGGCTCAACTTCTATGTGGACACATATGCTGCAGATGTTGATATTTGCACCAGAAAATTGAAGGAATGGAGATAGCAAGGATCAAATGTAGTGTTGCTGGATCTTCCATCTGCTTCTCTCAACGTCGTCACTCTGGCCCTCCTAAGAAGAAAATACTGTTTAACTAGGTTAAGATTTGGACTGAACGTGTCTCTGCAAATATTAAGGTTCCTTGTGTATGCAGTGTTGTAACAAGGTGACAAAATCAACAAGGCGACCTCGGATCACATCGAACATGGGTATGTTGATGAAAGTGTCACATCCACAACGGATGTTGCTAAAGATTCTTCATGCTTTGAACTGGCCAGAAAAGCTCCAAAGCAACCAAAGGATCGGACCTGGGTGATTGGCTTGACTGTTTGGAGAGTAGACGATGCTCTTCGTTGGATACGTGGGAATGAGTTACTGGACCTCTCTGACAATATTACGAAGAGGAAGGTGTTTGCTCCATGCAGAAAGCTTGTTGGACATCTTTCAGTGTGCAACTGGTTTTGGGTAGCGACTAGCGTCATTAAGCAAAGGACTAGCAGAGTGACAGCAAGATGGGACGATCGGTCTGACGATGCTTAAGAGTGAGTCAAGTAAAAACAAATGGTGTGTTGATGAAGAGGAGCTTGAGGTGTGGGTTTATGAAAGTTTTCATGGCCAAAGGTGTCCAGCTTGAAGATGCATAAAACTTTTAGCAAAATGACAGGATTTGTCATTAAATAATCCCCAAAGGGTTGATATAAGTTAAACAAAACAACAAAATCAAATCACATTTTTCTTTAACTGATCATCAAAGATTTTAGTTGACCCAATTTTGTAAAACTCATTTTCATTGGTGTTCTTCAATAATTCTAATAATCTTCAACATTTTGTTTTATCTTAAGCATGTCCTGCTGGTTATTATGGTACAGGATGCCTAAGCAGATGTGACCATTGTCTTAATTCTGCATGTAATGCGAGGACTGGAGATTGCCTGGAGGGATGCATTGATGGTTATATTGGAAACAAGTGTGACATTGATGGAAATAGAGGTTGGTAAAATGATAATCATTTCATCATGAATCGATTGTTTTGTTATGTGAGAATTTTTTGCTTAACCCCCTATCATAGATCTTTTAATTTAGAAAGTTTCTATGTTGGCTTTTACTTGTCAAAATAATTCCATTTCCCCCACTTTACTGGCTTTATTCTTTGGTTGTTATGCAATTTAAATACTCATGGGAAACACAGTGTAGAGGCAGCTAGTATTTAATATTTTTGTTATTAAAAATAGTGAAGATGTTTGAAGATATTTCTGAAATAAGGTGTTTTTATTGAGATTATTTACGTATTGTTTTGAGACCGTTATCTGTATTTTTCTAAGTCCTACTTATGAGGTAATTGATGAAAAAATTCAGGCTCAAATTGCAAACTAAAAATTATTTTCCAATGCATAGCAAGTTTAAGTAATATAACCTTTGTGATGATGATGATGATTATCTGGCCCGCGATTAATACCCAGTTGCTCAGGGGATCCATACCTATGAAATATTTCTCTTAATATCACTTCGGAAAACGTTTGTTCTGACTTGTTTGGTATAGCAAAAGCCTCTGGCCAGTTTCTCAACCGATCCACAAAACTCAGTATGTAGAGATTACCTTGAGTGGTCTCTTCATACATACAGCCCCAAAATATCCATGCTTACTTTTTGGAATTGGTAACTTGGAACGTCGGTTTCCATCGAGGAAGCGGCTCTCCTTCTCATACTCTGTAATTGACATGTCATGCATTTAGACACATGGCTGATTATCTCATTAGACAACTTCGGCCAGTAATAATTCCTCCCTCTAAGCTCATATGTCTTATCAATCCCCATAAGATCAACTTTCTCAAGAAACTGATCTAAGATCTCAGCCCTCAACTTCTTGGAACTGGGCAGGACCCCACCTGTCTTTCCATAGAATTAAATTAATGCATTTAAGAAAATGCATTAATTTCATTATTTCTTGCAACTTTTGCAATTTTCAATCTACGAGGAACTGCCTCCACGATTCCTGAAAGGTCAACGATTTTCACTCCACCCGAGTTCCTTCTTTTATCTCTATTTTTATTTCTGAATGTTACCTAAACAGAGAGAAGTTCCTTCTCCCCTCGAAGCTTATCTTCATATTAAATTAATGCATTTCAAAAACACATTAACTCGAAAATTTATGCAACTTGACAATTCTTGATCGGCATATCTTTTGGTAGCTTCAATAATCTTCAATAACTTGTTTACTCATTTCAATCTCGGCAATGAATATCTGGCTTGTTTTTAGTTACAAAAAATAGATGTCTCATTATCTACAAAAAATAGATGTCTCATTATCTACAAAAAATAGATGTCTGATTATCTACAAAAAATAGATGTCTCATTATCTACAAAAATAGATGTGTCATTATCTACAAAAAATAGATGTGTCATTATCTACAAAAAATAGTTGTCTCATTATCTACAAAAATAGATGTGTCATTATCTACAAAAAATAGATGTCTCATTATCTACAAAAATAGATGTGTCATTATCTACAAAAAATAGTTGTCTCATTATCTACAAAAAATAGATGTCTCATTATCTACAAAAATAGATGTGTCATTATCTACAAAAATAGATGTGTCATTATCTACAAAAAATAGATGTGTCATTATCTACAAAAATAGATGTGTCATTATCTACAAAAAATAGATGTCTCATTATCTACAAAAATAGTTGTCTCATTATCTACAAAAAATAGATGTCTCATTATCTACAAAAAATAGATGTCTCATTATCTACAAAAAATAGATGTCTCATTATCTACAAAAAATAGATGTCTCATTATCTACAAAAAATAGTTGTCTCATTATCTACAAAAAATAGATGTCTCATTATCTACAAAAATAGATGTGTCATTATCTACAAAAATAGATGTCTCATTATCTACAAAAAATAGTTGTCTCATTATCTACAAAAATAGATGTGTCATTATCTACAAAAATAGATGTGTCATTATCTACAAAAAATAGATGTGTCATTATCTACAAAAATAGATGTGTCATTATCTACAAAAAATAGATGTCTCATTATCTACAAAAATAGTTGTCTCATTATCTACAAAAAATAGATGTCTCATTATCTACAAAAAATAGATGTCTCATTATCTACAAAAAATAGATGTCTCATTATCTACAAAAAATAGATGTCTCATTACCTACAAAAAATAGATGTCTCATTATCTACAAAAAATAGATGTCTCATTATCTACTTTCCCAGCAGGGCTGTTTGGTCATCTGAACTCTTGGTTTAAGCAACCCACTTCTTGATTAATGACATTTCTCACATTTTTCCACATTACCGCTTCCTGTTTTTCCAAATTGCAAGATAAAAAAATAACTCTTTTTCCTTATCTCAATTTTTGCCCAGTGCAATTCTTATGTTCACATATCTTTTAGTTTATTCTGCTACTCGATTTTGCAAGTAGGATATTTTAGTTTTTAAGCCTCTTAGGCCCGACTAATATTGTCACACTATTATACACAGAGAGAATAGTAAAAAAAGAAAATTCTATGTATTGGCCTCGGATTGACCAGGATATCGAAAAAAATAACAAAAGTGTGTACAGGTTGCCAACTATCAACAAAGACACCACGGGTAAAATTTCATCCATGGCTCAAAACAGACGTTTTGTAGACTGCATATGGATTATGCTAGACCCTTAAACGTTCACTATTACCTAATATTTGTGGACAGCTACACCAAGTGGTTGGATATCTTCAAATGTAAACATCCGATATCCACGGCTACTATAAATTCGCTGTACGAACTTATTAAGCAACAATGGGGCACAGTTTATCGGAAGAGTATTAAAAGATTTCTGCTCATCTCTGTTCATTGACCACGTTATGACTTCACCTTACCATCCCAGGTCCAACAGTTAAGCGGAAAGATTTGTGGATAGTTTCAAAACAGCTTTGATGAAGAATCACGGTTAGGATGCAAATGAGGTGAGCATTCAGAAATTTTTTGTTGTTGGTGTACAGAATCATTCCTAACCCAAACTCTGTCTCAGGCATGTCATCAGTCGAACTAATGTTTGCAAGGAAAATCTGCTCAGTTTTTGACATGCTGTTGCCGAGTTCAACAAAGGAATACGTAAGAATATAAAACTCTACAACTAAAGTTTTAAAACCCAGAGAAAAAATTTTCTTCAAAATCTATAGAGGTGGGAAGATGGAACAAGAACACTTGGCTATATGCAGAAAGGTAAAAAATTGAACATTAGAGACACTTAAACTAATTAAGACCTATAAATACTAAAGATGTCATTCAAGAAATTGATGAAGAAATGCTGATAGAAGTGTTGTATTATGTGTTCGACATACCAGTTCCTTTACCCCCCCCCCAAAAAAAAACCAAATAAATAAAGGAAGTAACAGCTACTCGAAACCCATGTAAGAGAAAAAAGTGTGTCCTGATCCAAAACAGAAAAGAGATTAAGCAACATTTTATGAGAAATTTACTAATAGGTAGGTCTTGTAATTGAATAATCTATACCCCCTTTATCCTATATGGACTTAGTATATATATAGTGAACGCAGCGATTAGCAGATAAGTTTTGTTTCTTACATTAGTAATATCTTATTAATGTCTGTCTCCATTATTATACCCGGATTGCAATAAACCTTTCTTCCTTTCTTATACTAACCTGTTATTTGTTCTTTACACTACTGTATCCCTTTAACAAGGATACAACAATTAGATAAGTTGTTAATTATTGTTTTTTTTATTAATTTGTAAAGATTGTATGTATTTTTTGCTTAAAATCCTATAATTTTCTAGTAATCAGGGATGGTGGCTTTTGCATATCAACATAATTCCATACATGCATTTCACCCACCAATGATTCCGTGCATTTCTCCCATTTTTCTGGGTTCACCCACCAATTGTGTTACATTTAAAAAAGGAGTGACATTTTTTTAGCTTTTTTACCTGAAATTATTCCATGCTTTTTTTTTCAGGAAGATTTGATCTAAATCGATATCCACCACGAAATGAACTTCCAGGAGTTGATTATAGGCCAGGTGAGATATTTCCGAATTCTAAAATAGCACCTGAAAAAGGTTGGAGATTATATAGGCCGAAACGTTGTGAAAAAAACATCCAAAATGAGAATAGCAGTTCGAATAATCCAAATAATACATATTGAATTAAATCAAAAATTTTCATTAACAATCCAAATAATACAAATTATTCTTTAAGTTTTTAATTGATTTGAAAAGAGTTTACGTATTTTTTGCTTAAAACCCTATCATCACTCTTTTAATTTAAAAATGTTGGCTTTTACATATGAGAATAATTCTGTGTGTTTCTCCCATTTTGCTGGATACACCCATCAATTGTGTTACATTTAAAAAAGAAGTGAAATTTTTGAGTTATTTTTGCCTGAAATTATTCCATGCTTTTTTTGCAGGAAGATTTGATCTAAATCGGTATCCACCTCAAAATGAACATCCAGGAGTTCATTATTTGCCAGGTGAGACATTACTTAGTTAATTTGTACATTTTAAAAGTATATTTGTAGCTCCGAAATACTTTATATCATGATAAAAACAAAAAACAAAATATTGAATTTCAATGAATATTTTCACAAAGAATGTAATAGTTTAGATGCATATATTTCTTTCCATTTGACATTTTATACTGATATTTAATAATTCTTTCCTGAAACATGCTCAAGATAGAATTAGTCATTTTGTGATATAATAAATCCTCTATCAAGTAGGGATAAATGTTTATCAATGAAAGGATTCCGAATGTTAAATTGTATGACTGGCAACACCTTTTTCAGCAGAAGTAACATTGAAATTACACGTGGACTCGAATATTCTATCTCTTTAAACTTGGTAATCAATTCAAGTTATCTACTTGAATACTAGGAACTATCGGATTCAATTCATGGGAAGAATGTGGGAGTACTGAATTTGGAAATCAGATAAGTGTCATTCGAAGTCTATTGATCTAAGAAAACATAATATTCAAATTCCTGTACCGAATGTTACACACTTCACATACACATGCAAAAACATAACTTTATCTCTTTTTTTATCTGTTAAATTAAATTGTTCTCAATAAAATTCACTTGCTTGTTGTATTTCCTTCATTGATTATCATATTTATCGCATGACGTGTTACAATCTGTGGGCATACATTTCTTATATCCACCTAAGGGATTCTGTAACAATGCTAAAGATGTTTGAGCATTACTGAAATAAGGTGTTGTTATTCAGATTATGTACATGTTTTCAAACACTGAAGTAGATTTCATTGGTCAAAAATTCTAGAGAAGTTGAAGTCAAGAAGTTGAAGTCAAGAAGTTGAAGTCAAGAAGTTGAAGTCAAGAAGTTGAAGTCAAGAAGTTGAAGTCAAGAAGTTGAAGTCAAGAAGTTGAAGTCAAGAAGTTGAAGTCAAACAACTTTTACAAAATGACTGGATTTGTCATGAAATCACCTCAAAAGGGTTGACATTAGTGATGGGACGATTCCAATAGTAAATAACCTCCAAAGGGTTGATATACAGTAAAACAAAACAAACAAACCAAACCAAATCACAGTTTTCTTAAACTAATCATCAAAGATTTTAGCTGACCCCAATTTTGTAAACTCCATTTTCATTGGTGTTCTTCAATAATTCTAATATTCTTCAACATTTTGTTTTGTCTTAAGAATGCCCTAATGGTTATTATGGTATAGGATGCCTAAGCAGATGTGACCATTGTATTAATTCTGCATGTAATGTTATTACCGGAAATTGCCTGCAGGGATGCATTGATGGTTATACTGGAAGGAAGTGTGAGTCTGATTTAAATGAAGGTGAGTAAAAGTTTTAGCGTTTTATCATGAATCGCTTGTTTTGATTATGTAATAATGTGACCATTTTGCGAGGAAGACTAGCAACATCCATTCTGTAAGAAAGGGACTTTAGAGAAGAGAATAGATAATCCCCCACTAGATTGTAAAGTCGGTTTGGAATATTGTCAAGGAAAGAAAGAGTGCCTTGAGTGGCACCTCCTCAGATGTGGCAGCAGTACTCCATCTGAACATGTATCTGACTCTTATATAAGTAGAGGATTGCATTAGGAGTCGGACACTTTCTAAGTGTTAATGGGATGGATAGATTGACGGTTGAATGATGATGAATATTATGAGAGGATTTAAAATGATGAATGGAATGAATAAAATGTGATGACATGTTCGAGAGATGGGAAGTTCTTGGAAAAGAATTCTGTTCATGGAAATTCTGTTTAATGTTAGGTACAAGGAGGAAAAAAGGAAACTTCTTTGCAGTGGTGTTAGGAAGACGAGTTTTTGCTGTGAAAGTTTTACAAGAAAGAACCAAAGATTGGGGTTGAATCGATCACTTTCATTGGAAATAATGATAGAGTATTGATTTACTCCTCTCCAGGAGTTAGGCACAAGGCAAGTTTTTATCTTACTCTCACAAGTAAGATGTGACCCAAGGTCGGGTCGGGAAAGTGGGGTTTGAAAAGCCAGCGCCCGAGAGGTGAGCACTCTGACCATTAAAAATTGCTTGGGCAGCCCCGTCGGCATTCCCCAGTAGGCGCGCATCAGGCAGTAAGCAATAAACTTACTCCTCCCCAAAGAGGAGAGGCGAAGCCTGGGAGGATGGACCTCCCAGAACTGCACAGGACAGACCCATAGACCGGCGTAAATCAAGCCCCGAAGGCCAAGACAATACCAGTCTATGGGGTGCAGTATCCATCGGAACAGATACTACACTTTGATCTTAGCCAAAAGGCCAAGGTAAGTGGAAATAATGATAGAGTAGAGAAGAGAATAGATAATCCTCCACTAGATTGTAAAATCGATTTTGAACACTATTACGGAAAGAAGAGTGCGGCTCTGAGTGGCACCTCCCGAGATGTGGCAGCTGTACTCCATCTGAGCACGTATCTGACTCTTATATAGATAGAGTCAGACACTTTCTGCTGGAGCAGTAGAATGATCTGAATATTTTCCCGCCACCTCAGCAACAGATTGGATACAGATCTTCCATTTTAGATCTGGAGTGAAAGTCACTCCTAGGAGATTCCCTTAAGGAAAGAACCATTCATTTGAACTGGTGCAAAACAAAATCTGAACGTTGGTGGTGAAAAAAGAGAAGGTTAACTTTAGGGGTGTTAAAAGTAACTAGTCACTTTTTCCCCATTGCAGAATCAACAAGATCTTGATCACCAATGATGTTCGAAGTGAAGTCATAGACAGTTGTGTGGTCCACATAGATGTCAACAAATGAATATGATTTGGAAGATCATTAATAAACATTAAGAAGAGGGTTGGGTTCAGAATAGATCCTTGAGGTATTCCGGTGTTGATACTATGGTGCTTCATACCTCTGCCCACCAACAACTACTTTTTTAGACCTATCAGGCAGAAAAAAATGTGATACTTAAAAAGACATTGTCAGATATTCTATATCTAACAAGTTTGTGAAGCAACTCTTTGTGCCAGACCTTATCAAAGTAATTTGATATGTAGAGAGCTATTGACATAGAAACAAATCTACCATTGAGAAATTCACTGATTCTATGCGATATTTCAGTCAGCATGTCAGCAGTTGATCTTGCATTATGAAATTCATATTGCTTGTCACTAAGTAGATTGCTTTTGCTAAGGTGATCGATAATTTCTGGACTAATCACAGAGTCAAAGAACTTACTAATGACACGCAGTACTGTACTGAGATGCAGAAGACTGATGACCAGTATTTTTGCATACTGGGCATACTCGCTGACGACCTTACTGAAGGTTGTGGCTTGCTATAAACGAGGCAGAAGCGAGAAGAGAAAGGGGGAGTGGGAGAGAGAGTGTGGTTGTCTCGCTCGCTTTCTCTCTCTGCCCCTTTCTCTTGCCCTCTTTTTGCAGTTTTTACATTTTCCGTGAAAAATAAATAAATAAATTTTTTTTTTATTAATTACGTTAATGCCTAATTTATAAATTTTAACAACAAACTTATTTTTTTAATGTTTGCAAAGACCTTTTTAGCACTGTGATCTGTCCAGATTACAAAAAAAAATTAATAGAAATTCATATTTTGGCATGATTGTAGATTAAAATCCTCCGCTACCCCCCCCCCCCCTTTAACTTGCTGGAAAGAAGAAAAGAAAAAAAAAGTGGGGAAAATTTTCGTATATAAATTCAATTTTACGGGCCAGTTTTAGGGCAGTTAACTTAACTTTTTTTTTGTTATGGGAGTTAAGTCTGCTGCATTTTTTTTTGGACCGCTACTTTTTTAGGAGATTACGTGTGGTTTTATGACCCTGCCCCTCGGAATTACGGTTAGTGGTAAAATTTTTTTGTTAAATTCCCTAAAAAAAATACAAAGCCCAGAAATGTGGGAACATTTTATGTTAGATATATATTCAACTGATCCGTCACTCTAAATTCTAAAATATTTGTTTTGCTTTCTTTCCGTTTTCCATGGTGATAAAAAGGCAGAATGTCATTTTTTTCGAGGTGGTTGGGTATTAATGTAGGGTGTTAATCTGCAAATTTACCCATATTTAATTTTTTTAAATCTTGTACTTTTTTTTACTATACGTCCCTTTTTTATTTTAATTTTAAGCAATTGATTTTAGTTGTGTTTACTTTTCCGGTGAAAATTAAATAAAAAAAACTTTAAAATGATCGAACTAATTAAATATCTTATTTTTATGGCATTAATAAAAATATTGAAAGTTTGGATATTATTGTAGATTAACACACCTACCCCACACCATCCCACACAACCCTCGATAAAATGAGACTTTATTTTTTCAGGCGATTAAGCGTGAATACCCTGAAAAACCTAGCCGAAAAAGAAACAACAAAACTTATTTTAGAATTTAGAATGGGGGATCAGTTTAGCATATAAATTTAACGTAAAATAATCCTCTGTTTTCATGCCATTCTAGTGTTTTATGGCAGTTTACCATTTTTTTGCCATTGAAGATGAATTCTGTGCGTTATTTTTTTTCTAGAGAAGGGGGGACCTTTTTGTGGCGATTGCATGTGGTTTCACGACCTTGCCAATCAAACTTAGGGTTAGTGTTAAAAACATATTAACTGCCATAACAATCTAGAATGACCCTAAAAAGAATCTCATTTTTAAGGGGGGATAATTTAGCTGAGGATGTTAATCTACAAATTTACCAAAGTTTATTAAAATTATGCAATTCTCTGAGTAAAAAACATTTTGTTTAATTAACGCCCCCCCCCCCCCCCCCCCCCTTAATAATTGCTGCCTGGAGGGCGGGTAAAATTTGCTAGTTTAACATAAAATGTCAACCATTTCTGCATCTACATAAGTTATTGGGTTCCAGATGGCTGGTTGCACTAATCACCAATGTTAATGTTAGATTTAAAAAAAAGAAATGAGATGTGTTTTGAGCTTTAATCGTTCAGTGTTTTTTGGTTTTAGGTGAATATCAAGGAATTAATTATAGGCTAGGTGTAAACGTAGGAGTTTCACATGTTGGCCGGGCATAATTCAGGAAGGGGACATTTTGTATTCAGCACCGTCCTCTTCCGGAAGACATGCGCACAGGTTAACTGTCGTGCCTCTACACTGCCTGCTTGCCGAGAGGCGGTCTTTTCGAATCGGTCAACATGGGAGTCGGACGTTTGTTACGCTTGTGATAGACGTTGGCTCTGGGGCAAGTAGCTTGGCAAAAATAGAGTTTTATGGCGAAAAGATGTTATAGTTCAGCATTGGGCACGTGCGCGCAAATAAATACATATTCATCAGTGTAATTCGTGTCCGAGATCTTTGCTCCAGTTTGCTTGCTGTTACACTAGGTGAGAAACATTAGTTTGTTAATTTATACATTTAAAAAAATATTTATACATAAAATATACTTTTATGCCATTTAAATAGAAAACAAAAAATGCGGGTTTTATTATCATTTATTTTTTATAAATTAAGACCTGGTCAGAGATAGGTTACTTTGGAAGTCGAAAGAGAATGCAGACTTCAGAGGCAAAGATTATGAGTTTGAGCCTCAATGGAGCATGAATACTTTTCCGATTTCCAGAGGTGGAGAGTACTGGAAATCTAGGAAGACTTGTTGTCACCCAGAATCCAGGGAACACTACCGGTTATTATCAGTGAGTAATCTTTTATGATGACCTGTGTGAGAACTTCTAGTGAGTAGAAATAATAATAATTTATGTAAAAATTATATTAACAGAACTCGACTCATAGCCTCTTATTATTTATAAATTTATGACTCAAACAAAACAAATTGGAAAGTATTTATGCAATTTAAATTTAAACTTTTCATAATACTCCCGGGAAACGCTGGGTAGGGACGACTCGTATTTAATACTTTTATTCTTAAATTTGGTGAAGATGTTTGAGTATATTTCTGAAATAATATGTTGTTATTCACATTATTTACGTATTGGTTTTAGAATGTTATCCTTATTTATGCAAAAAACCCAATCATAAATGAATCAGACTGTAAATAATAAGTTGTTAATTATTTGTTTTTTTTATTGATTTATCTTTGAATTGAAAAAGTAAGCATGTTGACTCTTACACATCAAAATAATTCCATGCATGCATTTCTTCTGTTATGCTGGGTTCACCCACCGGAAAAAGTAGTGAACTATTTTGAGCTTTTTTACCTGCAATTATTCCCTGCTTTCTTTCAGGAGTATTTAACATAAATAAATCTCCATGCAATAATGAACATCCAGGAGTTGATAATATAGCAGGTGAGACAATACCATTAACACAGTTAATTTGTATATTTGAAAAGTATATTTGTAGCTCCAAAATATTTGATATCATGTTCAAAACAAACAAAAAAAGAAAACAATATTGAATTTATGTTCCGGAAATTTTTAGATGAGGATTGATAATTTGGATTATTTGGATTATTCGGACTACTGTTCTCATCTTGGATGTTATTTTCACAACTTTTCGACCGATATAACCTCCGACCTTCTTTAGGTGCATCTTTTCCCGAGTTTGTCATAAAGATTCACAAATTCTAAAAACATAAAATATATCTGTAATTCCCCCCCCCCCCCCAAGATAAAACAATATATTGAATTTAATCAAAAATTTTCATTAAGAATGTTATAGTTTAGATGCATTTTTTATTTTTGTTTCTGATATTTTTTGCTTTTATTTATTATTTTGGCTTTGAAATAGTGTCAGGATATTTGGGGATATATTTTAAAATTAAGGTGTTGTTATTACTTTGATTGTTTACATGTTTTCAGACTATTGAAATTGTTAAAATAACAGGATATTCTTTGTTATTTTCGATTTCTTTATAATACTTTTTGTAGATGTTTGCCATGTGTAGATTGTGATCTCTTAACATTAAATTTTCAACTATTTCTGCATCTACATAAATTACTGACTTCCAGATTGCTGGGTGAACTACTCACAAACTATGTTAGATTTGAAAAAGAAATGAAATATTTTGAGCTTTTTTACCTGAAATTATTTCACGCTTTTTTCTTAGAAGAAAATGAAGTAAATCGGTATCCGCCAAATACTGAACTACCAGGAGTTGATTAAAGGCCACGTGAGACAATAACATTGATATAGTTAATTCGTACATTTTAAAAGTATATTTGTTGTTCCAAAATATTTTATATCATAAAAAAACAGAAAGCAATATATTAAATATGAAGGGAAAGTTGATAAGGAAACTAGCCGTCCCAACACGGCGTTGCCCGGTAGTGTTAGTACTCACAATTTGTCTTTTGTTTTAAATTATACTGTTCCCACTCCCAATATTAATTTTTGGCTTTAAACAAAGTGGAGTAAATCTGCACTGAAAAATACGGGTTTACGTTCCTTTTTAAGATGGCATCTATATGAAAATAATTCTGACCCAGTAAAAATATTTTCTAGAAGGAATTAAACTTAATTGCATTTTTTGTTCTTGACAACATACTGCAATGATCCAAAGAACTGACGGACTAGAATCAAATATTGATTTTGTAGGAAGAAAGCAATCGATGACAAAAAATTGAGTAAGAGACTGACTTTACTTTATGTTACACCGGCCGTTCTTACACAGGAGAAACAACACCGGTTGTCACTATAAATAGTGCGAGTCACCAGAGACACAGGAAGACAAAGCACAGTCTTGTAACTGTCTAGCCAGGTGCTAGTCACTTTATTACTTTGTTAATACACTTGTTAAACCAACCCTCGACTTGACTTCCTTTATTAATTATTTACTCTTGGACAACTTCACAACACTTTATATATTAGATAAGTTGTTAATTTTCTTTTTATTAATTTGTGAAGATTGTATGTATTTTTGCTTTTACCTTATCATTTTTACTTTCAATAAAAAAATAGGCATGTTAGCTTTTACATATCAAAATAATCCCATGCATGCATTTCTCCCATTTTTCAAATAAAGAAGTTAAATATCTATTTTGAGCCATTTACCTGAAACATTTATAAAGACATTCAGCCTCGAACTGAAAACTAAAAATTATTTTCCAATGCCAATTTAAGAAAATAAAATTCTTTTAAAAATGAAATGATTAATTGGTTGAAGTTCTTCATTGTTTCAAGGACATTCTGAAGATTAACAGTATTTGGTTGAGATTTCGTTATTTGAAATAGGTGGGAGTGATCAAATAAATTATTTATTTTTTATGCAAATGCCTAATCATATATAAAGCAGTTTATAAGTGAACTGGCTGTCCCTACTTGGTACATGTATTAAAAAAAAACTATACCATTTTTTTCTCCAAAATATTATTTCTTGTTCCAAAGAAAGGAAAGTTATTGACGAATACAGAATTATGTCATTTTTTAAGAATGCATCCGTATGAAAATAATTCTGACTCGATCAAAGTATTTTCTGGAAGGAATTAAATTGAATTACATTTTACTGTTCTTAACATGATGCAATGATCTACCAAAAGAACTGATCAACCAGAATCAAATATTGAATTTGTAGGAAGATAGCAATCGATGACAAAAATTGAGAAAGAGACTAACTTTACTATATATATATTAGATAAGTTGTTAATTATTTGCTTTTTGGTAATTTGTAAAGATTGCATTTTTGCTTAAAACACTATATTTTTTTCAATGAAAAAACTAGGCATGTTGGCTTTTGCATATCAGAATAACTCTATGAATTTCTCCCGTTTTTCTGGGTGCACCCACCAATTATGTTACATTTAAAAAAGAAGTGAAATGTCGATTTTGAGCTTTTTTACCTGAAATAATTTCATGCTTTTTTTTGCAGGAAGATTTGATCTAAATCGGTATCCACCAAATATTGAACACCCAGGAGTTGATTATAGGCCAGGTGAGACAATACCATTAATAGTAGTAGTTCATTTGTATGGGATAGTATCAACACTGGCCCATACTTCAATGATTCATTTCGGACTCAACTCTCTTCCTGATTTTTATTAATGATCTTCCAAATCAATTTCTGGATCATTTGTTAACATCTATACAGACGACACAACTGTCTATGGTTAGAATTGCATAAGCCTTAGTGATTAAGATTTGTACAGTTTAAGAGTATATTTGTAGCTCCCAAATACTTTATATCATGATAAAAACAAAAAATATGTATTGAATTTAGGTTTCTGAATTTTTTAGATGAGGATTAATGATTTATATTATTCGGATTGTATTGACTGCTATTCTCATCTTGATTGTTATTTTCACAACGTTTCGGCCATTTTAACTTCTGAACTTTTTCAGGTGCATTTTTTCCTCAGTTTGACATAAAGATTCAAAAGTTCTAAAAATATAAAATATATTTGTAGTTCCAAAATAAATTATATTATTATAATAAAAACAGAAAACAATATATCGTATTTAATCGAAAGTTTTCATAAAGGATTTTATAGCTGAGATGCATATATATATATATATATATATATATATGTCGGAAAGATTAAAAATAAACATTCACCTGAAATCCTCAGTGCAATGCTCCAACTCTGTCGTTGAATACTATCGAATGTTTAGATATGTATACTCGCCACTTTCAGTGTAAATATCACTTAATTTCTCCGTTATCACATGAAAATCTCTCGTGGCCTAATGGGACTAGGTGAACGCTTACAGATTCAAGGTGTCTTTGTGAACCGGCTTCGCACCCTATGACCTTCTGAGATTGTTATTTCCCTGTGCTGATGAGAGCCATAAGCTTGAAACGACGTCGTACATAGCTAAAATATTAAAAACTCTATTTCTTGGGTAGAGCTTATTTGTAAGGATATCGCCAACTGCCACTAGCTTTAATGCATAGCTCATTGGGTAAAACCAATTCGAGCTCCTGGCACTTGACAATGTTTACATTGAGATATCACTTACATTCAGCCAGTGTCGTATGATAGCGCAGGGGTAGAGGCTCCGACTATCAGCTCGACGGTAGAGTTTCAATCCCGGCTAGTCACACTGAAGAGCTGTGATACAGCGAAACAGTCTGTATGCAGATGACTATATATATATATATATATATATATATATATATATATATATATATTTATTTTCATCTGGTATTTTTTACTTATATTTAATATTTTGTCTTGAAATATTTTCAAGATGTTTGACGACATTTTTGAAATAAGGTGTTTCTTAAATTATTTACATATTTAAGACTGTTATCTTCATTGTAGTTGTTAAAACAACAGGGTATAATAAAAAAATATTTATAAAAAAGTTTAATAAAGGTAAATAGATGAATAAATAAATTAGATAACAATAGATAAATAAAATATGAAAAAAAAAAAAAAGAAAGTTTATTTTCTTTTTGAATCTGGTTTGAAATTCAAATTTAACCGGTATTTTCTGCGAGACTGCATCCCACGGCTGCCTTCATATGCACGCTTGAACTTGAGTTGAGCACGGTTCTGAAGAAGTAAGAGTTCCCGAAATATTATATCATACAGAGTTTCCACCAGACCATCTTGATACAGGTATTACATAACATTATAACATTGTGTAGATAAACAGATATATGTGTGTTTGTGAAAAAAAAAAAAAAAATATATATATATATATATATATATATATATATATATATATATATATATATGTGTGTGTGTATGTATGCATTGTATTAAGGGTGAAACTATTTAATTTGTTCCACCATTATATGTCTTATTTGCTCCAACTTGTGTCTATCCGTCACACCTCTGCATTGTATTGCCTTCCAAGTATCACATTTCTATATACTAATAAACAATGCTTCAAGCAAACTACATAAACCTCTTAGGGTATACTTTGTTATTCTTAATTTGTTTTTAATGCTTTTTGTAGATGTTTGTCAGATGTAGATGGTGACATCTTCACATAAAATATCAACCATTTCTGCATCTGCATTTGTTACGGTGTCCCAGCTGCACTAATCACCAACTATGTTAGATTTGAAAAAGAAGTGAGATGGGATTTCAGCTTTAATTGGTCAATTTCTTTGTTTTCAGGTGAAAATCCAGGAATGAATTATATGTTAGGTGAGAAACATTATTTGTTATTTATACATTTTAAAGGTATATTTATAGATAAAAGTATTTTATATAATGATAAAAACAAGAAAGAAAATATTGGCAATGAAAGTGTTCCTGAATCTCTAAGTTCACCAATAAGGGGCTATGAGGGCATAACCCACTTAAAACTTCAAATATATCCTATTTTTATGAAATTTAAATCATATGTATCAAATTTTCTGGGGAAGACAATGGAAGTGGTCCAGAATCTCTAAGTGCCCTATTAGCCTAAGGAATCATGAGGGCTGAACCTCCTTTAAATCTTCAAATGCATCCTATTTTAATGAAATTTATATCATATGTATCAAATTCTCCAGGGAAGACAATGAAAATGATCCCGAATCTCTATGTTATCCTCCATGTATCGAATATCTATGTGCCTCCACCTCTATATGACCTTTTTAAAACTTCAATTTGAATGACATTTAAACCATACGTATAAATGTAAAAGTGTTCGGAGAAAGGAAGACGGGAGAGGGAAAAAAGGGCCGTGATTTTTAATGTAACACATTTTTAGTCTGCATAGATTTGCTGCGTTGGAGAAGGGAAGGTCTGGCGGAATTTGCCCTATGTCAGTGTTATTTGAGAACATGTACATATATATATATATATATATATATATATATATATATATATATACACACACATATATATATATATATATAAATATTTGTTATTGTTTATTATCTATGAACATATATATATATATATATATATATATATTATATATATATATATATATATATATATATATATATTATTTCATGTATCCACATAAAATGTTATAAGGAGATATAATCTTTTATGTATCAATTTTCAGTATTTACTTAAACAGTGCTCAATACATGAATAGAGCTTGATAGTAAGTTATGAAAATATATTTTAAGCTACACAGAGGCTTCCGCGTTTCATCCTTGTAGGGAATCGTCAGGCTAAAATCGTTTTAGCCTGAGGATTCCCTATAGGGATGAAATGCAGAAGCCCCTGTGTAGCTTAATTGCCATAAATATATTTTCATAACTTACTATATATATATATATATATATATATATATATATATATATATATATATATTGTTTCAGAACCTCCTCAGTTCCTCTTCAGGGATAGACTGAGGAGCAAAGATTAGATCGGCCAATACATAATAATAAAAAATAAAGGAAAAACAAACAAACAAATTACATTTAAAATTATTTAGACGAGACAACCCTTTGCATAAGATGACATCTTGACGGCTACCTCTTCAAGGCTGCATGACATTTAAGAAAGTCGGTCAACTCAAACTATAAGCTAGACTGGCCCGAAGCGGGGGGGGGGGCATCTCCCCTTACTTAAATACATGTACACACACCCAGACATACCCACACACGCATACACACACCCACGCTTATACTTACACACACATACATACCCACACATACACGCCTATATATATATATATATATATATATATATATATATATATATATATATATATATAAACATAGATACAATTACCAACTAAATTGAAATTAACAAAATCTAATTGCAAAATATATGTTAGAGTTTTATATATATCAAACTAAACATTATTTTTAAGAAACCTATTAATTGCAACCATACTCTACTAAAAATTAAGTTGCTCTAAAGATAATATTATTCTCCTATTTATTTTAAAATAATATATATAATAGAATAAATAAAATAATAAATACATACATGCACACATACAAGGTATATTGGGAATTAAATGAAATTAGCTAAAAAATTTACTTTTTTATTTTATTTCATTTTTTTATTTCTTTTAATTTTAAAAATTTTTTAATTTAATTTAATTTTGTTTTGTTTTGTTTTATCTTAATCTTTAATCTCTTTTAAAGTGTTTTTAATTTCTGATTTTTATAGGAAATTTTGAAAAGGAAATACCCTCGATAAAATTCTTGTAATTTTTTTAACATGTATTATTGATTATTCACCCCTCTCATAAGAAGATTTTTTTTAATTTTAATATTTTTAGCGGAATTTTGAAAAAGAAAAATCTTTGGAAAATTTTGTGTTATATTTTTGTATATGTACCGGTAATTTGTTAATAAGTATCATTGTGTTTTTTCCTCTCCTATGCTACCAACATATCAACTTGTGATTCTTTCTGTCAGCGGATGTTTCTCTAGAACTAAGTTTATTTTGATTTTCGTGTTACTATAGGCGCTGATGAAGATACGTTTTGGACCAACTTTATAAAATTATAAAATAAAATAAAGTATTTCCAAATTGTTTTGGAAACGATCGTATGCCTTAATGGATTTGATGTTCTAATTCTTGGAACAATTGTAATGCTTTGATTCATTAAATGTTTATATATATATATATATATATATATATATATATATATATATATATATATATATATATATATATATATATATATAAGATGTGTTCAAGAAAAGTTATCTGTTGTGATGTAAACTCGCATTTTGTTTTCTTCAACTTTATAGGCTTGACTCATGTAGTTTAGTCAATAATTGTTTATTTCTTTTGTTTTTTTACATGACCGAATGAATATAAACTTAACCCTAATCCTGACCAAATTAATATATCATCGTCCTTTGAGTTTCTCCTTCTCGGCATTCCTTCTATCTTTTTTGCTATTGAGAAAACTTCTGAAGTACTGTGTATCAAATATAGTAAACGACACATAATTAAATCGACCATATGGCGAGTTAAATTTTAAAAGCTTTGAAATTTTTAAATCCTCGGTCAATCCGATAATACATTTTGTAGATGAATCAAGGGAGATCGTCAATGATGCTCTGTTCTCATTGCTGATTTCGGGTACTTTTGCATCATATTAGCTAAGACAGCTATCCTAACCTGAAAGCAGGAGATTCATGTGGCCTTCTTAAAAGAAAAGTGCTACACCTTAACATCAGAAAACCTTTCAAGTGTAAAAAACTTGACCTCTGATATTGACCTGAGCTCTCAAGCCTCAGCCAATCAGAATACTTCACATATAACTGAGCCCTTTATGATCAGGTAATCCATCTAATTTTGTGAAATATTTTGAGTTTCGCATTCCTTCAAATATTCCTTTAGCTTTAGGTAGTGTTTCTCTTTTATTGCTTTATTTATATATCTGGGGTCTAAACATAATCTTGATTTTTCCATTTGATTTTTCAACTGTTACTAAGTAATTTACTAAATCATTCAGTTTGTCCTCTGGCGTTCAGAAAAAACAGGCTGAAAAAGCTGAAGGGGAATAACTGAACTAATTAGTTTGAAGAGTTATTGCCCTTTGATTATTTATTTTATCAATTGATATTATTTGTATTATATTTGTTATTTTTATAAGTACTTTATTTTTCAGATGATTTCAATCTACAAAGTGATTTTATCCCTAGTGAGTACATTTACCTACATACATTTCTCTCTCTCTCTCTCTCTCTCTCTCTCTTAAAAAAATGGTTACTTCCCTTTCTGCCTGAGTGGTTCTCTTCTTGCCCATCACGACACCCCTCTTATTCTGAAAAAACCCTTTTGATTGGCCAAGACGATTTTCCTTGACCGATCAACAGACACTTAATTTTGGCTGGCTGAATAAAGAAAAAACCTTAATCTTCCTCTTTTTTGAATATTATTTCGTCTTGACAACAAGTAAGGAATATTTCTCCTTATTACAATTGGAACCTGAGCAATTCAGAGGGCCGTCTAATTTTCTTGGACGTTAAAGAACTTTCTATTATTAGTTGGACTTCTTAAAACCGCAACTCAATTAGTTTTGCAAGACTTTTCTGTATTGTTATTTAATTTAACAATATTGATACATATTTCCATCTATCTCTCTCTTCAGTGTCTTCAATCTTTCTTTCAGCATTTTCCAACTTCGGTAAGCGAAACTGAACCGTTCTCTTGCTAAAACATTATAAAACGTCTTTTGAATTTTTCAAGCGCACTCTCCAGTCCTCTCATGATTTACCGAATCAACTGCCCCCAAACATAATATGTACGGCCTCATCCAATCACTTCCTTGAAAGTTTTCTTTGTTCAGATAACTTTCTTGCAATTCAAGACTTCCATGCTTCTACAATAGTTTATCCAGGAGGTCGAATGCTCTGCATCACCATACCAGCAAAACAAATTTGAACTTAGGATAACAACTTTGCTTAGTAATTGTAGTGTGTCGGGGTTGGACAGATTTTGCATGACAGATCCATCTAATAATGAATTTGTCATTATGCTGCAGTTGAGCAAGAGGGGATTGGGTGAGAGCCGAAACAATAAAACAAAATTGTCTAAACAATAACTTCTTTAATAGATTTTATGAACGAATAAAACAATAAATACTCTCTGTCTTTCTTACCGTAAAAATAATTATCAGCTAAATATTCTTCAAGTCAATGAAACGAATGTAACTTTTTGAAATGTGATTATTTAAAATTGTGCTGTTTTAGTCGACGACATGACATAATTAGATTTTGGGACAATGCATTTTAAAATAGGTAAAGTCAGAAATGTTTACCATAGCAACATCTGATCAATCACCATCTTTGCTGATCGAACAATCTCATGATTGTGCAACGATCATAGCTGACAGAGCGAGAACAATCTACCTAATCTGTGGATTAAATAAAAAGGTCAATTAGAGATTCTATGAAGATTCCTGAGTTCGAAAGTGTTTAAGTTGTCTCTGAGTTATCTCCCTTTGAGTCATCTCCTTTATGTAGGGTAAAACATTGAAAGTGACTTCCCTTTGTTGTTGGAAGACAAGATTGCAACGTGCATGAACGATCAAGGGTTTAAATCAAGTGATACAAATCAACATCGGTAGCAGAAGTTGTCTTCTTCTTTGTGTGATAAGAAGTTATCTTGTTCAGCAAACGTTGAAACACAATTAAAAGAAAAGTTGGCTTCGTGTAGTAAAAGCCCACCCATTTTAATAAATCAGGATTCTTATGCAGAATGGAAGCAAGGTATCGGCATATGGTCTTTATTTACGGATTTGTCTAAAGAGAAACAGGGCCCAGAAGTATTTTTGTCACTGCCACAAAATATAAGAAAATGTGTTCGACATTTGGCAACAACGGACAAATGGACTGACTATTAATTATGGACAAATTAGACAAAATTTACTTACTGGATGAGCACACGATGGTATATATGTAATTTAAGGAATTTTATTCATACAAAAGGGCGACTGGAGTTAATATAAATGAATTTCTGGTACGATATGAATTTTTATACCAAAAATTAAGGAACTTTGGAATAACTCAGCCAGAAGGAGGCCGGATCTTTTTTGTTTTGAATGCAGTAAATATACCAGAGGAAAATGAAAAATTAGCAAGGACCACATGTTCTAGCTTGACATATGCAACGATAAAAGATACATTGAAGAAAGTGTTTTCTGATATTTAGCGCTTGTTTGGTGTTTGCTATTGTCTTGAGATTTCTGCGATGAGCAGTGAGTTATTAGGAAGAGGTTTATGCTGTTTAGGTTGCTTGGTTATTGTCAGAAGTATGTGTTTCCACAGAAGGTTCCAGGGTGCTGTAGTCTTTTGTATCAATAAGGACGCGTTATTTTCTCTTTAGTGTGGAACCAGTTTCTGTCATAACCATTTATTGATGATTTTGGTTTTGCACCAACCCGGCGTTGTCTGGTAGTTTTTTTTTGCTTACAATTTGTTGTTTTTGTTTTGAACTATACCCATCCCCAATATTATTTTTTTGTTCCAAACGAAGTGGAGTAACTCTGTACTGACGAATGCGGAATTACGTCCCTTTTTTTAAAAACAATTTTGTTTTTAATATATTTCACTCCAAACAAGACAGGCCGCCACTAGACGTAAGGGGCTACTGAGAATTAAGGTGTAGGTTTTGGGTGTCATCCTAAGTTGGGAGCTGTGCAGCGAGATGTCTGTTTACATTAGTTTTAAACTTCTGCATGTCAGTAAAGTCGGGGAAACAGGGAGAAGGGAGGGAGTTCCAGAGGACGGCAGCACGAGGAAATAAGCTATTGAAGTAGAATGCTCTCCAGCATCTCGGGACTTCCACAATGAATGGATGGGATACAGTTGATTGTCGGGTTGGTCTAGTGTATTTACATCGAGGGGGCACTAGAGCAGCTAGTTCATCTGAGCACAATTCATTGAAGTATTTGTAAAACAAGCACAAGGATGCAACATTGTGGCGATGAGACAGGGGCTGGAGTTTGGTGGATACGGAGGGACCTATTAAGTTGGCGACTCTTTTTTGGACCTTGTCTAAGAGGGAGAAACTAGTGGATGATGCACCAACTCAGATTTAGCAACAACACTCCATGCATAAATTAATGGTGGCTTTATAGAAGTATAGGATAATGTCAGGTGTGAGAAGTTTACTAGCATCTGCCTTGTCCAGTGTTAATATATGCATTCAGAGATGACCATTAGGATATCCGCAGTAGATCGTGCTTGTCTAAATCCATACTGGCGATCAGAAAGAAGTTTAGCATTAACTAGGTGCCGGACTATCGCTAGATTGATTAAGGATTCAAAGATTTTAGCAAAGATCGGGAGTATACTGATTGGGTGGTAGTTCTGAGGATCAGTTTTATCCCAAGATTCTTGAAGACTGGTACCACAGAGGCAATTTTTCGAGTTATCAGGGAAGTAAGATTCAGCAAGTCATTTGTTGTAGAGTTTGAAGAAGACAGCAGAGCATTTCTTAATTACTATTACATGTATAAGATCAGGCCCACAAGCTTGGGAGGTTTCAAGGTTTTTTATGATGTCCCTGACCTGAGATGGGATGATGACAAGGTTTTCAAGTGTGGCTTTGGTCTTCAATGGGAACTTAGGGAGGGGGTGGTTTGCTGAGTCCAAAGTGGAGTTTAAGGTTAAAGCTGAGCAAATTGTTCAGACTTATCAGTTGTCATGCAAACGACATCATTGTGGTTTGATAGCGGGGGAATTGTTAATTGTCCATTGTTCACAACACTATTGTAGATTTTCCAAAAATCGCGAGTACCTAGTTTCTGCGACTGAATGCGTTTTCTAGTAATCTGTGTATACCTTCTCTTTGTTTCACCCATTACTACTTTACAATTATTTCTTGACTCTATAAATTTCTGTTTATTCGCAGTTGACTTATGTCGACTGAATTGTCAGAATGCTTACTGCCTCTCAGCAATGGCAGCTGCATATTTCGAGTTGAACCATTGGGGAGAGTGGGGTTTGCTGGAGAATTTTCTCATGGAAACATAGGCTTCAATGCCTGCTTTGACCCATTCAGTTAACTCATTTGCACACTGATCAGATGGGAGTGAGAAGGTTTCATTCTATGGGCCGTCGCTGATGTGATCTCTGATGGACTCAAAATCAGCCTGCTCATAGTATCTCGTTTTAAGCAACGGCTCATCAGTTTTTGAACGAGATATAAATCATTACCACAATGTGATCAGCGTTCCCGAGCGGGCTATGGGGTTTTGTCACACAATCCTCGGGCAGTGAGGTCAAGAACAGGTCGAGAAGTGAGGTATGCTGTTCTACTCGATCAGAGAGGCGAGTCAGGAATGCGACAGCTTGTGAGAGAGAGAGTGAGCTAAGGAGAAATTATATGTAGAATTGCGGCAGTAAAGCTGGAGAATCCAAACCAGTCACAATGGTGTGCATTAAAATCCCCAAATACATGTATTTTGGCATTCGAGTCAAGTGAGAGTGCTATATCTATGCTTTCAGAGAGAGAGAGTTTAGCAGGGTACAGTCCTGGGTCAAAGGAGAATGGTATAAGAAATATAAGTAACTAACGCTGTGATGTAAGGTCAATCGAAAGCACATGTAGGCTTGGTCATGTGATTCTAACCTATGTGCTCTAGTCAAGGGGAGGGTGTTCCGAACATAAACTCGTAGCCCATGTATAGGTTTGTTAGAGTCTTTATGGTAGAGTGGGAGGTAGTCAGTCATGTCAATGTGGTGAGAGGAAGTTGAGGATTGAAAGTTCGTTTCACTTAGTTCTAGGATATCCGGGGAGTTTGTCAGGAGAAATGTTTCTACGTCGTTGATGTTGGTTCTAAGTCCCTGGATATTAGTGAATGCAAGCCTTAAGGGCGGAGGCGAAGATTTTTTTTTGTGGGGTGTCTGGTTTAAGTTTGATTTTTTTAATTTTGCAATGACATGTTTGTTTTGAGATAGAGTGGTGTGGGCAAAATGGGTGCTTGTTAGGTGCCAAATAAGCTCACACAACCAGTCCATTAGTCACGACCTCATCCATGGGGGTTGTGGCCTCGGGAAAGCCTCCCGGGGATAGCTGTAGGGTCCCTTTCCATGCGCGACATGGCACGTACAGCTACCCACAGTATTATACAACTGATGATGGAGCAGCCGTTCTTAGCGCTACCTAAGAGTTTAGGCTCCTGTACTGTCAGTCAGAAACAGAAGCCAGACAAGCTATCTAACCTGTACTCTTAACCTGTCGGCACAAGAGCGACCTAGACTAGTCATGTAAGACTTTGTGACGAAAAAACCTTCCCCAAATTGCCCAGATACAGAGAAAGAGAGATGGCGTTCATTGTCCTAGTCAAGAAACAAGGCCAGGAACTGTGTGTCTTTCAGGCGTCCCAGCGCTGGTACCTCTGTGCCTGGCTAATAGACAGAGAAGGAGTGCAAAGGCCGAGCAATAGGCAGAGCCCATCTACTCCTTAAGCAATTTTAGGTTTGCAAACCGGATATTTTGTTCGAGGTTCCAGTTCTAGGAAGGTTGTCGATCAGGACTAAGAAGGCCTCCCTCCCCAACGGTTTGCTGCCAAGACGTAAGTGGTTAGTAGCAAGGTTTTATTATCAGAGATTTCTTTCTCTTAGATGGATTGCCTGGCAAGGTCTATGGGTCCAACACACTGAGAGGGGATAGCCTGTGCCCGTGTACTAGTCGGGTATTTCCGTGCTTCGCAGGTATGAAAAAAAAATTCTTCCATATATATATATATATATATATATATATACACACACACACACACACATATATATATATATAAAGATAGATGAAAGAAGAGGGATAAACATGTACGAATGACAAATTTATTTCAACTTCGATTGTTCAAGGCAAGGTGTACTCGGTAAAAACAAGTTTATTATTCTTTCCTTAAGCCAAGGCTTTTCAAAGATTAAAATCTTATCATCAGAATATATTGAGCTTAAACCATTTCTCTATAGGTTCTATCTACTAAAAGTATACTTTTAGTTTCATATTTTATATATATATATATATATATATAGATAGATAGAATAAGTTTACTGTACTCTCTGGAGGGAAAAGAAAATTGAAGATATATTTCTCTCTCATAATTAAGTAACAATCATAATTTCCGACCAGATAATTTGAAGATCGATATACGATGAGTCTGTAGAAAACCTAGTGGAATTTTGCCGCGCATTTGACATTTCAAATTATTTCTGCTGTCTTTTCTTTGTTTGAATGAACATCTCAAATCTTTTATCATGTGTGAGCTGTTCCTTCTGTAACCTTAATCTTTCTGTATGAAAATAATTCCGACCCAGTCAAATTATTTTCTGGAAGGAATAAAATAGAATTACTTTTTATTGTTCTTAACCAGATGCTGCAACGATCCACCAAATGAACCAATGAACCAGAATCAAATATTGGTTTTGTAGGAAGAAAACAATCGATGACAAAAATCGAGAAAAATTATAACCTTACTTTATATATCAAATAAGTTGCTAATTATTTGTTTTTAGATTAATTTTTGAAAATTGTGTGTATTTTTTCTTAAAACATTTTATTTTTCAATGAAATAAGAAGGTAGGTTGGCTTTTACATATAAAAATAATTCCATGCATTTCTCCCGTTTGTCTGGGTACACTCACCAATTATGTTACATTTTAAAAAGAAATGAAATATTTTACCTTTTTTTACCTCAAATTATTCCATGCTTCTTTTTTCAGGAAGATTTGATCTAAATCGGTATCCACCAAATAATCTACATTCAGGAGTTGATTATATACCAGGTGAGACAATAACATTAACACAGTTAATTTGTACATTTTAAACGTATATTTGTTGTTCCAAAATACTTTATATCATTAAAAACATAGTTAATTTGTACATTTTAAACGTATATTTGTTGTTCCAAAATACTTTATATCATTAAAAACATAGTTAATTTGTACATTTTAAACGTATATTTGTTGTTCCAAAATACTTTATATCATTAAAAACATAGTTAATTTGTACATTTTAAACGTATATTTATTGTTTCAAAATACTTTATATCATTAAAAACATAGTTAATTTGTACATTTTAAATGTATATTTGTTGTTCCAAAATACTTTATATCATTAAACACATAGTTAATTTGTACATTTTAAATGTATATTTGTTGTTCCAAAATACTTTATATCATTAAAAACATAGTTAATTTGTACATTTTAAACGTATATTTGTTGTTCCAAAATACTTTATATCATTAAAAACATAGTTAATTTGTACATTTTTAACGTATATTTGTTGTTCCAAAATACTTTATATCATTAAAAACATAGTTAATTTGTACATTTTAAACGTATATTTGTTGTTCCAAAATACTTTATATCGTAAAAAAAAGTAAAAAAATATTGAATTTATGTTTCGTAATTTTTTAGATGAGGATTGATGATTTATATTATTTAGACTATTATTATATGTCTTTTAACAAGTTTGGCATACAGATTCCCGAATTCTAACAAAGAAGCTGAAGACGGTTTGAGGTTACATCGACCGAAACGTTGTGAAAAAACATCCCAAATCAGAATAGCAGTTCGAATATTTCCAGTAATACATATAGAATGTAAACGACAATTTCCATTAAGAATGTTATAGTTTAGATTCATATTTTATTTTTTCATCTGATATTTTTTTGCTTGTATTTAATATTTTGTCTTAAAATATTGTGAAGATGTTTGAGAATATTTCTGAAATAAGGTGCTGTCATTTAGATTATTTATATATTGAAGACTGGTATCGTCATTGTTGTTGTTAAAACAGACAACTTAGCTAGCCAACAAAACATTATCGTCTGTGGATAACTATATAGGCCCCTCCTTTTCAGATCGACCACTGCCATTTGGCGATATCTCCTGCTGTCTTATAGCTTAATGCAAACCTCTTTGTAAATAAACAAATTAAGCATAATGAAGCGGTGGTCAGTGTTTACATGAATAGACATTTACGAGCACTTATCTCTTTAGCCTAATGGATAGAGTTGATGACTATCAACAAGAAGATTCATGGTTCAATCAGTGGCTAGGAGAGGTCCTAGTTTAACCGCACTGAAGAGCTATTATACAAGGAAACAGTCTGTCCGTGGATGACTATATATATATATATATATATATATATATATATATATATATATATAGGATGTTTAATTAAGTGCCCAAGGTTTGTTAGTTGTTTTGATGCAAACTAACAACTTTATAGGCCTGATTTATGTAGTTTAGTCAATAATTGTTTTTGTTTTTTTACATGACCGAATGAATATAAACTTAACCCTAATCCTAACCAAATTAATATATCGTCGTCCTGTGAGGTTCTCCTTCTCGGCATTCCTTCTATCTTTTTTGCTATTGAGAAAACTTCTGAAGGACTGTGTATCCAATATAGTAAACGACACATAAGAACATCGACCATATGGCGAATTAAATTAAAAAAGTTTTGAACTTTCTTAATCCACTGTCAATCCGATAATACATTTCGTAGATGAATCAAGGGAGATCGTCAATGATGCTCTGTTCTCATTGCTGATTTCGGGTACTTTCGCATCATATTAGCTAATACAGCTATTCTGACCTGAAACCGGGAAATTCATGTGACCTCCTTAAAAGAAAAGTGCTACACCTTAACATCATAAAACCTTTCAAGTGTAAAAAACTTGACCCCTTATATTGACCTGAGCTCTCAAGCCTCAGCCAATCAGAATACTTCACATATAACTGAGCTCTTTATGATCAGGTAATCCATCTAATTTTGTGAAATATTTTGAGTTTCGCATTCCTTCAAATATTTCTTTAGCTTTAGGTAGTGTTTGTCTTTTATTGCTTTATTTATATATCTGGGGTCTAAACATAATCTTGATTTTTCCATTTGATTTTTCAACTGTTACTAAGTAATTTACTAAATCATTCAGTTTGTCATCAGGCGTTCAGAAAAGAACAGACTGAAAAAGCCGAAGAGAAACAACAAGTTTGAAGAGTTATTGCCCTTTGATTATTTATTTTATTAATTGATATTTGAATTATATTTGTTATTTTTATGAGAACTTCATTTTTCAGATAATGTCGATCTACAAACTGATTTAATCCCTAGTGAGTAAATTTACCTACGTACATTTCTCTCTCTCTCTCTCTCTCTCTCTCTCTCTCTCTCTCTCTCTCTCTATATATATATATATATATATATATATATATATATATATATATATATATCTATCTTTCTCTCTCTTCATTTAGCGTCACTTTTTCCTTGTTTAGGGAACAAACGTCTTTTGAAATATTTCAAGCTCATTCTCCAGTCCTCCCAAGATTCATCGAGTTAACTGCCCCCAAACATAATCTGTAGGGCCTTATCAACTCACTTCTTTGTTCAGATAACTTTCTTGCAATTCAAGACTTCCATGCTTCTACAATAGTTTATCCAGGAGGTCGAATGCTCTGCATCACCATACCAGCAAAACAAATTTGAACTTAGGATAACATCTATGCTGAGTAATTGTTGTGTGTCAGGTTAAGACAGATTTTGCATGACAGATCCATCTAATAATGAATCTGTCATTATGCTGCAGTTGAGCAAGAGAGGATTGGGTGAGAGCCGAAACAATAAAACAAAATTGTCTAAACAATAACTTCTTTAATTGATTTTATGAACGAATAAAACAATAAATACTCTCTGTCTTTCTTACCGTAAAAATAATTATCAGCTAAATATTCTTCAAGTCAATGAAACGAATGTAACTTTTTTAAATGTATTTATTTCAAAATTGTACTGTTTTAGTCGACGACATGACATAATTAGATTTTGGGACAATGCATTTTAAAATAGGTAAAGTCAGAAATTTTTACCATAGCACCATCTGATCAATCACCATCTTTGCTGATCGAACAATCTCATGATTGCGCAACGATCATAGCTGATAGAGCGAGAACAATCTACCTCTGTGGATTAAATAAAAAGGTCAATTAGAGATTTTATGAAGATTCCTGAGTTCGGAAGGATTCACCTGAAGAAGATCGGAGGTACACATCAGTGGAAATGTTGTGAAAATAACAACCAAAATGAGAATAGTAGTCTGAACAATCCAAATAATGCAAATTATTCTTTAAGTTTTTGATTGATTTGAAAAAAGATTCTATGTATTTTTTTGCTTTAAATCTTATCATTACTTTTTTAACAAAAAATATTGGCTGTTACATATGAGAATAATTCTATGTGTGCATTTCTTCTGTTTTGCTGGATATACCCACCAATTGTGTTACATTTAAAAAATAATTGAAATATTTTGAGTTTTTACCTAAAATTACTCCATGCATTCTTTTTCAGGAAGATTTGATCTAAATCGGTATCCACCACAAAATGAACTTCTAGGAGTTGACTATATTCCAGGTGAGACAATAACTTTACTCAGTTAATTTGTACAGTTGAAAAGTATATTTATTCTTCCCAAAAACATTAGATTATGTTATAATTGTGTTACTAGGACACTGAACGTTACATATACGTAATTTAGCCACGAATGTAAAAATGTGAAAAGGTTGAAAACCCGATGAAAGGAAAACAACCAGTACTCCATAAAAATGAATAACTCATCGTATCACAAATTATAATCATATATTTGTATAAAACAACCAAGACAAGTTAACAATACATAACAAGTATTTTTTTTCCAAAAGATCAACTAATATTCTTTCCGCACAAACAGAGTTCTTTATAAGAGGCTGGTTTTAGTTATTCCGAGAAGTTGATCAGTCAGGATAAGAATTAAAAGTCCAAATATAGTAATTAAGAAGGCTATAAGCCTTTATGGAAAATGAAAATAGAAAAGTCTTTTTCCTTACGTAATTCGAGGAAAACAAATGAGAAGTCCTTCTCCTCCCACAGGAGATCGAGATATGAAGGTAATGTGTTAAAATCACGGGGAACGATTGAATGAGATCATTTAACACGACAATATATAACAATAGTAAAGTTCGATTTTAGGACGAATTAATATGGTATCTATTTTTTGGTTTTTGTCCTTATGTCGTAAACACAAACCTTTTTGGTTTGACGGCGGAGGGAAGGATATTTTAACAGAATTTTAGATTCTGTGGTCCGTTCTTAATGAGCTGTTTTTAGAGTCCCGAGATATATGTAATCTCGACTTCGGAGAGGTAATATGATTGACTGGTCTGTCGTAGTCAATTTTGTTGGACCAGGTTTTTTCTTTTGGTGTCCGGAAGACAGCAGTATTAAATGTCGCTGTATTTCTTAGCCGTTAATTTTCGAATTCCACTTTTCCTATTTTTGATTTTGTGTGCGGGGATAAATTGTTTGATATGACAGCGGGGTGGGCTGCCAATCTCCTAGACGTCCGCTCTTAACGCCGCTAGACGACCTTCTCCTCGTGTTTCTTCTCGCTTCGATTTTCCTGCTCCCTGGCCTCTCCTGCCTGTACATAGCAACAGTATTCTCCCATTTGATTGGTTGAATCCTCCGCCCCGCAAATGCGTGGGCTGAATTATGAAAGCCTGTCTGTCGAACTTCCTGTTGACCCCCTTTTGACAAACGTCGCCTGCCTGCACCCCCTTTCTTTATGTGTAGGGGAACATGTGCCAACAAGTTCCCTGCTCCCTTTTTTATGCTTTATGGGGCAAAATATGTGGATATAACAATTATGATGAAAGTAGAAAAACAAAAAAATATTGAATTTCTGTTTCAGAATTTTTGAGATAAGAATTGAGGATTCGCATTATTTAGATTATTCAGTCTTCTATTCTGATATTGGGTGTTTTTTTCACAACGTTTCGGCTGATGTAATCTCCGACCTTTTTCAGGTGCATCTTTACCTGAATGAGAACCGAATTCTAAAAGATGTACCTGAAGAAGGTTGGAGATCACATCGGCCGAAACGTTGTGAAAAAAATGAACAAGGTTAGAATAGTAGTTCGAATAATCCAAAAATATAAATTCTATTTTTAGTGCTAATAATTTTATTTCAAAACTATGAATAGTCTTTTAATAATATGTTGTAGTGCTTTTTTCGTGTTTGCTATTGTCTTGAGATTTCTGCGATGAGCAGTGAGTTATTAGGAAGAAGTTTCTGCTGTTTAGGTTGCTTGGTTATTGTCAGAAGTATGTGTTTCCACAGAAGGTTCCAGGTTGCTGTAGTCTTTTGTATCAATAAGGACGCGTTATTTTCTCTTTAGTGTGGAACCAGTTTCTGTCATAACCATTTATTGATGATTTTGGTTTTGCACCAACTCGACGTTGTCTGGTAGTGTTTTTGCTTACAATTTGTTGTTTTTGTTTTGAACTATACTCATCCCCCAATATTATTTTTTTGTTCCAAACGAAGTGGAGTAACTCTGTACTGACGAATGCGGAATTACGTCCCTTTTTTAAGATGACGTCTGTATGAAAATAATTCCGACCAGGTCAAATTATTTTCTGGAAGGAATAAAATAGAATTACACTTCATTGTTCTTAACCCGATGCTGCAACGATCCACCAAATGAACCAATAAACGAGAATCAAATATTGGTTTTGTAGGAAGAAAACAAAAATCGAGAAAGAGTCTGACTTTACTTTATATATCAAATAAGTTCATAATTATTTGTTTTTAGATTAATTTTTGAAAATTGTGTGTATTTTTACTTTAAATATTTTATTTTTCAATGAAATAAGAAGGCGTGTTCGCTTTTACATATCAAAATAATTCTATGTGGGTACACTCACCTAAGTTACGTACTTCTTCTTCTTCTTCTTCTTCTTTTTCTTCTTCTTCTTCTTCTTCTTCTTCTTCTTCTTTTTCTTCTTCTTCTTCTTCTTCTTCTTCTTCTTCTTCTTCTTCTTCTTCTTCTTCTTCTTCGACAACCTTTCTTTCTTAAAAAAAAAAAAATGAAAAAAAAAAGAAATTAAATAGTTTAGCTTTTTTTACCTCAAATTACTCCATGCTTCTTTTTTTCAGGAAGATTTGATCTAAATCGGTATCCACCAAATAATCTACATTCAAGAGTTGATTATATACCAGGTGAGACAATAACATTAACACAGTTAATTTGTACATTTTAAATGTATATTTGTTGTTTTAAAATACTTTATATCACAGTTAATTTGTACATTTTAAATGTATATTTGGTATTCCAAAATACTTTATATCGTAAAAAAAAAGTAAAAAATATTGAATTTATGTTTCATAATTTTTTAGATGAGGATTGATGATTTATATTATTTAGACTATTATTCTATGTCTTTTAACAAGTTACAAGGTTAGAGGTTACATCGGCTGAAACGTTGTAAAACATATCCAAAATGGGAATAGCAGTTCAAATAATCCCAATGATACATATTGAATTAAATCGAAAATTTCCATTAAAGAATGTTATAGTTTAGATGCATATTTGATTTTTTTCATCTGATATTTTTTTGCTTGTATTTAATATTTTGTCTTAAAATGTGAAGATGTTTGAGGATATTTCTGAAATAAGGTGCTGTCATTTAGATTATTTATATATTCAAAACTGTTATCCTCATTGTTGTTGTTAAAACAATAGAGTTTTCGTTTGTTATTCTCTATTTTTATACATTTTTGTTTGTGTCTCCTTCATTGTTTCGTGTTTTTTGTTGCTTATCATTTCTTGCCTGACAAATAACTCAGCTAGCCATCAAAACATCGTCGTCTTCACTGACGAATTTATAAAAAGGGCATAAATATTAAATAGCTTTAGTATATTAAAGATTTTTATCCTCATTGTTGTTAAAACAACAGCGTATTCTTTCTTTTTTTTACATACTTTTTCAGATGTTTGTCAGATGTAAATTATGACCTTTTCAGATTAAATTTCAATAATTTCGGCATCTTCGTAAGTCACTGGGTTCCAGATTGCTGGCTGCACTACTCACAAACTATGTTAGATTTTAAAAAGAAATGAAATATTTTGAGCTTTTTTACCTGAAATTATTTCACGCTTTTTTCTTAGAAGAAAATGAAGTAAATCGGTATCCGCCAAATACTGAACTACCAGGAGTTGATTATAGGCCACGTGAGACAATAACATTGATATAGTTAATTCGTACATTTGAAAAGTATATTTTTTGTTCCAAAATATTTTATATCATAAAAAAACAGAAAGCAATATATTAAATTTAAAGGGGAAGTTGATAAGGAAACTAGCCGTCCCAACACGGCGTTGCCCGGTAGTGTTAGTACTCACAATTTGTCTTTTGTTTTAAATTATACTGTTCCCGCTCCCAATATTAATATTTGGCTTTAAACAAAGTGGAGTAAATCTGCACTGAAAAATACGGATTTACGTTCCTTTTTAAGATGGCATCTATATGAAAATAATTCCGACCCGGTAAAAATATTTTCTAGAAGGAATTAAACTTAATTGAATTTTTTTGTTCTTGACAACATACTGCAATGATCCAAAGAACTGACAGACTAGAATTAAATATTGATTTTGTAGGAAGAAAGCAATCGATGACAAAAAATTGAGTAAGAGACTGACTTTACTTTATATATTAGATAAGTTGTTAATTTTCTTTTTATTAATTTATGAAGATTGTATGTATTTTTGCTTTTACCTTATCTGCAGTTTATTTCAATAAAAAAATTAAGATTTAAAAAAAGAAGTGAAGTGTGTTCTGAGCCTTAATTGTTTACGTTTTTGTTTTCAGGTGAATTTCCAGGAATTAATTATAGGCAAGGTGAGAAACATTAGTTTGTTAATTCATACACTTTTAAAGTATATTTATAGATAAACAATACTTTATGTCATGATAAAAACCAGAAACAAAATATTGAGTTTAAAAAACTCTTCCTAAAAATGTTATACATAATTTAGATACATGTTTAATGTTATTTAGTTTATATTTGATATTTTATTCATAATTAATATTTTGTCCTGACATATGGCGTGATGGGTGCGATGTTTTGTTTATTAAAAGAAAGGTTAATGTATGTACTATGTTTTAGTTAAGGCTTTCACTTTCCTTTCTCCCTCTCTCATTTCATGCTAAACACTGATTATAATGTGCATGAGCGACTAATAGCAGCATAAGATCATGTTAATTTATGTATTATCTTATGTTCTCACTTTCCTTTCATTCCTTCTTTCTTAAAACCATACCTTTTCATCCTTGTTGTAATGTGTGTGAGCGACTAATATCGGCATCAGCCAAACACAAGGAATTGCTTATGATTTATGATATTGATTATGTGATCGGAAGCACCAAAATCAGAGATTCAATGGTTGGAAGCAGAAGGCTATCATAATTTGGCCAGAAGAACAGAATGGCAGAACAAAATGAGAGAATTAGTCATTTTGTGATATAATGCATTCAAGAGAATAATCTCTCTCAAGCAAAAATATATTTTCCTATATTAAAGGATTTCAAATATTAAATTATTCTTCCTTGTGTGGTCCCACATCATATCGCAGGGTCCGCAGATGTTATTTTTTCCCTTCATTTTCTTTGGTCGTGTGCTTGATCGGGATGCGCACCGGCGATTTTCAAGTCCTGGTGAAGCGTGTCAAGCCAATGCTGTTTTGGCCGTCCTCTTGGCTGCCGGCCCCCAACTGTCAGCTCATACATCACGTTGACAAGGCTGTCGTTGGCTTGCAGGACATAACCGTACCGTCAGTTGAGATTCACAGAGCTTGTCGGCGATTGGTGCCATTCCATATCGCTGATGAATGCTGTTATTAGTGATGCGGTCGAATAGGGTAATATCCTATATTCAACTCAGCATCGTCGTCACCAGTTATTTATCTACCTCTCACAGCGGTAAGATGTGACACAAGATCAGGAAAGTGGGATTTAGAAAAGCCAGCACCCGAGAATTTGAGCACTCTGGCCTACAAAAAATGCCTGGGCAGCCCCGTCGGTATTCCCTGGTAGGGGCGCCTCAGGCAGTAAGCAATAAACTTACTCCTCCCCAAAGAAGGGAGGCAAAGCCTGGGAGAGTGGACCTCCTAGAACTGCACAGGACAAACTCACAGACCGGCGTAAATCAAGCCCTGAAGGCCAAGACAATACCAGTTTATGGGGTGTAGTATCCATCGGAACAGATACTACACTTTCTTCCTGGCCAAAGGCCGAGCACCATAACACTGAGATGGTTCTCCAGCCTCTTTGTGGCTGACCAACATTCAGTATCATAAATTGTTATTGGTCAGATGACTGATTTTAGATTTGGTTCTCAACTACAGCCAGGCTGCATTCATGCATGTTATGATCCCGGCTTCAGGCTTCCATCAGCAGCAGTTCCTGACCCCGGATATTTGAAGACATCTGTTTGAATATTAAATTCGATGACTGGCAAAGCATTTTGTTCAGTAAAGAATACCCAAATTTTCGCAGATATCGAAATTTCACATGGACTAAAACATTCTATCTCTTAAACTTGATAATCTATTCAAGTAATCTACTTTGATACTACATACTATCAGATGGAGAAAATATGGAAGTAGCGAACTTGGAAATCAGGTATCATTCGAAATCTATCTATCTAAAACAGGAAACTGAGTGTTTTACACTTCACATGCCAGAATCTTTACAAAAACAAAAATCTATCTCTTTTTCTTTATTCCTTGGTTGTTCAATCAAATTGTTTGTCTTCATCGATTATCGTATTTAACGAATCACTCATTCCAATTTATAGGCAGCCTTTTCTTACATGAATCTAAGATAGGCAAATCATCGTGTATTCTGCTTTAAAATATCAATGTAATTTATGTCCTAGATGATTGACCGTGACATACATTTGGTGATACATCGTCTGGAACCCACTTGTAAAGATTTGTGAACGAAGGGACATGGTGATAGTAGAGAAATTTCTTAAAAATCAACTGTAGAACAATTGATTAGATTGAAAAAAGATGATGCATTCTTAGTGAGATAGGATCTACAATTAAACGTTAAGAGTCTCATGGGGACGGCAAATGTGGTTAAAATGATAGCAGAACACATGTGGGACAAAAATATTCAAAGGAATATTAAGCCAGTTAAAATAGCATACTAAAAGCGAACTAGAATTAGGAAATTTATACACCGGGGTGAAATGTCAGCTAACAGCACCTGCTATTCTAAAATGGCCACCTATCTAAGAACTGAATAAATTCAATGTCGCTAAACTTTGCTGATCGGAATCATATATTGGCCCTTGTGATTATTTCATGAATAGAACAGGAACAAGATTAGGGGAGCGGGAGTTCAATGAAAAAAATAATGGATCAATAGTTGTTGACAGGCAAAAGTCTGAAGCACATAGTATCAATGCTGGCATGCCTCAAGGATCGATTGTGGGTCGAACCCTCTTCCTGATCTTAATAAACGATCTTTCAAATCATATTTTTAGATCATTCATTGAAATCTATGCAGATGACACAACTGTCTATGGCAGCACTTCGAAGAGTATTGATGATCAAGATATTTCTGACTTTCTCTCCTCTGACTTGGATCCTGTGGTGCAATGAGATAAAAAGTTACTTTTAACGCCTCTAAAATCAAACTTCTCTCTTTTCACCACGAACGATCGGATCCTCACTTTTTGCCAGTCGAAATGAATGGCTCTCTCCTTGAGGAAGCCCTCTTCTTCGATAAGTTTCTAGTACTGACTTTCACTCCAGACCTGAAATGGAAATCTGTAACTAAGGTTGCTAGAAAAATTGGATCGTTCTACCGTTCCAGACACAATCCTCTACGTGTATAAGAGCCAGATACATCCTAAGTTGTCATATCTGGGGAGGTGCTGCTCGGAGCGCTCTTTCTTGTCTTGACAAGATACAAACTCAACTTTGCAATCTAGTGGGAGATGATCTCTTCTTGTCCCTACAGCTTCTTTCATACAGAAGAAATGTTGCTAGCTTCTCTCTATTGTATCGTTATGTTCATGATAGGTGCTCGGCTGAGCTCTAATTTCTGATCCCATCTGTAGAACATTTACAGCACAAACTCATCTAGCTACACCCACAGCAAAAACTTTCCTTTCCCTCTCTCTGTACCAAAAACCAAACGGAATTTCCATGAACAAAGTTTCTTTCCTAGAACATCCCATCTGTGGAACAAGATACCACGAGTCTGCTTCCAAACCGACTACAGACAGCATGGTCGTCATCAATTCTAATGTAAACAAATACTTTTTGAGCCGTCCTCTTGTAAAATCAATTCCTCTTAAGTAATCTTCGGCTCATTTCACTCATTTTTTCCAATCTTCTCGTGGTGGCGATCATCATAAAACTGACGATCTCTTTAACCCTTATCCTCGAGTGGCCCCCAGGCCTTGATAAGTGGTTACGCATCAGTAAAAAAAAAGCACAAAACAAGTATAGCTCATAACAAAGTTCAGGGAAGAAGAAGAGGTGGATGATTATTTTTGAGAAAATGTTGAAAGATTTGTATTACCTATACAAATATTACCTATACAAATATGAGTGGAAGTAATATTATTGCTTCATCTGAAGATTCTAGAAACCATTTACATTAGGTCTTTGTGATCTTCTCTTTGTAAGCAAAAAGAAAATCTTCTCAAACTTAATGTGGTTTCTATTTGATTCAAACTATTTACCAACTGATGTTTTGAATAACACATACGGGTCTTCCATCACCTAACATCTTATAAATAACCGTTCTTGTGCCTCCAATTTTAGTGTCGACTCATTCTCAATTCTCAGTAAGTCACACTCTCTCTTTCATCTGAAGATTCTAGAAACCATTTACATTAAGTCTTTGCGACCTTCTCTTTGTAAACAAAAAGAAAATCTTCTCAGACTTAATGTAGTTTCTAAGTGATTAAACACTTTTTCCCTTTCCCATACTATAATATGCACAGCATAGTTTTTCTCTCTTAATCCTAACCTCGATTTAGCTCTGTTGGGCGAGGGTCGAACCCAGTCAGCTTGCTCTTTCAGTCTTTTATTTTTTAATTCATCATGTTTAAAAATAAATATGGTTATTATATAACCATAATACAATTTTGTACCACAAAAAGAAAATTAAATATATATATGTACAGGGTAATCTCCTAAACTAATGAACAGATCATTATGAATTTTGGAATATATATTCTAAAAAAATACCATGAGTAAACTGGGCACATTATTTCTTTTGTAAATGTTAACATTTAGGGGGGGGGGTGCATATATATAAAATTTTAAAATTATTTAAAAAAAAATTTTACGAACTGATTATTATGAATTTTGGAATATACATTCTCGGTAACCCGGTGAGTAACATGGGCACATTATTTTTTTTTGTAAACTTTACCATTTAGGGGGGTGGGGGGTGTCCTCTCAAACAGTCCCTCCAAAACTTTTAATCTTCTAAACTAATGAACAGATTATTATGAATTTTGGAGTATATTCTAAAAAAATAGAGTAAGTAACATAATTATTTCTTTGGTAAACTTTGCCATTTATGAGGTGCTCCCTCCCAAACTCGCACCCACCCTAAAACACGTTTAAAATAAGTCAGATGCAAGAAATTCAATAGAGAAAAGAATTGCTCTACATCAAATTTTGAGTTATATTAAGTATGTATGACATTTTTTAAAAGGATCAGTGTGCATATGTGGACGTCAATAATATGTATGTGCTTGGTAAAATCCTAAACTATTATCCTTATGAATTATGGAATATGTATTCTAGGATATGTAAGGTGGGCACATTATTTCTTTTAAGACTATACTATTTCGGGAGGTGCCACCATAACCGTACCATAGCAACACCCCCTAAAGAAAGAAAAAAAATACTATATTTATTGCTTATACCCATCCAGGGACGGGTATTCTACTAGTGTAAATATATATATATATATATATATATATATATATATAATTTTTGGGGGACGGGTGGTTGGGAGGGAATTATCAATATCTTCATCCTGCGGGGGTGCTGATAAAATATAGGACCCGGAGGTTTCTGAACTATAGGGACCGGGGGGTGCTTCTGCAGTATAGGCACCAGGTGCTTCTACAGTATAGGACCCAAGGGCTTCTGCAGTATAGGAACTAGGGGTGCTTCTACAGTATAGGACCCAGCACCGGGGGTGCTTCTACAATGTAGGACCCGGGTGCTTCTGCAGAATAGGGAGCATGGGTGCTTATGCAGTATAGGGACCAAGGGTGCTTCTACAGTATAGGGACCAGGGGTGCTTCTACAGTATAGGACCCAGCACCGGGGGTGCTTCTACAATATAGGACCCGGATGCTTCTGCAGAATAGGGACCATTGGTGCTTATGCAGTATAGGGACCAGGGGTGCTTCTACAGTATATGACCCAGCACGGGGGGAGGGTGCTTCTATAATATAGGACCATGGGTGCTTCTGCAGAATAGGGACCAGTGGTGCTTCTACAATACAGAACCCGGAGGTTTCTGCAGTATAGGCACCGGGGGTGCTTCTACAATATAGGACCCAGAGGCTTCTGCAGTATAGAGACCGGGTGTGCTTCTGCAATATACGGACCATGGGTGATTCTGCAGTATAGGGACCGGGGGGGCTTCTGCAGTACAGGGACGGGGGGTGCTTCTGCAGTATAGCTACCGGGGCGCTTCTACAGTATAGGACCCAGCACCGAGGGTTCTTCTACAGAATAGGACCCAGCACCGGGGGGGGGCTTCTTCAATATAGGACCCAGAGGCTTCGGCGTTGTCTGGGAGAAAAGTGCTAAATGTCCTAGATAGAGCTACTGTAGTGTTTCTCTTCAGACTATTGTGCAGATGAAAATGAGGGGGGATCGGTAAGAGTGATTTTAGTAGTGCTCTGGAGGCCGTCTTGATTTTCTAAATGCTCGGCGTTGTCCGGGAGAAAAGTGCTCAATATCCTATTTTGCTTGCGGAGAGGAGGAGGGAGAGCCCCGGGCAACGCCGGGTACCCCTGCTAGTCATATATAAAAGCTCTATTTGATATTGAACACTTTTTATAAACCCAGTTGAAATTCTTTGGATTACTACCCTGTGGATGTTTTACCTGGATTATATATATATATATATATATATATATATATATATATATTATTTGTGGTACAAAACTTAATTATTGCTATATACAGACCATATTTATTTAACATAATGAAATTAAAAAATAAGAGAATGAAAGGGCAAGTTGACCGGTTTCGAACCTCACTCAACAGAGCTAGGCCGAGGTTAAGATTAAGAGAGAAAAAAATATGCTATGAGTATTATAGCGAGGGAAAGGGTTTGACTTACTAAGAATGAAGAATAAGTCAACACTGAATTTTGAGGCACAGGAACGGTTATTTATGAGATGTTCGGCGATGGAAGAACCATACGTATTATGAAAAACATCCGTTGGTAAGTAATTTGCCTGACGAATTCTTGTGGGCACGTATTGTTTGACCCGGATGTCCAATCTTTGCGATGTCCGCCCAAGGTAGTGCAAACTGCAACTACATTTAAATAAATAAATAATAGAATTATTATGGTGGGGGGAAGAACATCTTTTCGAATCTATGACAAAATGAGTCTGGTGCAAAAAAACAACACGTGTATTCGCGGCAAAATAACATTTTTGTACAGACAAAGAGATTTGCTTGGCGAATCCATCACTTATATTACCTAGCCAAGGTAGACAAAGGTAAATAGGACATTAATCAACAGAAACTAGAAATTTTATTGTTGATAGTGGATTCAAAAATGTCTAATGGATAGCCATTGTTACAGAGGGTCTTAGTAATAAATTTGATTTCATCAACCAGTTTGGTCTGAGAACAAATCAGTAAGGCCCTATGAGTAAGGGTCTTAATTAAATTAAACTTTTTTTTGTGGAACAAAATGAGTCCCAACGTGTTTAGAGACCAGTGAAAGTTGGTGTCCGGTATACTGTTGTTAAAATACCGGAGGAAGCTTTACTAACTAACACATCCAGAAATGGAAGTGAAGAATTGACTTCCTCATCTAAAGTAAACTTTATATATATATATATATATATATATATATATATATATATATATATATATATATATATGTAATAAGTGTTGTTAGAAGGCGGAGACAATGCGTTGGTTAGGTGACACAGGCGGTATGTGAAATGGTAAACAATCACATTAATGACAATATTGAGGAATCAATAATTTTCAAATAATTTTATTATATTTACCAGTGTTAAATTCGGACCGTGGTGTGTCTTCCTTTTTTTTTTTTAATTTAAGTTTTCGGGGGAATCCCCCATCCTCAGAAAAAATATATCCACTTGTCGATGTGTGGCTGGGCCGAAAATTACGGTTTGTTTAGGTTCGCAGAAATTTTTTTATTTTTATTTTTTATGAACGTTGAGGTGTGACTATATTAAGTGGTTAGGTGTAGTTAAATATTGTTAAATTATTTTGTCAATGATTATTATTATTTGTAGTGTTTAGAATTGTTCTATTTACTTATTATTGTTGGGGCCACGTGCGCGGTATTTGACGTATTGTGCGTCAGATTGGGGAGGAGAGGTAACTTGAATGGATTAAGCTGTGTTTGTAGGAGTTATGTCCCTTGAAATATATATATATATATTTATATATATATATATATATATATATATATATATATATATATATATATATATATATATCAATTAAATTTCTAGTAGTACAAAATTTTATTAATGCAAGGAATATCGACGTTTGTGACATTTTTGGGGTGGAATGATATTGAAAAGTGTAAAAACGAGAGGAAAACAAATCAATACATACATCTACTAAGCCGGCTTTCGTCCACACTCATCAGAGTAAATACGTGGAAATAATTCATGCACTATGATTAAAAACTTAAAATAATGAAATGAAGACCAGTGACCAGTTTAGAAAAAAAAATTGGCGGGGGGGGGGGGTCACAAGTGAATCACATTGAGTCCTAGAAGCCACTCCTTTTGTTTACAAAGGGAGGGTTTTAATGACTTAATATATATTGTTTCCAGGACTTTAAGGTAGAATAACGAATGTGATCTACTTATGACACAAAACCTGTCATTAGTGTAAGCCGAAGTGTATAAACGAAGGAAATAGACACTTCACAGATATAATTCATACATGTTTAAAGTTTCTGCGTCCTTTCTCGACGGCCAGCACTCGGAGCCGTACAAAGCAACAGTAAATTTGTAAATATATATTATAACATGTAACTAAATACAAATCGAGGTGGGACTTCTACCGTGGAAGTTCTGTTGATGAGCTCAATGCTTGCATTAAATTGTCATATTTGTGAAAGAACATCAAGACTGTAACATTATGTACAAACATCCGTGTGCACATCAATACTGACCCAATGGCTGCTGATTTTGCCTCCCTATGGGAAGGGCAAGATTGCAACAACTAACTATGGAAATATTGTTATTACTCCAGGTATTGCATCAATTGTTTCATCTGCTATTTTACGTTAACATTCCTCACTATCCACCAAGCTCCAGCCCCTGTCCCATCGCCACAATGTTGCATTCTTGCGCTTGTTTTACAAATACTTCAATTGATTGTGCTCTGATGAACTGACTGCTCTGGTGCCACCTCGACGTAAATACACTAGACCAACTCGACAATCAGCTGAATCCCATCCATTCACTGTGGAGGTCCCGAGATGCTGGAGAGCCTTCTACTCCAATAGCTTCTTTCCTCGTGCTGCTGGCCTATGGAACTCCCTCCCTGCTCCCTGTTTCCCCGACTGTACTGACACGCAGAGGTTTAAAACTAATGTAAACAGACATCTCACTGCGCAGATCCCAATTTAGGCTGACCAACCTTTTCCCCATTTTTTTTTTCTCAGTAGCCCTTATGTCTACAGTGGCGGCCTGCCTTGTTTGGGGTGAACCATGTTAAAAAAATAAAAAAATTCAATAGTTCAAGATTTGACATGATATTTCTTGAGTTAATTGACTTTCCCTGGCAACGCCGGGACACGGGTCAGCTAGTTAATAATATAATCGGTCAATCATCATTGATGAGTACGTCAGCTAGTAATATTTTATTCCCTTGAAAACATAACCGAATTATCTTTTTTCCTTTCCAGATTATGTTGGCTGTTTTAGAGACGAGCAACAAAGGGCTATGAACGAAATGTTTACTTCTTCGATGTATATGACTGTTGATTGGTGTCAGCAATATTGCCGGAGAAATTCCTATATGTATGCTGCTGTACAAGTTAGTAATTTTCATTGGTTTTTCAAATGTGTCCCAAACTTTCCAGCATCTGTATTAAAATTAAGCGATGACATCTATTTTTATATATACTAGTGTGCCTATGTTGTCAAAAATGACGGCATACTTTATCGCAGCATATCCTACAACTTTTATATTTAAAGGTAAAAAACAGTTGTCAATTACAAACAATATTAATGAATAAAAGAGTAAAAACAAAGAGGAGAGAGAGAGAGAAAGAGTGAAAATAGAGAGATGCAGTATAATACAAAGCAGACGACATCCAGTAAAAGAGAGATTATTCAGGTATATATATATATATATATATATATATATATATGCAACTCTCCACACGGCTTAGTAGTTCTCTGTACTTGTAGCAAAGGCTTCTTGCTATTTCCAAGTCCTCACTCTAGACTTGAATTTATGATGCTCTTGTGGGCGTCACTTACCAACAGTCTATGCCGGGTTGCACATTCCTCTCCTACGATGACCTTGATGTGCGTCACCTATCTGAGATCCCTCCGCCTCAGTAGTATATAATCAACTTGTGTTTTCACTCCGCCAGATTCGTAAGTAATGAGGTGGTTGTCTTTCTTCTTGAACCATGAGTTTCCTATTACCAGGTTGTTGGCCATCACAAACTCCAAAATCCTATCATCTTCAGGGTTTTGTTCACTAATGCTGTATCCACCGTGCACCTCTTCGAAACCTGTCGCTGCTTTACCATTCCAGTCACAACAGGGAATGAGAGACTCTTTTCCCGGTATCTTACAGATAACCTCCCCAAAAAGCTCATAGAAGGCATCTTTTTCACCATCATATTACCAGTCCAAAAGAGCTTGTACGGTGTGTCTTTGCCTTGAATCATGTGAGCTGATCCTCCTCTCCACCTAGTCTCCTGTAAGCAACACAAGTCGACTTTCCTGTGTGTTAGTGTTTCCACAATCATTTCTGCCATTCGCCTCATTCTGCCAACATTAAGAATGGCACATCTGAACTTCTGTTGTCGAATTTCGCTTGATACCGATCTGGCCAGCCCATTTCTGGCCTTACCGCTCACAACACTTTTGACTCTGTTGTCTTCAGCCCCATGTTCACTCTTAAACTTTTCATGTGATTCTGGAACAGAGTTTTTTACGGCTGGATACCCTTCCTATCACCAACTCTGACACTTCCAGCAGTCCGAAATCTCTGTGTTGATGTGGCCGCTCCCTTTGCCGCAGTACGGAACAGTGCTACACAATAAAGTGCCATGCCTAACATCTAGTAACCCATAAAACCCATGAGAGGTACTATGGAGGTCGTAGCTTGCTGTTGGTTGCTAATCAGACGCAGTGGCTATGGTCACTAGATAGCCGCCAGATACGGGTCAGATGCATCTCTGGGTTTCCTAGTTAACCCCTAGCAGAGGTCTGTCTTACTGGACACAAGAGCATGTCTGCACACTGGTGAGTTATGTGTGTTGCAGCGATGGGGCACAGGTTTCAGCTTTTGAGAAAAATGTTATTTTTATAGATGACGTCATCATCCTGTTCTGTAAAATACTCAAATTTGGAATTTTTTTCCAACCCGCAAAGATAAATCTCTAGAAAATAATTATAAGATTGCTTGTAACAAGAGATGCACATAATAGTCATGAGAGATGCATATAATAGTCATAAGATTGCTTGTAACAAGAGATGCACATAATAGTCACAAGAGATGCATATAATAGTCATAAGAGTGCTTGTAACAATTACCACTGCAATATATGCTTCATATCTTTTTTTTGTAATACAAAAATAGAAATGCAAGTTTCTTCCTCATAGGCCGAAATCCACTTTTCTTTAATGGGAGAAACCTTATTTCTACCAACAATGCTATAACCTCACCTCCTCCATTCTTTCTCTGTTTCCCCATCTTGTCATTCCTCTATGATTTCCGCACAAATTGTAAATCCTTAACATTACCATACATGAACGTTGTATGCTTTCTTTGAAACTGAACAATTTAATTTGGCCATAAGAAAACGTCAAATGATGTTCAATATTTTCTTAGAAACGAATATAGACAAGTTTTCTTAGAAACGAATATAGACGCGTTTTCTTAGAAACGAATCTAGACAAGTTTTCTTAGAAACGAATATAGACAAGTTTTCTTAGAAACGAATATAGACAAGTTTTCTTAGAAACGAATATAGACAAGTTTTCTTAGAAACGAATATAGACAAGTTTTCTTAGAAACGAATATAGACGCTATGGAAGTAAAAGGTAAGAGCTAAATAGCTGTAACTGTTTCATCAAATAAAGCATCACTCACTAAATGCCTTTCTCGTAATTTTTACTTCCTTATAAAACTTGTGGGAACTACTTTCGTTGCAGCTGTACCATGTGATGAATGTGAGCAGTATTCACTGAACTCACAACAAACCCAAGTGAACCAATCACAGAAATAATTCCCACAGAACTGACTAATTAATCAAAAATATTTTCCTAGCAGTTTGATGATTTTACACAACATGCATTTTTACTACTTCTCATTAACAACGCATCCAAATAATACAGATTGTTTGGATTATTCGAACTATATTCTCGTCTTAATTGTTATTTTTACAACGTTTCGGACGATGTAATATTTGACCTTGTTTAACTGCATCTTTTCGAACTCAGGAATTTATACAGAAATTAAAACTGACCCCTTTATTTAACCCGACGGTGGTAACTTGTTCTTGTTCCATCAGCCATGACCGAGTAGAAGTAATTCTTAGTATCATCCATCCTTAAGACTTCTACCCAGTCATGGCTGATGGAACGAGAACAAGCTACTCCCATAGATTAAATAAAGAGTTTAATTTGAAATTCTGTATAGATTCCAGAGTTCATAAAAGATGCACCTGAAGAAGGTTGGAGGTTACATCGGCCGAAACGTTGTTAGAATAAGATGAAAGAGTAGAAAAGTAGTTTGAATAATCCAAATAATCTAAATTATCAATTAAGATTCCGAAACATCATCTAAATAAATCCACTCTACAAAAGTCTTTTGTTGTTATCGTTGTTTTAGCCGTTGGAAAACTCATCAGAATTTCTTTTTTATTTGCCTTTGGCCGCTTACATTCATTTTATTTAACTCTAACCCTAACCCTAACGCTTACATTCATTTTTATCTTATGCCTTACAAAGAAATCCAAATGAAATAATACAATTATTTGCAGAGGAAAAAAAACGGTCTTATGATATTTGCTTTTTAAAATTTTTTTTTTATTGCAGTATGGAAAGCAGTGTTTTTGTGGTAATGGTGGCTATAATATATATGGAGAATCTGAAAATTGTGATGTACCTTGTCCAGGAAAGCGCCATGAAATCTGTGGTGGGGTTTGGGCCAACAGTGTATATAAAGTTAGAGTTGGAAGTAAGTAGTTCACAGAAACATCAATTGTATTGTGTGAGATTTTATCTGTCCTTATTTACTTACCCCCTCATGAGAGCAGAGTTAGACACAATGTCGGTTTTTTAATGTGGGGGCAATTCTGACTGAGGACAGAACAGATGAAGTGTAGTATCAGAACGGGTGCTACACTTTGACCTTAGCCAAAAGGCTTCTGTCAAATTACAAGGTGTGTTCAAAAAGTATTAAGACAGAAAATATCTTTAGATAGAAATGAATAAATCTTTCATTTTCTTCAAAGACAACAATTGAAAGAAAAGTATCTGACCTGAAGTTTACCAAGATAGAAATGTGCAAATAACGAAATGCCAATTTTCGTCAAAAATACAAGGTGTGTTCAAAAATTATCAAGACTGGAGTTGTATTTACCAAAGCAGAGAGAAACAATTTGTCCGTGTTCCCTCTAAGCTATCCATCCCATGCCTCATCTTATTACAGATAGACACTGTATAAAAGAAGAGTTAAACAAAGATACAGTGAGAAAGGGTGGGAGTGATGGATAGAAACTGAGTAAGAGATGGGTCATTTGGTGAGTTAATTGCAAATTACGGCTAATTAAATGAATTGAAATGGAATCCTTTTTTTCAAACATAACTCAATCAATAACGGAGAAATATTTTAGCATGCATTTTGTGTGGTTAAAATAGCAAGGAAAAAAGCCTTAAGGAAACAAACTTTGATTAACTCAGCTGTAGTATAATAATAGATGCAATACGCATAACTACTTTTGCTATCTAAAAACAAAAGAGTTCCAGAAAAGGGAGATAATCCCTAACAAGTATTTATTACATGTATATTAAAGAAGTATTCAGATTGAAGTTGTTTTTACCAAGATAGAAAGGGACAATTAATGTAACTTCAGTTTACTTAAAAACGACTGTTCAAAAAGTATCAAAACTGAATCATTACTTAAAAACGACTGTTCAAAAAGTATCAAAACTGAATCATTACTTAAAAACGACTGTTCAAAAAGTATCAAAACTGAATCATTACTTAAAAACGACTGTTCAAAAAGTATCAAAACTGAATCATTACTTAAAAACGACTATTCAAAAAGTATCAAAACTGAATCATTACTTAAAAACGACTGTTCAAAAAGTATCAAAACTGAATCATTACTTAAAAACGACTGTTCAAAAAGTATCAAACCTGAATCATTACTTAAAAACGACTATTCAAAAAGTATCAAAACTGAATCATTACTTAAAAACGACTGTTCAAAAAGTATCAAAACTGAATCATTACTTAAAAACGACTGTTCAAAAAGTATCAAAACTGAATCATTACTTAAAAACGACTGTTCAAAAAGTATCAAAACTGAATCATTACTTAAAAACGACTATTCAAAAAGTATCAAAACTGAATCATTACTTAAAAACGACTGTTCAAAAAGTATCAAAACTGAATCATTACTTAAAAACGACTGTTCAAAAAGTATCAAACCTGAATCATTACTTAAAAACGACTGTTCAAAAAGTATCAAAACTGAATCATTACTTAAAAACGACTGTTCAAAAAGTATCAAAACTGAATCATTACTTAAAAACGACTGTTCAAAAAGTATCAAAACTGAATCATTACTTAAAAACGACTGTTCAAAAAGTATCAAAACTGAATCATTACTTAAAAACGACTGTTCAAAAAGTATCAAACCTGAATCATTACTTAAAAACGACTGTTAAAAAAGTATCAAACCTGAATCATTACTTAAAAACGACTGTTCAAAAAGTATCAAAACTAATTCATTACTTAAAAACGACTGTTCAAAAAGTATCAAAACTGATTCCTTACTTAAAAACGACTGTTCAAAAAGTATCAAACCTGAATCATTACTTAAAAACGACTGTTCAAAAAGTATCAAACCTGAATCATTACTTAAAAACGACTGTTCAAAAAGTATCAAAACTGAATCATTACTTAAAAACGACTGTTCAAAAAGTATCAAAACTGAATCATTACTATAAAACGACTGTTCAAAAAGTATCAAACCTGAATCATTACTTAAAAACGACTGTTCAAAAAGTATCAAAACTGAATCATTACTTAAAAACGACTGTTCAAAAAGTATCAAAACTGAATCATTACTTAAAAACGACTGTTCAAAAAGTATCAAAACTGAATCATTACTTAAAAACGACTGTTCAAAAAGTATCAAAACTGAATCATTACTTAAAAACGACTGTTCAAAAAGTATCAAAACTGATTCATTACTTAAAAACGACTGTTCAAAAAGTATCAAACCTGAATCATTACTTAAAAACGACTGTTCAAAAAGTATCAAAACTGAATCATTACTTAAAAACGACTGTTCAAAAAGTATCAAAACTGAATCATTACTTAAAAACGACTGTTCAAAAAGTATCAAAACTGATTCATTACTTAAAAACGACTGTCTAAAAAGTATCAAAACTGAATCATTACTTAAAAACGACTGTTCAAAAAGTATCAAAACTGAATCATTACTTAAAAACGACTGTTCAAAAAGTATCAAAACTGAATCATTACTTAAAAACGACTGTTCAAAAAGTATCAAAACTGAATCATTACTTAAAAACGACTGTTCAAAAAGTATCAAAACTGAATCATTACTTAAAAACGACTGTTCAAAAAGTATCAAAACTGAATCATTACTTAAAAACGACTGTTCAAAAAGTATCAAAACGGAATCATTACTTAAAAACGACTGTTCAAAAAGTATCAAAACTGAATCATTACTTAAAAACGACTGTTCAAAAAGTATCAAAACTGAATCATTACTTAAAAACGACTATTCAAAAAGTATCAAAACTGAATCATTACTTAAAAACGACTGTTCAAAAAGTACTAAACCTGAATCATTACTTAAAAACGACTGTTCAAAAAGTATCAAACCTGAATCATTACTTAAAAACGACTGTTCAAAAAGTATCAAAACTGATTCATTACTTAAAAACGACTGTTCAAAAAGTATCAAACCTGAATCATTACTTAAAAACGACTGTTCAAAAAGTATCAAACCTGAATCCTTACTTAAAAACGACTGTTCAAAAAGTATCAAAACTGAATCATTACTTAAAAACGACTGTTCAAAAAGTATCCAAACTGAATCATTACTTAAAAACGACTGTTCAAAAAGTATCAAACCTGAATCATTACTTAAAAACGACTGTTCAAAAAGTATCAAAACTGAATCATTACTTAAAAACGACTGTTAAAAGTATCAAAACTGATTCATTACTTAAAAACGACTGTTCAAAAAGTATCAAAACTGAATCATTACTTAAAAACGACTGTTAAAAAAAGTATCAAAACTGATTCATTACTTAAAAACGACTGTTCAAAAAGTTTCAAACCTGAATCATTACTTAAAAACGACTGTTCAAAAAGTATCAAAACTGAATCATTACTTAAAAACGACTGTTCAAAAAGTATCAAAACGGAATCATTACTTAAAAACGACTGTTCAAAAAGTATCAAAACGGAATCATTACTTAAAAACGACTGTTCAAAAAGTATCAAAACTGAATCATTACTTAAAAACGACTGTTCAAAAAGTATCAAAACTGAATCATTACTTAAAAACGACTGTTCAAAAAGTATCAAAACTGAATCATTACTTAAAAACGACTGTTCAAAAAGTATCAAAACTGAATCATTACTTAAAAACGACTCTTCAAAAAGTATCAAAACTGAATCATTTCTTAAAAACGACTGTTCAAGAAGTATCAAACCTGAATCATTACTTAAATACGACTATTCAAAAAGTATCAAAACTGAATCATTACTTAAAAACGACTGTTCAAAAAGTATCAAAACTGAATCATTACTTAAAAACGACTGTTCAAAAAGTATCAAAACTGAATCATTACTTAAAAACGACTGTTCAAAAAGTATCAAAACTGAATCATTACTTAAAAACGACTATTCAAAAAGTATCAAAACTGAATCATTACTTAAAAACGACTGTTCAAAAAGTATCAAACCTGAATCATTACTTAAAAACGACTGTTCAAAAAGTATCAAACCTGAATCATTACTTAAAAACGACTGTTCAAAAAGTATAAAAACTGAATCATTACTTAAAAACGACTGTTCAAAAAGTATCAAAACTGAATCATTACTTAAAAACGACTGTTCAAAAAGTATCAAAACTGAATCATTACTTAAAAACGACTGTTCAAAAAGTATCAAAACTGAATCATTACTTAAAAACGACTGTTCAAAAAGTATCAAACCTGAATCATTACTTAAAAACGACTGTTCAAAAAGTATCAAAACTGAATCATTACTTAAAAACGACTGTTCAAAAAGTATCAAAACTGATTCATTACTTAAAAACGACTGTTCAAAAAGTATCAAAACTGATTCATTACTTAAAAACGACTGTTCAAAAAGTATCAAAACTGAATCATTACTTAAAAACGACTGTTCAAAAAGTATCAAACCTGAATCATTACTTAAAAACGACTGTTCAAAAAGTATCAAAACTGAATCATTACTTAAAAACGACTGTTCAAAAAGTATCAAAACTGAATCATTACTTAAAAACGACTGTTCAAAAAGTATCAAACCTGAATCATTACTTAAAAACGACTGTTCAAAAAGTATCAAAACTGAATCATTACTTAAAAACGACTGTTCAAAAAGTATCAAAACTGATTCATTACTTAAAAACGACTGTTCAAAAAGTATCAAAACTGAATCATTACTTAAAAACGACTGTTCAAAAAGTATCAAAACTGATTCATTACTTAAAAACGACTGTTCAAAAAGTTTCAAACCTGAATCATTACTTAAAAACGACTGTTCAAAAAGTATCAAAACTGAATCATTACTTAAAAACGACTGTTCAAAAAGTATCAAAACTGAATCATTACTTAAAAACGACTGTTCAAAAAGTATCAAAACTGATTCATTACTTAAAAACGACTGTTCAAAAAGTTTCAAACCTGAATCATTACTTAAAAACGACTGTTCAAAAAGTATCAAAACTGAATCATTACTTAAAAACGACTGTTCAAAAAGTATAAAAACTGAATCATTACTTAAAAACGACTGTTCAAAAAGTATCAAAACTGATTCATTACTTAAAAACGACTGTTCAAAAAGTATCAAAACTGAATCATTACTTAAAAACGACTGTTCAAAAAGTATCAAAACTGAATCATTATATAAAAACGACTGTTCAAAAAGTATCAAAACTGAATCATTACTTAAAAACGACTGTTCAAAAAGTATCAAAACGGAATCATTACTTAAAAACGACTGTTCAAAAAGTATCAAAACGGAATCATTACTTAAAAACGACTGTTCAAAAAGTATCAAAACTGAATCATTACTTAAAAACGACTGTTCAAAAAGTATCAAAACTGAATCATTACTTAAAAACGACTGTTCAAAAAGTATCAAAACTGAATCATTACTTAAAAACGACTGTTCAAAAAGTATCAAAACTGAATCATTACTTAAAAACGACTCTTCAAAAAGTATCAAAACTGAATCATTTCTTAAAAACGACTGTTCAAGAAGTATCAAACCTGAATCATTACTTAAATACGACTATTCAAAAAGTATCAAAACTGAATCATTACTTAAAAACGACTGTTCAAAAAGTATCAAAACTGAATCATTACTTAAAAACGACTGTTCAAAAAGTATCAAAACTGAATCATTACTTAAAAACGACTGTTCAAAAAGTATCAAAACTGAATCATTACTTAAAAACGACTATTCAAAAAGTATCAAAACTGAATCATTACTTAAAAACGACTGTTCAAAAAGTATCAAACCTGAATCATTACTTAAAAACGACTGTTCAAAAAGTATCAAACCTGAATCATTACTTAAAAACGACTGTTCAAAAAGTATAAAAACTGAATCATTACTTAAAAACGACTGTTCAAAAAGTATCAAAACTGAATCATTACTTAAAAACGACTGTTCAAAAAGTATCAAAACTGAATCATTACTTAAAAACGACTGTTCAAAAAGTATCAAAACTGAATCATTACTTAAAAACGACTGTTCAAAAAGTATCAAACCTGAATCATTACTTAAAAACGACTGTTCAAAAAGTATCACAACTGAATCATTACTTAAAAACGACTGTTCAAAAAGTATCAAAACTGATTCATTACTTAAAAACGACTGTTCAAAAAGTATCAAAACTGATTCATTACTTAAAAACGACTGTTCAAAAAGTATCAAAACTGAATCATTACTTAAAAACGACTGTTCAAAAAGTATCAAACCTGAATCATTACTTAAAAACGACTGTTCAAAAAGTATCAAAACTGAATCATTACTTAAAAACGACTGTTCAAAAAGTATCAAAACTGAATCATTACTTAAAAACGACTGTTCAAAAAGTATCAAACCTGAATCATTACTTAAAAACGACTGTTCAAAAAGTATCAAAACTGAATCATTACTTAAAAACGACTGTTCAAAAAGTATCAAAACTGATTCATTACTTAAAAACGACTGTTCAAAAAGTATCAAAACTGAATCATTACTTAAAAACGACTGTTCAAAAAGTATCAAAACTGATTCATTACTTAAAAACGACTGTTCAAAAAGTTTCAAACCTGAATCATTACTTAAAAACGACTGTTCAAAAAGTATCAAAACTGAATCATTACTTAAAAACGACTGTTCAAAAAGTATCAAAACTGAATCATTACTTAAAAACGACTGTTCAAAAAGTATCAAAACTGAATCATTACTTAAAAACGACTGTTCAAAAAGTATCAAAACGGAATCATTACTTAAAAACGACTGTTCAAAAAGTATCAAAACTGAATCATTACTTAAAAACGACTGTTCAAAAAGTATCAAAACTGAATCATTACTTAAAAACGACTATTAAAAAAGTATCAAAACTGAATCATTACTTAAAAACGACTGTTCAAAAAGTACTAAACCTGAATCATTACTTAAAAACGACTGTTCAAAAAGTATCAAAACTGAATCATTACTTAAAAACGACTGTTCAAAAAGTATCAAAACTGATTCATTACTTAAAAAGGACTGTTCAAAAAGTATCAAACCTGAATCATTACTTAAAAACGACTGTTCAAAAAGTATCAAACCTGAATCATTACTTAAAAACGACTGTTCAAAAAGTATCAAAACTGAATCATTACTTAAAAACGACTGTTCAAAAAGTATCCAAACTGAATCATTACTTAAAAACGACTGTTCAAAAAGTATCAAACCTGAATCATTACTTAAAAACGACTGTTCAAAAAGTATCAAAACTGAATCATTACTTAAAAACGACTGTTCAAAAAGTATCAAAACTGATTCATTACTTAAAAACGACTGTTCAAAAAGTATCAAAACTGAATCATTACTTAAAAACGACGGTTAAAAAAAGTATCAAAACTGATTCATTACTTAAAAACGACTGTTCAAAAAGTTTCAAACCTGAATCATTACTTAAAAACGACTGTTCAAAAAGTATCAAAACTGAATCATTACTTAAAAACGACTGTTCAAAAAGTATCAAAACGGAATCATTACTTAAAAACGACTGTTCAAAAAGTATCAAAACGGAATCATTACTTAAAAACGACTGTTCAAAAAGTATCAAAACTGAATCATTACTTAAAAACGACTGTTCAAAAAGTATCAAAACTGAATCATTACTTAAAAACGACTGTTCAAAAAGTATCAAAACTGAATCATTACTTAAAAACGACTGTTCAAAAAGTATCAAAACTGAATCATTACTTAAAAACGACTCTTCAAAAAGTATCAAAACTGAATCATTTCTTAAAAACGACTGTTCAAGAAGTATCAAACCTGAATCATTACTTAAATACGACTATTCAAAAAGTATCAAAACTGAATCATTACTTAAAAACGACTGTTCAAAAAGTATCAAAACTGAATCATTACTTAAAAACGACTGTTCAAAAAGTATCAAAACTGAATCATTACTTAAAAACGACTGTTCAAAAAGTATCAAAACTGAATCATTACTTAAAAACGACTATTCAAAAAGTATCAAAACTGAATCATTACTTAAAAACGACTGTTCAAAAAGTATCAAACCTGAATCATTACTTAAAAACGACTGTTCAAAAAGTATCAAACCTGAATCATTACTTAAAAACGACTGTTCAAAAAGTATAAAAACTGAATCATTACTTAAAAACGACTGTTCAAAAAGTATCAAAACTGAATCATTACTTAAAAACGACTGTTCAAAAAGTATCAAAACTGAATCATTACTTAAAAACGACTGTTCAAAAAGTATCAAAACTGAATCATTACTTAAAAACGACTGTTCAAAAAGTATCAAACCTGAATCATTACTTAAAAACGACTGTTCAAAAAGTATCACAACTGAATCATTACTTAAAAACGACTGTTCAAAAAGTATCAAAACTGATTCATTACTTAAAAACGACTGTTCAAAAAGTATCAAAACTGATTCATTACTTAAAAACGACTGTTCAAAAAGTATCAAAACTGAATCATTACTTAAAAACGACTGTTCAAAAAGTATCAAACCTGAATCATTACTTAAAAACGACTGTTCAAAAAGTATCAAAACTGAATCATTACTTAAAAACGACTGTTCAAAAAGTATCAAAACTGAATCATTACTTAAAAACGACTGTTCAAAAAGTATCAAACCTGAATCATTATTTAAAAACGACTGTTCAAAAAGTATCAAAACTGAATCATTACTTAAAAACGACTGTTCAAAAAGTATCAAAACTGATTCATTACTTAAAAACGACTGTTCAAAAAGTATCAAAACTGAATCATTACTTAAAAACGACTGTTCAAAAAGTATCAAAACTGATTCATTACTTAAAAACGACTGTTCAAAAAGTTTCAAACCTGAATCATTACTTAAAAACGACTGTTCAAAAAGTATCAAAACTGAATCATTACTTAAAAACGACTGTTCAAAAAGTATCAAAACTGAATCATTACTTAAAAACGACTGTTCAAAAAGTATCAAAACTGATTCATTACTTAAAAACGACTGTTCAAAAAGTTTCAAACCTGAATCATTACTTAAAAACGACTGTTCAAAAAGTATCAAAACTGAATCATTACTTAAAAACGACTGTTCAAAAAGTATAAAAACTGAATCATTACTTAAAAACGACTGTTCAAAAAGTATCAAAACTGATTCATTACTTAAAAACGACTGTTCAAAAAGTATCAAAACTGAATCATTACTTAAAAACGACTGTTCAAAAAGTATCAAAACTGAATCATTACTTAAAAACGACTGTTCAAAAAGTATCAAAACTGAATCATTACTTAAAAACGACTGTTCAAAAAGTATCAAAACTGATTCATTACTTAAAAACGACTGTTCAAAAAGTATCAAAACGGAATCATTACTTAAAAACGACTGTTCAAAAAGTATCAAAACTGAATCATTACTTAAAAACGACTGTTCAAAAAGTATTAAAACGGAATCATTACTTAAAAACGACTGTTCAAAAAGTATCAAAACTGAATCATTACTTAAAAACGACTGTTCAAAAAGTATCAAAACTGAATCATTACTTAAAAACGACTGTTCAAAAAGTATCAAACCTGAATCATTACTTAAAAACGACTGTTCAAAAAGTATCAAAACTGATTCATTACTTAAAAACGACTGTTCAAAAAGTATCAAAACGGAATCATTACTTAAAAACGACTGTTCAAAAAGTATCAAAACTGAATCATTACTTAAAAACGACTGTTCAAAAAGTATCACAACTGAATCATTACTTAAAAACGACTGTTCAAAAAGTATCAAAACTGAATCATTACTTAAAAACGACTGTTCAAAAAGTATCAAAACTGAATCATTACTTAAAAACGACTGTTCAAAAAGTATCAAAACTGAATCATTACTTAAAAACGACTGTTCAAAAAGTATCAAACCTGAATCATTACTTAAAAACGACTGTTCAAAAAGTATCAAAACTGAATCATTACTTAAAAACGACTGTTCAAAAAGTATCAAAACTGAATCATTACTTAAAAACGACTGTTCAAAAAGTATCAAAACTGAATCATTACTTAAAAACGACTGTTCAAAAAGTATCAAAACGGAATCATTACTTAAAAACGACTGTTCAAAAAGTATCAAAACGGAATCATTACTTAAAAACGACTGTTCAAAAAGTATCAAAACTGAATCATTACTTAAAAACGACTATTCAAAAAGTATCAAAACTGAATCATTACTTAAAAACGACTGTTCAAAAAGTATCAAAACTGAATCATTACTTAAAAACGACTGTTCAAAAAGTATCAAACCTGAATCATTACTTAAAAACGACTGTTCAAAAAGTATCAAAACTGAATCATTACTTAAAAACGACTGTTCAAAAAGTATCAAAACTGAATCATTACTTAAAAACGACTGTTCAAAAAGTATCAAAACTGAATCATTACTTAAAAACGACTGTTCAAAAAGTATCAAAACTGAATCATTACTTAAAAACGACTGTTCAAAAAGTATCAAACCTGAATCATTACTTAAAAACGACTGTTCAAAAAGTATCAAACCTGAATCATTACTTAAAAACGACTGTTCAAAAAGTATCAAAACTGATTCATTACTTAAAAACGACTGTTCAAAAAGTATCAAACCTGAATCATTACTTAAAAACGACTGTTCAAAAAGTATCAAACCTGAATCATTACTTAAAAACGACTGTTCAAAAAGTATCAAAACTGAATCATTACTTAAAAACGACTGTTCAAAAAGTATCAAAACTGAATCATTACTTAAAAACGACTGTTCAAAAAGTATAAAAACTGAATCATTACTTAAAAACGACTGTTCAAAAAGTATCAAAACGGAATCATTACTTAAAAACGACTGTTCAAAAAGTATCAAAACTGAATCATTACTTAAAAACGACTATTCAAAAAGTATCAAAACTGAATCATTACTTAAAAACGACTGTTCAAAAAGTATCAAAACGGAATCATTACTTAAAAACGACTGTTCAAAAAGTATCAAACCTGAATCATTACTTAAAAACGACTGTTCAAAAAGTATCAAAACTGAATCATTACTTAAAAACGACAGTTCAAAAAGTATCAAAACTGAATCATTACTTAAAAACGACTGTTCAAAAAGTATCAAAACGGAATCATTACTTAAAAACGACTGTTCAAAAAGTATAAAAACTGAATCATTACTTAAAAACGACTGTTCAAAAAGTATAAAAACTGAATCATTACTTAAAAACGACTGTTCAAAAAGTATCAAAACTGAATCATTACTTAAAAACGACTGTTCAAAAAGTATCAAAACGGAATCATTACTTAAAAACGACTGTTCAAAAAGTATCAAAACTGAATCATTACTTAAAAACGACTGTTCAAAAAGTATCAAAACTGAATCATTACTTAAAAACGACTGTTCAAAAAGTATCACAACTGAATCATTACTTAAAAACGACTGTTCAAAAAGTATCACAACTGAATCATTACTTAAAAACGACTGTTCAAAAAGTATCAAAACTGAATCATTACTTAAAAACGACTGTTCAAAAAGTATCAAAACTGAATCCTTATTTACCAAAGCAGAAACGAACAGTTCATGAAACATTCATTTCCTTAAAAACAAATTTAGAATGTTCACACGAAACGCATTAATTTGAAAGAGAAAGTAACGCAGTTTAAACGTAAATATTGCCAACATTTGGTGGGCTGTAATTTGCTCACACCTGGCCTAGAGTTTAACAAAGTACTCTATTAATGTGAAATAATCAAGTTCTACCTGACAATGGAACTGAACAAGAAAGACATACAATTGAACGTCAGTAACAGTTGATGTTCTTTCTTACTGAGTATATATTATATAAAGGGCAGTTGTGTGTGTGTGTCCAGCTAAAAGTCATAAACTACACAAGACACCTCCACAAAGTTGATATATTGTTTTCAACATTGCCTCGGACAGAATATAGGTACGTTATTTTTTGTAATATTCATTCTTTTGGGGATCATCAGGAAAGATATTAGGGGGGGGGGGGACTCGATTTAGAACGTTTTTTTGCTATCAACCTAAAATACACTGTTTTTAGCATTCTGGGCTATGATCAAAGTGTAATATTTATTCTGTCCTCTGTCGGAGGAGGAGAAATCCTTCTTGACGGGAGGGATAGAGAAGAGAGAGGAAGAGAAAGGGGAGGAGATAGGAGGAGAGTGGGAATGAGAGGGGAGAAGAGGGCGAGGAAAGGAATATAGAGAGAGAGATAGAGAGAGAGAAAGAGAGAAAGAGAAAGATGTTTTAAAAGAAAGATGTTGCACACATTTTCAACTCTTCTGTTTCGGTGTCCATGCCCCCGAGCAACGCCGGGTGGCCATGCTAGTCACAAATCAATCAAGCATTGATTACAGTAACCTTGTCATATAAGACATATAAACTAACAAGCTTTCTTTAGGTTAAAGCAACTGTGAGAGCCCACTTTTTATATGGGGTGTGGCTATTCTGTTGTATTTAGTATCCCACACTCTAGAAATAAACCTTAAAGTCAGAAAACTAGATGGAAGGTGGGGGACGCTTCTGATGAGTAAGGTGGGTGTTGTACTTACATATGTTTCTCTTTAGCAAATATCTTTTTCGGAAACTAACATGAGTGATTTTAGTGACACATTTAGTTAAATAAACTACGAATAATACAAAAGCACTCAGAGAGTGTTGTATTACGGTATTCCTGCATTAGGTTGAAGCATGTTATATTGTGGGTAATAACACGCTGCAAAATCAGTGTAATAAAAATGAATGTGTTTTTGTTTTGTTGATTAAAGAGTTTTTATTAAATATTTATGTTTGATTTTACAGGGTGAAAACCCTCACCAATTCCACCATGCAATCGTTATTAAAACTCACAATTTCCTTTTTACAGTACAACCATGTTTGATACATGACTTGTCCACCAAGTTTCAGTCATGAATGTACAACAGTCTTTGTTTCATTGTCATTCAATAAGGACATTTTGGTGATCGTTTCATCAGTAAGAAGTTTGACCCTGAATGGGCTTCACACTTACCGGACCATAACTCCTGCAGATTTTTATCTGTGGAGTTATTTCAAACATAAGGTCTATCAAAACAATCCCCAGACTATTCCTGAATTGAAGATGGCCAGCACAGCCCAAATCAGGACAGTTCCAAGAGAAAAGCGTTATTGACAATTTTTCACGTCGTATTTGGTGTGCTTGTCATTGAACAGCGATAAAACAAAGACTGTTGGATATTCATGGCTGAAATTTGGTGGACAAGTCAAGCATGGAATGACGTTTATTTGTACCAAATAAGGTTGAATTGCAGAAAAGATTGTGAATTTTATTAATTACTCTATAAGTGGCCGTTTTTTCGGGTCATCTTGTACAAGTTTAAATGAAGACAGAAAGTGTGTTAGAGACAGATAGAGAGATAAATAGGGGTGTTGGCGTTCATAATAATGGGTAAAAAAGCTGCCTTCTCCAATGCGGGGAGTGCTAAATTTGTTCTTCGAAATCATTTGATACATCAGGTGACATCGTCAAAGGTAACACGATACCATTACTTGATGCCATTTCCGATGACTCTTAATGAACCACAAAAAGAATACAGATCTTTGCAAAAGTCCAACAATATCTCACTCGATCAGCAGAAAAGTTATGGATCCGAATGCACTATTTTATCGGCGTTGATGGTCTGGGTTATCAGAATGAATCCTCTCTTTTAGTCTTTTAGTATTGTTTTAGTATTTTAGTATTGTTTTAGTATCGCATTTTTCAAAAAGATGAGCACAATTGTGAAAAACTTTCCTGTCTTGAAATGTTGAAGATTCCTTCAAAAAATCCCTAAATCTGGAGCTAGATAACTTCCAAAATATAACGGCACTTTCTAATGGGGTTGCGGAGTCTGAATATTGGAAGACTTTAAAATAAGGAGTCAGAGTCGGAGTCAGAGTCGGATACTTTGAAACTGAAAAGATGAAATATTAATCACATTACTTATGAATTGGCAGTTATTCTAATTATTTATCAAATAGTCTGTATTTGCCACATTTTATCTGTTGCCATTTTTACAAAGTTTCAGCGTTGTATTTCACGGCCGGACATTTTCTTAAATTCCTAAAAGGCATGGAATGCAGAATGAGAGGAATGTTAACAAATTCTTGTTGAGCTGCCCACTTAAATAATCAAATTCTGACCATCGTTTTCAATCCTCTCATGGTGTTGTTCATCGCCAACTGACAAACTCATTAGTAAAAAAAAAAAAGAAACGCGTAGGTGTTTCTTTTTTTAGTGCATGAAATAAAGGATTCAGTCCGAAATTCCTAGAAGGTTTTCAACTAAGACAAAAGACACCCCAAAGAAGACGGACGTTGTAAAAATTACAAGAACTAAGATGAAGTGTAAGGCATCATAAAAATAATATCAATAACCAAAATAACTCAGAAATATCATCAAACTAGAGTACCCGTTCCGTCAAAATTTACGGATAGAAATCTTACTTTTCTTTTCTTAACAAATCAATTAAGCATTGAAAAATAGATAACATAAAATTTATTTACATTCAAATAACCATTTTCTGATATTGTTCAGTGTAATTTATTTTGGGGGGTGGGGGGATTTATTGAAGAGAGAATGATGCCATGTTGCACACATGTGCACAGTAAGTGCATATCTTTATTTATATAAAGTTAGACATGTGTATATGTTTATATATTTCTATGTGTAGGATTCACTCCTAAACTAATTAACCATCATTATGAATTTTGGAACACAGCTGATAGGCGTAACAGTGGGTAATTTGTGCTATATTTAGTTTAATTTAGTTTTATGCAAAAGAGGCAGTGAAAGCCTTTCATGAAAATTACCCCTGATTCTTGTGAAATTTTAACAATACGAATTAGACACCAATTAATAAATATTCGCTAAATATTTGTTTCTTTGGAGTATTTTAAAAGGTTTTAAGGGTAAATTCAAATATTTCAGATTTGCATTAAATTTAATACATAGTAATTAGGCACCAATTAAGCAAGATTCATTGAATTTCAATTCCTTTTTAAGACCCCTTAAGTTTAAGCCTTGAATTTTAGACATTTTATAGAATCAAAATCATGTAATGGATTTTGATCAACATTGGAATAAGGAGTCTAGACATAAGATTTAGTAGCATTATATGTTGAATGTAATCTTCGTAAGGGGACATAAAAGTGGTGCAAAACTGTTTTGTTCGGGGAATTCATTTTTACCTGTCCTGGGACGGGTATTCTTCTAGTTTAATATATATCATAATATGAAAAAAAAAAAAAAAAAATTAACATCTGTCTCATTACTTTTTTTATCATATCGTGTGTTGCATATCATCGTGATCATCTCGTAAATGTGTCCTGGCGTTGTTGGGTTGCTCTGTGAATGATGATGATGATGATGATGATGATGACGATGATGATGATGGTGGTGGTGGTGGCAGCTATCTTGCCTCGAACTTGTTGATGCTTCAATAAAACTTCTTCAGTGTCTGTTAGTTTTAATAACTCAACACCAACAAATAATTATGCCAACTTGTTCTTTTATTTTATCTTAGTCATTATAGCACAGCATGGTGTGGGAAAGAGAGAGACAACCTCAGTTGCTGTATAATCACTCATTTTAAGACATCATTTTATACGTTCTGCTCGACTCGCTTCCCAGTTGATTTCTCCTACAAAATCTTCGTTAATTTTGTAGATGATGTCACAACACATGTGATTCCCATTTTTGCTTCATCTGTTCACACGGTTTTCAAACCTCACCTGACAGGCAACCACATGCTAAGGTCGTTTTCGAAAAGGTTAAAGCCCCCCCCCCCCAATGTACAATATTTGTGATATTTCTCAAGTACATTTCCTGCCCCGCCCAATGTACAATATTTGTGATATTTCTCAAGTACATTTCCTGCCCCGCCCCCAAATTTACAATATTTGTGATATTTCTCAAGTACATTTCCTGCCCCGCCCAATGTACAATATTTGTGATATTTCTCAAGTACATTTCCTGCCCCGCCCCCAAATTTACAATATTTGTGATATTTCTCAAGTACATTTCCTGCCTCGCCCCCCAATTTACAATATTTGTGATATTTCTCAAGTACATTTCCTGCCCCGCCCCCAATGTACAATATTTGTGATATTTCTCAAGTACATCCCCCCCCCCCCCCAATGCACAATATTTGTGATATTTCTCAAGTACATTTCCTATCCACCTATGTCATGGAAATATAACCAAGTAATTTTTTTTCTTTTTCAGATTTCATTGGATGTTTTGCAGATAGAAGAGAAAGAGCTATGCGTGTCAAGATTACTAACCTTTTTATGACGGTTTCACTGTGTAAGCGACATTGCCAGTATAATGGCTATAATTACGCTGCTCTACAAGTTAGTAATTTTGATTACCTTTTTTTTTAAACCCATCCCAATCCGACTTTTATATAAAAAATAATAAAAAATATGATAAAATAAGAAATAAACAAATCAATTAAAAAGATCTATTTAAAGTGGATCAATGCATAATTAATTGAAATCGATATGTCATGGTTTGAATTGTGTTTCACTGCAACATACATTCACTGTGGACCTGTATCTCTAACATCATAACCGCCATTTTTGCATGTTGCAAAATTTGAGTTGAACGAAATTTTAATACTTCAGAAGGGTAATTTCTTCTCGGTATACGGAGAAAAGATTCGTCTTATGCTTGGAAACTCAGAATCTACAATGCACTTGTAGTTCCAATAGCTACATATGTTTCTGAAACTCGGACGTTAAAGGCAGAGGATGAATGCGGGCTCTCTCTATTTGAAAATGACTGTCTGATAACCATGATCGGCAAAACCCATCTAGATCATTGCAGGATAACGCAAATTAAAGAAACTCTTGGGTTTCGAAATGACGTCATCAAGGTTATCAAAAAAAGAAGAATGAATTGGTTTGGCCACGTTGTCAAAAGAGGTCCTGAAAACCATGTATACCAAACATTCGAGGAATAATTTTCTGGTAAAAGATCTTGTGGCCTTTAAAGCACTGTATTGATAATGGTGGAAAGATGGGCAAAATACCAAAGAAAATGGAAGGATTGTGTATCCAGAAAGTGTGCGAAGATCCTTTGAGAATTATGCAATAAAGAAGAAATGTGATGGCTGACTTTTAAAAAAATGTTTCATTTGAAATGAAATTTTCTAATGCGATTACATTCCATATTAAGCTATGTTTGATCTAAAGTACAGATGCGATTTTGTTCTGCATATAATGATTAGAATCTTCTGTCGGTCGACATATGTACAACGTATATCACACATTTATAAGTTTTGGTCCTAAAACCAAAGACCAATTTATGCAAAAGTATATATGTAGATAATGTTGGATAATTCGAAGATAACCCAGAGTGGAGCTAGTTGAAGAGCGAGATAAAAACAAAAAAACTCCCTTCACAACTTTCTCTTTAGGTCTAGTAACTTTTAACTGTTAATTAGGTAATTAATTTACAAACTTAGGTGAACTCTCGAGTAGTGAGGAATGTTTTATAACAATTGAATGCCTTCTCTACGAATTTAAATTCTTTGGAGAAAGCGGCTTTCGCCTTTGGATTTGGGAGAACATCCTCAGTCGCCAGCAGCTACACTCTGGTAAATGCTATTTTCTACATATATAATTTTTTTTCATTTAGTAATTTTCTTTATTTTCTAATATCTTTTGTTATCCCCCCCCTCCGAAAACTGGTAAAATATTGAAATGCTGTGATGTTTACTTTATTTTAGTATGGATCGCAGTGTTTTTGTGGTAACGGTGGCTATGACAGATATGGAATATCTGATAAATGTGAAATGCCTTGCTCAGGAAGTCCCAATGAAATCTGTGGTGGAATTTGGGCCAGCTCTGTATATCAAGTTCGAGGTAAGTAGTGTGTAACAAGCCTTGCGTTCGTTTAACAGCGTGTATGTATATGCTGGCGTTATGTTTCATAGTCTGTGAAAGTCTCTCCTTCATCTGTCAAGGCCCTTGGCTATTGGCCAGAATTAGCTTTTAGGGATGTATCCATGTGCATTATCTGTTGAAGAAAAAATACTGTAACAAAAAACGCTGTATTTGACTTTTGATAGTGCACACTGGAGTTCGGAGTTCATATTTCTTGGACTGTGATTGGTTAAAAGAAACTACTGATTTAAGCTTTTGTGCAATCAAGAGTGAAAGCGTAAGAATCACATTCACTGCTGCTGCTGTTTCCAACCGGTTTCAAGACATCAAGTCTACAATATAAAGTGAGCTGGGAAAACAGCATTACAGAGATTTCGTCATTTATTGCATGCGGACTATTTCTTTACATTAGAAGAACATTAGCCAGATTTTTCTTTGCTGTTTCTCGACTCCTCATTCGGTTAAAGCTTTGTTTCTGTATCTGCACACATCTTTCAGCTAATCCATGCATGACTGCAGGAAAGATAATGGAGCGAATATTTCTGATCAATATAGGAGTTTACTTAATATAACAACTATTTTCATCAGTGTCATTATCATACTTTTGATTCCAATTCCTTCTATTCCCCTTTTCCAAGTTGTTCGAGACTGTTCCCAGTGTTCCTACACATATTGCTATTACCTTAGTATTGATGGTGCATATTCCCTTCTTCTGTATTTACTTAGTATTTTTTGCCACCGTCACTGTAACACAGTTGTAGGCTGGAATAGCTAAGTCTACTAATTGGCGGTTTTTGTATTGATTTTGATCTGCATTTACATATGATGTGGTGTAATCTTTCGTCTCTTTGATCACATGGTCTACATTGAATATTTTTCTCGGTCTTATGTATCTAGGTTATTATGTACCTTCTTTTAATCGAGTTCTCATCAATAATGATTTGGTTTATCTTTAAATGTATCCTTTTCGCAGTCGTGCCCATGGTTTCTAGTGTGCAATTTCTTTGGTTCTTTATATATATATTTCAAATAGTTATTTCTCTCCATTTTCATTTTCTTGGTTTCACCGTTCTCATTATTCTTCACCTTTCTCCTCTTTTTGTCGATTGCCCATCACAAGAATACAGATAACAATTTGGAAGTGATTAGGGCCATTATTTGATACAAGTTGTACCAGAATCCCATCCATTACAGACTAAAATCTCGCTCTGGCAGCTGAATTGTTTTTGCATAGGTTGTGCCTTTCATAATATAAACGGAGGCCACTTTGAGGGAGCATCCACAACCACAAAAAAGACAAAACAAAAAAACATGTTTCTCTCAATTAGACCTACATTTACCCATTTCTCGGCCTTTTGGCTAAGATCAAAGTGTAGTATCTGTTCCGATGGATACTACACCCCATAGAACGGTACCGTCTTAGCCTTCAGGGCTTGACTCCGCCGGTCTGTGGGGTTGTCCTGTGCAGTTCTAGGAGGTCCACCCTCCCGGGCTTTGCGTTCTCACCCTTTGAGAAGGGGTTAGTTTATTGCTAATCGCCTGAGGCACCCCTACCGGGGAATGCCGCCGAGGCGGCCCAGGCATTTTTTGAAGGTAATAAGTGCTCTTTCTCTAGGGTTCTGACTTATCTAATCCCACTTTCCAACCTTGTGTCGCATTTTACTCTGTGGGAGGTAGATAAATACCTACATTTACCCATTTCGAATAGCTAACAAAAGCTAATAAAAGCATATTCGGTTTTAGTAAATTGTCTCCTAAGGAACTCTTCTTTCAACTAACATTGATCAGTGGAGCATCGTTAGAATTGGGGTGCAATTGAACATGCTGATAAAATATGATGCTGATAAATGAAAGGAAATTCTCGGCAAAAGATTTAAAGAATAAACAAAGTATTTCTGTCTACATAACGAAAGATATGTAAGTTGCTTGTAAAACTTTTAAATAGAAAACTGATCGATCATAATTCCAGATTTTAAATTAATTTGGTTAAAATAAAGATTGAAACATGTGTAAAATAACCCAAGGAGTTGTTACCAAGTTAACCTCTATGTCAGCATTTACGTACAAAATGTCATTTAACAATTAGTACTTCAATCAATTTAAAATCATACCTTCCATTGAACGATGCCTTTCATGCATCCTCTTTGCTTGAAGTATCGCCAGGAAGAGGCAGAATTATCTCTGTCCGGAAGTCAGGTGATTCTGTCAACTTCTATTTCTGAGGTCACCTCTGACCCCTAGGTGCATCTCAAACTATTCCATTCAGATAACGGCATTCGTTATGCAACATGTATGTAAGCACCGTTTGTCATATTGGGTTTTGTTTTGCTAATAAGTTTTTAGATTATTTTAATTTTTAGATAACATGTCTATCTTTTTTAGATAACATGTCTATCTTTTTGAAAAATTTGTCAGAATTCGGGAAAAAATGCTATCATTATTGATAGTAGATAGTCTCTATTTACTTGCTTCCTCACGAGGACAGAGTTAGACACAAAGTCGTTTTTAATTGGGGAAAGTCCAGCTCTCAAAAAGGAGCACTCTGGATTGGAACAAAAATAAAACTTGCCTCAGTCTAGAAGGATTTTTCTTCACTGACCGAGAACAGAAAAAATGAAGTGTAGTATCAGAGTAGATACTACACTTTGCTCTGTACCAAAAGGCCAAGGCTGGTTATGACCGTAAACTACTTCCGGTAATGAGGCCCCAATTTGAAATTTACACTATAAATAAATGTTTGAAGATATTAAGAACCGGAAGTATAAAAATTTTTACAAAAATAACTGAATTCGATATTAAATAACCATAAAAGGGTTGGTATGCCGTAAAGCAAAACAATCAGTAACGTTGGTAAATATACAGACGATGCTTTACATATTTATAAGTTATTTTTTTTTTTAAAGAAATGAGATAAAAAAAATTTTTTTATTAACATATTTCACCCAAACAAGGCAGGCCGCCACTGTAGACGTAAGGAGTTACTGAGAATTAGGGTGTAGGTTTTGGGTGTCATCCTAAGTTGGGAGCTGTGTAGCGATACGTCTGTTTACATTAGTTTTAAACCTCTGCATGTCAGTACAGTCGGGGAAACAGGGAGCAGGGAGGGAGTTCCATAGGCCAACAGCACGAGGAAAGAAGCTATTGGAGTAGAAGGCTCTCCAGCATCTCGGAACCTCCACAGTGAATGGATGGGATTCAGCTGATTGTCGAGTTGGTCTAGTGTATTTACGTCGAGGTGGCACCAGAGCAGTCAGTTCATCAGAGCATAATCCATTGAAGTATTTGTAAAACAAGCGCAAGAATGCAACATTGTGGCGATGGTGAATAGTGAGGAACCTATTAAGTTGGCGACTCTTTTTTGGACCTTGTCTAAGAGGGAGAGACTAGTGGATGATGCACCAGCCCAAATGTGGCAACAATACTTCATGCATGGGCGGATGGTGGCTTTGTAGAGATACAAGATAATGTCAGGTGTGAGGAGTTTATTAGCGCGGTAGAAGGAGCCCACCTTCTCTGCTGCATCCTTGGCAATGTCTTCAATGTATTTGTTCCAATTCATGTTATCTGTGAAAGTTAGGCCGAGTAGTTTGAATGTGAAACTCTCAGGTAGGGTGTTATTTGACATGACAATCGGCGGGTGGAGAGGTTTCTTGTAGTAATTGAAGGAAAGGAGCTTTGTCTTTGCGGCATTAAAAGTTACCAACCATTTATGACCCCAGTCCACTACAGCCTGGAGGTCATTTTCTAAGGATTCAGCATTTGCCTCGGATATGATCGCATCCGTTTTGCCCACATGACGAGAGTAAAGCATGGTGTCATCAGCAAATACACCAATCTCAGACTCGATGTCATCAAGGAGATCGTTTATGAAGATCAGGAACAATAAAGGTGTAAGGATAGATCCCTGGGGTACACCAGCATTTATGGCATGTTGCTTAGATGAACAGCCATCGAGGACAACCTGGATCTTTCTTTTGGTTAGGAAGGATCTAATTATATTAAGTAATTGCCCAGTAATACCATATGAGTGTATTTTAGGAGAAGCCCTTTATGCCATACCTTGTCAAAGGCCTTGGATATATCAAGTGCTACTGCCCTAGCTTCGACTGCCTTGTCCAGTGTATGATATATACGCGTTCAGAGATGACCGTTAGGATTTCTGCAGTAGATTGTACTTGTCTAAATCCATACGGGAGGTCAGAAAGAAGCTTAGCATTAACTAAGTGCCTGACTATCGCTAGATTGATTAAGGATTCAAAGATTTTAGCAAAGATCGGGAGTAGACTGATTGGGCGGTAGTTCTGAGGATCAGTTCTATCCCCAGAAATCTTAGAGACTGGTACTACAGAGGCAATTTTCCAGCTATCGGGGAAGTAAGATTCAGCTAGGCATTTGTTGTAGAGTTTGGAGAATACAGGGGCCAGTTCAGCAGAGCATTTCTTTATTACTATTACAGGTATAAGATCAGGCCCACAAGCTTTGGAGGTGTCAAGGTTTTTTATGATGTTTCTGACCTGGGATGGGGTGATGACCAGGTTTTCAAGTGTGGTTTCAGTCCTCCATGGGAATTTAGGGAGGGTGTGGTTTGCTGAGTCTTTTCTATGGGAATGACTAGCAATATTTCTTCTGTTGTAGAGACTAGCAACGTCTTTTCTCTGAGAAAGACTATCATTGTCTTTTTGTAGGAAAAACTAGCAACGTCTCTTCTGTGAGAAAGACTAGCAACGTCTCTTCTGTGGGAAAGACTAGCAACGTCTTTTCTGTGGGAAAGACTAGTAACGTCTCTTCTGGGGGAAAGACTAGCAACGTCGCTTCTATGGGAAAGACTAGCAACATCGCTTCTATGGGAAAGACTAGCAACATCTCTTCTGTGGGAAAGACTAGCAACGTCTCTTCTGTGAGAAAGACTAGCAACACCCATTCTTGGGAAAAAGTAACAACGTCTTTTCTGTGAGAAATACTATCAACATCTTTTCTGTGAGAAATACTATCAACATCTTTTCTGTGAGAAAGACTAGCAACGTCTCTTCTGTGGGAAAGAGACTACACAAAACAGAAGAGGTCACTCCTCATCAGATAGCAAAGTTGATTTTTAACTTTGTCAAGGCAAGAAAGAGTCGCACCTCCTCAGATGTGGCAACGGTGCACGATCTCGTATCTGACTCTTATATAGGTAGAGGATTTCATCAGGAGTCAGATACTTCCTGGAGTGGTAGAATGATCCAATCATTTTTCCAGCGACTTTAGCAACAGACTGGATATGGGTCTTCCAGTTTTTGATCTGGAGTAAAACTCAGTCCTAGAAGCTGATCAAAACAAGGGGTTTCCTGAAGGAGAGGGGCATCTATTTTAACTGGAGCAAGATAAGAGTCGTGATAGGAGAGAAGTTTGGTTTGTAAACACACAAATTAAAACTAAATTGTTTCCGCTTTCACAAAGATTTCTAGACAGTACATACCCTGTTTATAAAAGATGCTGGCAGATAAAGAGGCCACCGCTACCAACAGTCAAAAAGTATATGATTATTGAACTTATGATTTGAGCCGTAACTAATGGAATTAGTTTTAGAAATGCAAGAAGATTTGTAAAGATGAACAGGGAATGTAATTTTTTTAGATTCTTTTAAAATAAAAAAAGTATGGTTGATAAACAAATATTTCTCATGTAAAAACCAAATAATAAATAGATTAATTTAAAAGAGAATAAGTTGTTAATTTGTTTTTTAAAAATTAATTTGCAAACATTGTACAGGGTGTTCGAGACAAATTTGATTAAAAAAAAAAATTCTTTCATTTTTCATTTCAGAACTATTTGAAGTAATTAATAGCAGTAAAGTGCAATGGATAGTTGTTTCTGTGTACCATTATTGGGTCTGAGATATGGAGACCATCAACGACTGAAAAGTACCGGAATATTGGAAAAGAGTAACCTGCATGATGATGATTTGCATCGGATTAAAAAATTATACGGAAATCTTAGTTGCAGCTCAGTGCTCCTTAAATACCTTGAAGGACTTGAGATGTGACCTGAGGAATTATGATGGAGATGTGGAAGCAGTGGCTAGCAGGAAGGATCATAGCAGACATTCTGACCGTGTCTGCACAACGAAATCCGTTGAAAAGCTGCAAAAAATAGTGTAGCAAGATCTAGGAAAGGCAGTGCGATCCTTGTCGAGAGAGATGGGTGTCAGAGATGTGACTATGAAGAAAGTGCTGAACGAGAATCTTCGCTACTCCTCATACAAGAGTTGCAAGGCCAACTACTCACTGCCAACCCCGAAGAGAACCACCTAATCAAAGCCAAGAAACTCCTCAACAAGATCAAACACCCAGTCGAACTGGAGACGCCCTGGTTCTTCTCAGGACTTCACAACGTGCAGAACAACAGGTGGCTAGCCTAAAGTTTGCATGAAGTCCCACCTGCCATGAAGACCAAGTTGCATCAAACTGTGATGGTCTTTCCAGGTGTGTTTCCAACAAAGGCCACGTCATGCCATTGCACATATTTTAAAATTGATTGAGACTAAATTCAAATTACTATATTGAGTTGCTGCCACTGTTGTCAAGCACTGCGTGGAGAAATTAGCTGTGGCAAGGCCATACGTGTGACAGCAGGACTAAGCTCCATGTCACACCCCCGGGAAAAAAACTAAAAAAAAATAGTTCCAACATCTGGCTTCTCCAACTCGCATGACTTTAACCCCATGAGCTATTATGTGTCAGACACAGTTAAGAAATACACCAGCCGTACACCTGCAACACCAAGGACGAGCTGATTGCTAGGATCAGACTGGCGTTCAGACACCATTCGAAGGACACTGTGAAAGCCACATGCTACTGGTCCAGGTCCAGTCTTAGGCTGTGGTGGAGGTTCAGAGTAACTTCTTCGAGTGAGCTATATTCGGCAAAAGATCCCCTAAGAAATGTACTTTGAATTTTAAGAAACATCAATTATACTATGGACGGAAGCCGCACTAGATGATCTGATCATCACCCTTTCCTATGTTCTGGCTATCATAAAAACCTTGACACCTCTAAAGCATGTGGACCAGATCTTATGCATGCAATGATAATAAAGAAATGCTCTGTTGTGCTGGCCCCTGTCCTTTCCAAACTCTATAACAGATACCTTGTATAATCTTGCTTCCCTGGAAACTTGCCTCTGTGGTACCAGCGTTCAACTCTGGTGAAAGAACTGATCCTCAAAATTATCGCCTCATATGTCTCCTCCTGCTCTTTGCTAAAATGTTTGAATCATTAATCAATCTACCGATAGTTCACCACATCGAAAATGCTAAACTTTTCTCTGACCAACCGTATGGATTTAGGCCATCACAATCTAGTGCGAATATCCCAACGGTAATCTCTAAACGAATATACAGCATACTGGATAAGTTAGACGAAACTAGGGTCATAGCGCTAGATATCTCCAAGGCCTTTGACTAGTTTGGACATGAAGATATTCTCGGGAAAATCAACTCGTACAGCATTACTGGGCAAATATTTTATATAATCAAATCTTTCTTAGTTAAAAGAAAGATCCAGGTCGTTTTCGATGGCTGTACACCCAAAACAACACCACATCAATGCAGGTGCACTCCACGGTCGATACTTGGCCGTATATAATTCCTGATCTTAATAACCGCCATCCCTGATACAATCGTGTTTGAGATAGGTGTATTAGCTGATGACAAAATGCTTTATTTCCGGCATGAGGTCAAATCAAATGGCCACACAAGCAAGACAATGGCTGAATATTTGGAAAATGACCTCCAGTCTGTAATAAAATGGGGTCAAAAATTGATGGTCACTACCAAGACAAAATTCTTAAATTCTTTTCCTTTAAGAAACCTTTTCAACCACCGCTTGTCATGGCTGATAGCACTCTTCCTGAGAGTCCAACCTTTAAACTCCTCGGCCTGACATTTTCAGGCAACACGAATTATAATAAGTACATAGAAGATGCTGCAAAGTCTGCTGCAAAGAAGGTAGGCTTCCTCTACCGGTCTAGAAAACTTCTCACACCTGCTAGTATTCTATACATCACATCACAACCACTAGTATCACCCTTTTGGACTGGGTCCAGAAAAGAATTTCTAGTCTAATAGGTCCCACACTAGTTGCCAAGTTCCAGCCCCTGTCACATCGCCATAGTGTTGCTTCCCTGCGATTCTGTGAAATGGGCTCCACAAATTTCCATGGAATGTGCTCCTACGAACTTACTGCACTTGTAGCACCTTAATGTAAATATTCCCGACCTACCTGACTAGCAACAAAATCACACCTCTTCTCTGTAAAGGTTTTCTGCTCTATTAGCTTCTATCCACGGATTGTTTGCTTTTGGAATCTCTTCCCGGCTCTCCGTTTCCCTGACGTACCAACATGCAGAAATTTAAATGTAACATTAACAAACATCTTGCTGCCCAACTCCTCATCCAGGTTGCCTCCTATAAATCTGACCTTTATCATAGTAGCCCTTACGATTAAGTTTAGGGTAAGTAAAAGTTAAAAAAACAAATTATTGGTCAACATATGATGTCTTTACTTTCCTTTCCAAAAAAGTGTTAAATTTGTCTTGAACACCCTGTATGCATTTTTGCTTATAATTCTGTGCATTTCTCCCATTTTTTTAGGTTCACCCACCAATTGTGTTACATTTAAAAAAAGAAGTGAAATGTTTTAAGCTTTTTTTACCTGAAATAATTCCATGCTTTTTGTCTTTCAGGACGATTTGACATAAATCGGTATCCACCACAAAATGAACTTATAGGAGTTGACTATATGCCAGGTGAGACTATAAAATTACTGAGTTAATTCATACAATTTAAGAGTATATTTGTAGCTCCTAAATACATTATATCATGATCAAAACAAAAACAAAACAAAAAAAAACAATAAAATCTTGAATTTATATTTCAGATTTTTTAAAATGAGGATTGATGATTTGTATCATTTGGATTATTCGGACTACTGTTCTCATCTGAGATATTATTTTCACAACGTTTCAGCCAATATGACTTCCGACTTTCTTCAGGTGTAACTTTTGCCGACTTTGACGTAAAGATTCATGCGTTTGAAAAGATTACTTAAAGAAGGTCGAGGGTTACATCGGATGAAACATTATGAAAATAACATTCAAAATGAGAATAGTAGTCCGAATTATCTAAGTACTACATATTAAATTTAATCAAGCATTTTCATTACGAATGTTATAGTTTAAATGCATTTTTTTCTAGTAATTTTTGGCTTATTTAATATTTTGTCTTGAAATATTGTCAATGAGTTTGAGGATATTTCTGAAAGAAGATTTTGTTATTCAGATTATTTATGTATTGTTTTTAGACTGTTATCCGTATTTTTCTAAGTTATACTTATGAGGAAATTGATAGAAAAATTCAGGCAATAATTGCAAATAAAACATTATTTTCCAACGCATAGCAAATTTACGAAAATATAAACCTTTAAAAAGTAAAATTATTAATTTGTTAGATTCATTAATGGAATTATTTTTTTAAGAAATTTTTAAGACCGAAAAAGGGAAATGGAATAATTTGTTGAGATTTCGTAAAATAAAATAAAATAAGATTAATCAATAATTTTCATGCAAAACCCAAATCATGAATCAATCAATTTATAAATAATAATTTGTTAATTATTTGTTTTTAATTGAGTTGAAATATTGTATGTCATATTGTATGTATTTTTGTTTTATTATCATTTATGTATAATTTGGATTATTCGGACTACTGTTCTCATCTTGAGTGTTATTCTCACAACGTTTCGGGCGATATAACCTCCGACCTTCTTCGGGATCTTTCTGTCGAACTCGGGAATCTACACGGAATTTTGAATGGAACACTTTATTTAATCCACAGGGTAGCATGCTCTCGTTATGTCAACCATGACCGAGTAGAAATTTTCAGTAATCTGCAAATCCTAGTATCTGCAATTTATAGTATCGCCCCACTGAGGATTGAACCATCAACATTATGCCAGTAGATCACTCCTTATTATTACATATTACTATACATTACTATACATGATATATTTATATATATATATATATATATATATATATATATATATATATATATATATTTATATATATATATATATAGGCCTCTAACGACCTACCTATCTACATCTTATTCTCTCCGCTGGACTCTTCGACACCGGACTTTTTGGCAATCGGACATTTGCTTGCACCTTGGCACATTTTTTCCCTGCGTTTCTTTCCCTACAACTTTTATTTTATTTTTTCAAATTTTAAATCTTGGCCATTGCCAACTTATCTATCCCAGCGACTTCCTCTGATGATAAGATTTTGATCTTTGAAAAGCCTGGCTTAAGGAAAATTTAACTTGAATAAATTGCCTTTTTGCGGAATATACCTTGCTTTGAACTTTTGAATTGAATTTTGATTTGGCTTTTGCTTTCTCTAATTCCTTTCCATTCTCCTTCATTTATATATATATATATATATATATATATATATATATATATATATATATATATATATATATATATATATATATATAATTAAATAAACATTATTACAGTCATATATATATATATATTATGGTGTCCTTATCTATTATTTATAATTAATGGTTTTCCATATTGTATTAAATTCTATACTAGGTCTGCTTAATAAGTCATTATCGCCCAACATATTCGCTGCTTCTTTGAGTCGTCTTACTCTCCACCGTTCTTCTCTATCTATAATGTTTACTTCGTCTCATTAGGGTAGATGGTTACATCGGTCGAAACGAATAATCCAAATTATACAAATTATCAATCCTCATCTTAAAAATTGAGAAACTTATCATTTATTTTTCAATGAAATAAGAAGGCATGTTGGATTGTACATATCAAAATAATCTCATGCATTTATCCCGTTTGTCTAGGTACACTCACCAATTATGTTACATTTAAAAAAGAAATAAAATATTTTAGCTTTTTTTTACCTCAAATTATTCCATGCTTCTTTTTTCAGGAAGATTCGATCTAAATCGGTATCCACCAGATAATCTACATTCAGGAGTTGATTATTTGCCAGGTGAGACAATAAACCTTAACATAGTTGATTTGTACATTTTAAACGTATATTTGTTGTTCCAAAATACTTTATATCATTAAAAACATAGTTATCTTGTACATTTAAACATATATTTGTTGTTTCAAAATACTTTATATCATTAAAAACATAGTTAATTTGTACATTTTAAATGTATATTTGTTGTTCCAAAATACTTTATATCATTAAAAACATAGTTAATTTGTACATTTAAACGTATATTTGTTGTTCCAAAATAATTTATATCATTAAAAACATAGTTAATTTGTACATTTTAAATGTATATTTGTTGTTCCAAAATACTTTATATCATTAAAAACATAGTTAATTTGTACATTTTAAACGTATATTTGTTGTTCCAAAATACTTTATATCATTAAAAACATAGTTAATTTGTACATTTTAAACGTATATTTGTTGTTTCAAAATACTTTATTATATACGTTTAATGATATAAAGTATTTTGCAAAGACAAATATACATTTAAAATGTACAAATTAACTATGATTTTAATGATATAAAGTATTTTGAATGTATATTAAACGTATATTTGTTGTTCCAAAATACTTTATATCATTAAAAACATAGTTAATTTGTACATTTTAAACGTATATTTGTTGTTCCAAAATACTTTATATCATTAAAAACATAGTAAATTTGTACATTTTAAACGTATATTTGTTGTTCCAAAATACTTTATATTATTAAAAACATAGTTAATTTGTATATTTTAAACGTATATTTGTTGTTCCAAAATACTTTATATCATTAAAAACATAGTTAATTTGTACATTTTAAACGTATATTTGTTGTTCCAAAATACTTTATATCATTAAAAACATAGTTAATTTGTACATTTTAAATGTATATTTGGTATTCCAAAATACTTTATATTATTAAAAACATAGTTAATTTGTACATTTTAAATGTATATTTGGTATTCCAAAATACTTTATATCATTAAAAACATAGTTAATTTGTACATTTTAAACGTATATTTGTTGTTCCAAAATACTTTATATCATTAAAAACATAGTTAATTTGTACATTTTAAACGTATATTTGTTGTTCCAAAATACTTTATATTATTATAAACATAGTTAATTTGTATATTTTAAACGTATATTTGTTGTTCCAAAATACTTTATATCATTAAAAACATAGTTAATTTGTACATTTTAAACGTATATTTGTTGTTCCAAAATACTTTATATCATTAAAAACATAGTTAATTTGTACATTTTAAATGTATATTTGGTATTCCAAAATACTTTATATTATTAAAAACATAGTTAATTTGTACATTTTAAATGTATATTTGGTATTCCAAAATACTTTATATCATTAAAAACATAGTTAATTTGTACATTTTACACGTATATTTGTTGTTCCAAAATACTTTATATCATTAAAAACATAGTTAATTTGTACATTTTAAACGTATATTTGTTGTTCCAAAATACTTTATATTATTATAAACATAGTTAATTTGTATATTTTAAACGTATATTTGTTGTTCCAAAATACTTTATATCATTAAAAACATAGTTAATTTGTACATTTTAAACGTATATTTGTTGTTCCAAAATACTTTATATCATTAAAAATATAGTTAATTTGTACATTTTAAATGTATATTTGGTATTCCAAAATACTTTATATCATTAAAAACATAGTTAATTTGTACATTTTAAATGTATATTTGTTGTTCCAAAATACTTTATATCATTAAAAACATAGTTAATTTGTACATTTAAACGTATATTTGTTGTTCCAAAATACTTTATATCATTAAAAACATAGTTAATTTGTACATTTTAAATGTATATTTGTTGTTCCAAAATACTTTATATCATTAAAAACATAGTTAATTTGTACATTTTAAACGTATATTTGTTGTTCCAAAATACTTTATATCATTAAAAACATAGTTAATTTGTACATTTTAAACGTATATTTGTTGTTTCAAAATACTTTATTATATACGTTTAATGATATAAAGTATTTTGCAAAGACAAATATACATTTAAAATGTACAAATTAACTATGATTTTAATGATATAAAGTATTTTGAATGTATATTAAACGTATATTTGTTGTTCTAAAATACTTTATATCATTAAAAACATAGTTAATTTGTACATTTTAAACGTATATTTGTTGTTCCAAAATACTTTATATCATTAAAAACATAGTTAATTTGTACATTTTAAACGTATATTTGTTGTTCCAAAATACTTTATATTATTAAAAACATAGTTAATTTGTATATTTTAAACGTATATTTGTTGTTCCAAAATACTTTATATCATTAAAAACATAGTTAATTTGTACATTTTAAACGTATATTTGTTGTTCCAAAATACTTTATATCATTAAAAACATAGTTAATTTGTACATTTTAAATGTATATTTGGTATTCCAAAATACTTTATATCATTAAAAACATAGTTAATTTGTACATTTTAAATGTATATTTGGTATTCCAAAATACTTTATATCATTAAAAACATAGTTAATTTGTACATTTTAAATGTATATTTGGTATTCCAAAATACTTTATATCATTAAAAACATAGTTAATTTGTACATTTTAAACGTATATTTGTTGTTCCAAAATACTTTATATCATTAAAAACATAGTTAATTTGTATATTTTAAACGTATATTTGTTGTTCCAAAATACTTTATATCATTAAAAACATAGTTAATTTGTACATTTTAAACGTATATTTGTTGTTCCAAAATACTTTATATCATTAAAAACATAGTTAATTTGTATATTTTAAATGTATATTTGGTATTCCAAAATACTTTATATCATTAAAAACATAGTTAATTTGTACATTTTAAATGTATATTTGGTATTCCAAAATACTTTATATCATTAAAAACATAGTTAATTTGTACATTTTAAATGTATATTTGGTATTCCAAAATACTTTATATCATTAAAAACATAGTTAATTTGTACATTTTAAACGTATATTTGTTGTTCCAAAATACTTTATATTATTAAAAACATAGTTAATTTGTATATTTTAAACGTTTATTTGTTGTTCCAAAATACTTTATATCATTAAAAACATAGTTAATTTGTACATTTTAAACGTATATTTGTTGTTCCAAAATACTTTATATCATTAAAAACATAGTTAATTTGTACATTTTAAATGTATATTTGGTATTCCAAATTACTTTATATCATTAAAAACATAGTTAATTTGTACATTTTAAATGTATATTTGTTGTTCCAAAATACTTTATATCATTAAAAACATAGTTAATTTGTACATTTAAACGTATATTTGTTGTTCCAAAATACTTTATATCATTAAAAACATAGTTAATTTGTACATTTTAAACGTATATTTGTTGTTTCAAAATACTTTATTATATACGTTTAATGATATAAAGTATTTTGCAAAGACAAATATACATTTAAAATGTACAAATTAACTATGATTTTAATGATATAAAGTATTTTGAATGTATATTAAACGTATATTTGTTGTTCCAAAATACTTTATATCATTAAAAACATAGTTAATTTGTACATTTTAAACGTATATTTGTTGTTCCAAAATACTTTATATTATTAAAAACATAGTTAATTTGTACATTTTAAACGTATATTTGTTGTTCCAAAATACTTTATATTATTAAAAACATAGTTAATTTGTATATTTTAAACGTATATTTGTTGTTCCAAAATACTTTATATCATTAAAAACATAGTTAATTTGTACATTTTAAACGTATATTTGTTGTTCCAAAATACTTTATATCATTAAAAACATAGTTAATTTGTATATTTTAAATGTATATTTGGTATTCCAAAATACTTTATATCATTAAAAACATAGTTAATTTGTACATTTTAAATGTATATTTGGTATTCCAAAATACTTTATATCATTAAAAACATAGTTAATTTGTACATTTTAAATGTATATTTGGTATTCCAAAATACTTTATATCATTAAAAACATAGTTAATTTGTACATTTTAAACGTATATTTGTTGTTCCAAAATACTTTATATCATTAAAAACATAGTTAATTTGTACATTTTAAATGTATATTTGGTATTCCAAAATACTTTATATCATTAAAAACATAGTTAATTTGTACATTTTAAATGTATATTTGGTATTCCAAAATACTTTATATCATTAAAAACATAGTTAATTTGTACATTTTAAACGTATATTTGGTATTCCAAAATACTTTATATCATTAAAAACATAGTTAATTTGTACATTTTAAATGTATATTTGGTATTCCAAAATACTTTATATCATTAAAAACATAGTTAATTTGTACATTTTAAATGTATATTTGGTATTCCAAAATACTTTATATCATTAAAAACATAGTTAATTTGTACATTTTAAATGTATATTTGGTATTCCAAAATACTTTATATAATTAAAAACATAGTTAATTTGTACATTTTAAATGTATATTTGGTATTCCAAAATACTTTATATCATTAAAAACATAGTTAATTTGTACATTTTAAATGTATATTTGGTATTCCAAAATACTTTATATCATTAAAAACATAGTTAATTTGTACATTTTAAATGTATATTTGGTATTCCAAAATACTTTATATCATTAAAAACATAGTTAATTTGTACATTTTAAATGTATATTTGGTATTCCAAAATACTGTATATCATTAAAAAAAAACGGAAAAAAAATAGAATTTATGTTTCGAAATTTTTAAGATGAGGATTGATGATTTCTATTATTTAGACTATTATTATATGTCTTTTAACAAGTTTGGCATAAAGATTCCTGAATTCTTATAAAGCACCTGAAAAAGGTTGGATATTATATCGGCCGAAACGTTGTGAAAAAACATCAAAAATGAGAATTCCAATTCGACTAATCCAAATAATACATATTGAATTAAGTAAAAAATGTTCGTTAACAATCCAAATAATACAAATTATTCTTTAAGTTTTTGATTGATTTGAAAAGAGTTTACGTATTTTTTGCTTTAAACCCCATCATCACTCTTTTAATTTTAGAATGTTGGCTTTTACATATGAGAATAATTATGTGCATTTCTCTCGTTTTTCTGGATACACCCACCAATTATACACCCACCAATTATGTTACATTTAAAAAAGAAGTGAAATATTTTGAGTTAATTTTGCCTGAAATTATTCCCTACTTTTTGTTTCAGGAAGATTTGATCTAAATCGGTATCCACCTCTAAATGAACTTCCCGTAGTTGATTATAGGCCAGGTGAGACAATAAAATTGCTCAGTTAATTCGTACAGTTGAAAATTATATTTATTCTTCCAAAATGCATAAAAAATTAAAAAAATGAGTTCAAAGGGAATGTTATAGTTGAGATGCATTTTTTATTTTTTTCAACTGATATTTTTTGGCTGATATTTTATATTTTTTCCCGAAACATCTCAAGATGATTTTTCTGGTATATTTGATGATTTGTTAATTAGATTATTTACATGTTTTAGGCTATTGCTCTCACTGTCTTTGTTAGTATAAGAGGCTAGCCATCAAAGTGTTGATTTATCATTTATGTAAGATCATGTCTTTTAGTTTTGCTGACTGCTTTCATTGACTGTAAGACTCATTTTGTTGGGATTTGTGTTATTATAGAAGGTAATTTATCCATCCACATCCTTTGTAGGATTGTGTCTGCCAATACGTTCTTCGGTCAGAGCAGTGATTTCATGTTTCAGAGTAATTGCGAAGGTGAACCTTTTATTCAACTCGATGGTGTTGAATAAGTCTTTAAGGTTGTTCTTATTGGATGCTCATAGTTTATCTTAGCATGCTACAAGGTCAATTTCTGGTAGTGTTTTCAGGAGATGGGTCACTTCGATGGCATCTTCAGTGGGTAACTCTTTCATTAAATAACAGTTCTGAGGATGAGATGAGATTGCGTCTGATGCTGAGGCGAACATTTAGTAACTTTGGGTTTGGACGAGTCATCTCTTAGTCACCATTACTCCCAGGTCCACTCTAACTTGGGATGACTCCAACCATAGAAAAACTTATCCCACACCTTTCTGTTGTCGGTGATGGTGGCCTCTGAATTTGCCAACATCTGATGCCAAGTCATTGCCTATAAAATCTGCCCTGATAATCGACAGCATCTGGAAGTCCTGGCCTTTGTCTTTGCAGATATATTTTTGCAATCATGGGAAGAGCCAATTATCGCAGTTCCGCCGAAGGTTTGACCTAGTTCTTTGATAATAAACTTTGAAAAAAGCAATTTGGTAGGACTGGAGACCCAATCATAAACCACCTTGGCCTTTTGGCTAAGATTAAAGTGTAGTATCTGTTCTGATACTTCGCTTCATCTGTTCTGTCCTCGGGCAGTGAAAGAGAAATCCTTCTAGACTGAGGCAATTTAAATATTTGTCCCAATCCAGATTGCTCCGTTTTGTGGAGCCGGATTTTCCCCACATTATAAACCGACCTTGTGTTTAACTCTGCTCTCGTGGGGAGGCATGTAAATAGGGACTTACACAAATACACATTATCGATCCTCAGCTACAGTGTCCGTGGGAATTGACACACTTATCCTCTCTCCTCTCCCCGAACCTAATGAAACAAGTGTCAAGTGAACGAACTGAGCTCCTCCAACACTCCACCTGTTCATTGTATACTGGAATGTGAGGACACCCAAACTATCTCACTAAAACATCAACATCTCCTGTTTGCCAGAAGTCTGTTTGCCTGACTCACCAATCATTCAAGATCCGGCTATTATCAGATTATTAACGGTGGTGTTTAAGAAAATAAAAACCCATAAAAATAAAATTAATTGATTAAATCTTTTCATGGAATTATTCTTTTAGAAATATAAAAGAGATAAAAGTATAGGAAGATGTGTACAGAACAGGGGACTTTGTTGATTTGGTCACATTGAAAGAATAGATGAGAGTGCTTTGGTTAGTAGATTTCGACAGTATTTTTATTTTTTCTCTGTTGACTAAAGTGCCGACCGAAAATTCTATGAATAAACCCACTCCGTTGAGAACCAACAGAATAGCCAGTACAGTGACCGGTGAAAAAATTAAATTTGAGGGTGAGATAATTACAAATATGACACTAATGGGAACTACGAAAAAGTTAAAAATACTCGTGTTAAAAGATACTAATAACCTTTTTGGCACTGATTGAATGCAAATGTTCAATTCATGGGAGTTACCAATAAATAGGATTTGCGAAAAAATAGATAGTCGGACAACCGAATCAAAAAAACTAAAGCTGCATTTGAAAAAAAACCTTTCCCAAAGTTTTTTCTGGCGGATTTGGTCGATGCACAAATTGGCGGCCAAATTTCAACTGAAATCATCCCGTATTTAAGGAAAAAAGAAATGTGCCTTTTCCTCGGTAGACAAAATAAATGAGAAATTGGACCGACTAGTGACGGTCGGCATCTTATCGAAAGTGGAATACAGTCAGTGGGTAGCACCCACGGTCTATGTAAAAAGCAAATAAAAAAAAATTCGTATATGTTCAGATTTTTCAACGGGATTGAATGCAGCACTAAAGAATTATCACTACCCATTGCATAGCTCGGAGGAAGTTTTTTCAAAATTAAAAGAAGGCAGATTAAAAAAAAAAATAGATCTGAGTGAAGCGTTGTTCCAAATGCACGTAGAAGAAGAGATATAGAACAACACCGGAAACAGGTCAACCAAGTGTTTTCGCGAATCTGGGACTACGAGTTTAAAATTAAAGAGGAAAAATGTGATTTATCTTAAGAAATTATATATCTTGGTCACGTAATAGACAAGGATGGCAAAAGGCCGGACCCAGTATGGACTACCGCAATTAAGAACAGGCCGGCGCCGAAAAACGTCACAGCACTACAGAGCTTCCTGGGACTGGCAAATAACTACCAGACTTTTATCCCAAAGATGCATAACCTCCGTGCTCAACTGAATGAACTATTAAAATAGCATAAGGTTTAAGAGTGGACGCTCGAATGTCAGGAAGACTCCGACAAAACTATTGAAATGCTGACATTAGATTTATTCCTTACGCATTGCAACCCAGACTTAGACATAATAGTGGCTAGCGACGCTAGTTCATATGGATTAAGTGCATGCATTCTTTATATAATGCCGGATGGAACGCACGAACCCATCGCGCACGCATCAAGGACCCTGCTTCCGGCGGAGAAGCAGTACTCCCAAATTGAGAAGGAGGCTTTAGGAATCAATTTTGCGGTAACTAAACTCCACCGCTATATTCACGATAAATTGTTCACATTACAGACTGACCATAAACCGTTAATCACCATTTTCGGTTCGAAAAAAAAAGCCTGCCTGTGTATACGACGAATAGACTAAAGAGATGGGAAACAATTTTACTGAATTATAATTTTAAAATGGAGTATGCAGATGGATTGTCTAGACTGGTGCTGAGACAGAGAAAGTCACTAGAAGACACCGTGATTGCTTCACTGCGAGTGGAAGGGGAGATAAAAGCTATGTTATGCAACAATGTAAGAGAACTCCCGCTGACTCTACATGTAATTAAATGAATTTATCATCAGTACGAAAACTAAAATGGCTGATTAAGGCCAACATTTTGCAAACAGTTTAGCATTATGCGACGATGTACCATTGTACAACGAGAGAGTCGACATTCGAAAAAAACTAAAGAAGAGAATCCTGAAGGATTTTCACGTTGGCCATAGGGTGAAAAGTTTGAGGCACAGCTTCGTGTACTGGCCTAAAATGGATCAGGACATTGAGAACATCGTAAATACGTGTAAAGGCTGTGCCTTAGCGGCAAAGGCACCTCATATAAAACATAGTTTGCGGCCAAAGACGGACCGACCTTGGTCAAGGATACACGTGGATTTTGCGGGTCCGTTCGAGGGATTTTACTATCTAATTGTAGTCGATAGTTTTTCCAAATGGCCCGAAGTGTTACGATGTAAAAAGCCCACTACGGAGGTAACAATAAACTTTCTGCACGAATTGTTCACCCGTTCAGAGGTGGTCGATTTTTTGGTCAGTGACAATGGAATGTAATTTACGTCCTCCAACGTCAAAGAATTCTGTGAGATTTTCCAGATCAGACACATCACGACTCCCCCGTATCATCCTAGGTCAAACGGCCAGGCGGAACGCTTTGTGGACACTCTAAAACGAGCTCTGAAAAAAGCTTGCGGCACTCGCATGGAAACGGCCCTACAGCAGTTTTTCAAAGTGTACAGGATCATGCCAAACGTTAATGATGTTGACACGAAAAGTGAGATCCGTTTTTGACAAATTACTGCCTAAGCAGACCAAACAAGGTCGAACCTCTATTGTACCCATCTAAAAAACGATAAATCCAAGGAGACAGAGTATAGTTCAAGCTGTTTAAAAATAACACGTCTTTCTGGGAAAATTGTATGATAGAAAAGAGAATTAGAAATATGGTTTACATAATCCAAGCACCTAAGTTCTCTCATAAGAAACACCTAAATCAAATTAGGAAACGACTGTCGGCTGACACTGACAGCTCTCCCCAGGTAGTAGAGAAGAAGTTATAGACATCATATACTAATACTTTCCACATACCAGTACCCCAAGCAGCCTCAGAACAGTGGCAATCTAAAAGGAAACGGAAGTCTCCGGACCTTATCGTAATCAATCCAAAATTAAACGATATTAATACTCCCGAGGAGGTAAAGCTTGGGAGGGGATGTTATGGTACCGTACCTATAACCGACTTTGAACTCTTCCATTGTTCATGTTTTCATTCCGCCCCCCTAAACAGGGACAGAACAATTATTTAAATATTTTCACACTATTATACTTATTGTGAGAAACAAGTAAATAATTAGTCAAGATATGTTATGAAGTTAACAGTAACCAAATCAGTAGAAAATCATTGGTCAAAATTGTAGAGGAAAATGGATTCCTGTTTTTCTCAATTTATTTTTAATACTTTTTTGTAGATGTTTGCCAGTCAAAAATTGAAAAGTTTTCATTAATAAAGTCATATTTCTCATAGTAATGGGAAAATAAAATAAAATCAGTTTTAGAGTGCAGACCTCAGCCAAGTTTCCACAATATCTGAACTGACTTGATGAGTCAACTTTGAAATATTTTCTCCAGTGTGCTTTACCATGACTGTTTTATGCCTCTGAGTATTTAATTCTGTCAGAGATATTGTAGTGAAGTGGATATGCGATTCAAATGGACACCAAAAAGCCAATGGCTTGAATAAACACTCTCTTTCTTTCTCCATGTCAATAAAATACCCAATTTTATAATACATCAAACTAATCCTGATCTACATTTATTATAATTCTTCTGAAAGAGACGTGAAATAGTTTTGAATTTGGTTTTGGAATATTTGAGTTTAGTAATTTTTTTGCCTTTTCATATTTCGTATTTTGTATCTTTTGTTACCTTCACAAAGGAGGTTATGCTTTCGGTCGAGTTTGTTCGTGTACAACCTAACGTCGCCATCGCTTGATGAATCGTCATCAAACCTGGTCAAAATATCAGTCATGGTCTAACACAGAACTGATTTAATTTTGAGATATCTAAGTTAAATATCAAGGTCAAGGTCACAGAAAATGTGAAAGTCACACTTTTGGCTATAACTTAAGTTCTCTTCATCATAGAGACCTGCTACTTTTCTCATATTGTAGCCAATGAAGTCCATCTTATACGGCCTTAGCATTGACCTTCGACCGTGATAAAAGTTCGGTCAAGGTCGACATTTTTACGAAATTTCAACTTCCGATCTTTTCAAATTTGATGCTCTTTGGTAACAGCAATCACCATGCAAAATTTCAGCCTGGTCAGATAAATAGTTTTTGACTTATCAACGTTTTTAATGACATAACTCTGGGAATACTTCATACAATATGGAGAAGTAGGGCCCAGATAAGACTTTGGCCCATATTTACGATGTCAGGCGGAAGCGTGCAGTCTTATGACTGATTTATGTTCTTGTGTTAATACATTTTTAATTTTTATATGTTTATATATTTTATTCATTTATATTTTTATCATTATATCTTTATATATATTTATTTAATTTTTTTACAAGGTGTCATATTTGGAGATCTGCAGAGTGATTTCATTCCAGGTGAGTAAATCAACTGAGATAGATTCAATTCTAACATTTTAAAAGTAGAATTGTAGTTTTGGAACCGTTTAAGTCATCATTTGGGCAAAACAAAAATGAATATACATGAAATTCTTTAGTCAAAGAAAACTAAAGATAATCTTGATAAAATGGATCTTTTTAATTTCATCTTCATTTATTTCATGAAATAGTTTGAATATGAATTGGTTAAAATATTGTGTCAGTTTTGACCTGAAGAAATAATGTAAATTGTGTCAATTTATTTAAAAATAAATTGACACAATTTACATTAAAAGTATTTTCAATGAAATAAAAAGTATAAATTTAAAAGTATTTTCAATGAAATAAAAAGTATAAATTTAAAAGTATTTTCAATGAAATAAAAAGTATAAATTTAAAAGTATTTTCAATGAAATAAAAAGTATTAATTTAAAAGTATTTTCAATGAGATAAAAAGTATAAATTCAAAAGTATTTTCAATGAAATAAAAAGTATAAATTTAAAAGTATTTTCAATGAAAATATAATCCATAACAGAATTTGATCAGTATATTGATACTGTATTAATAGACCTATATCATTCTAAATCTTCATAAACGAGTTCTCCGATGCAATCACGTCTGAGATGGGTTTATTTTCTGATGAGACCATGCTCTATTCCTGGCATGAGGACAAATTGAATGTAACTATATGCAAGGCAATGACTGAATCCTTAGAAAATGACTTTCGGTCTGTAGTAGAATAGGGCCAAAAATGGTTAATCACATTTAATGCTACCAAGACAAAACTCGTTTCCTTTAATAACTAGAAGAAATATTTCCAACCACCTATTGTCATGACCGATAGCACCCTTCTCGATTGACAAACGTGCTAACTCCTTTACCTGACATTCTCAGGCAACATGAGTTAGAATAAGTACGTAGATGTTATCAAGTCTGCTGCAAAGAAAGTAGGCTCCCTTTATTGGGAGAGAAAACTCTTCACATCTGCTAGTATCCTCTATCTCTATAAAGTCACTATTCTCCCGTGCATAGGCATGGAATATTGTTGCCACATCTGGGCTGGTGCATCAACCACTGGCCTGTCCTTGGAGAGGGTCCCAAAAAATATTTTTTTAATGGTTGTAATGAGAAGACAGTTGAAAAGGAAGATGCCCAAAGAGGCGTAACAAACAAATAATAAATGTAAACATGTATTATTTGGATCATTCGGACTACTATTCTCATCTTGATTTTTATTTGCACAACGTTTCAGCCGATGTAACCTCTGACCTTCTTCAGGTGCATCTTTCTGAACCTGGGAACCTATGAACCTATGTGGAACCTGGAAACCTATGTGGAATTTTGAACTGTACATAAAATCTTAAAAAATATATCATTGAGAAATATAACCTTTAAAGTAAACATATACCTCAAATATCTGCTATAATAAGATTACTTATTTAAATAAGTTACTAGCTGTTCATACCCGGGGTGGCACGAGAAACAGTGAAGCCATTTTAGATTTTAATTTTCATTCATTTGCACATTTTAAAATTTAAAGTAGACTACTCCTATTATATTCTTCAATTTAAATTTGCTAATTTTTATTTTTAGGCGATTATTTTAAAAAAATCATATAAGCAGTCATCTGAGTTAGTAATTTTTAAAATAAGTTGTAGCTAAGTATGTTATTATGTTGCCGGTACAATCATAACAAATGAAAATTGGATAACCAGAAGGAACATTTGATTTGTCAGCTTAAATGCTATTTAGAGGTGATTTTGAAAATCCAAATAGATAACTTTATATGTTACTAGCAGGACCTGTGTCCCGGAGTTGCCCGGGGAAAATATAAAATACTGATTTAATTGAAAAAAAGAATTATAGTACCAATTCTGAAAAAAAATAAAAATAACTCATATCACTGTAAGTAATTAAGGTGATTAAAATATGATTTCGCCATGTTTTGGCGTATATAAATCCTTCGAGACTGATGCATGTTTTTGTACATATCCAGTGCCCCTTTTGGGGGAGATGTATTTTTTCCGACACTAAAAAAACGACCGTGTGTCTAAACCTGCCCTTGTTGGGAAGTCATGAAATCGGCATTATTGTGTTATTTATTGAATTTCAAAAGCAAGAAAAAAAAAAACGCTAGAAAAAGTTTAAACTCGAAAAAAAAGTTTTCAAAAAGAAAAGTTAGGAAAAAGTACTTGTATATTTATTGAATAACATAATTGTCAAAAACCAATGCTATTTCGCTTCGTCTCAAACTTTTACTTACAAATTTGTGATGTATTTGCATTAATAAAACATATGTAAGTGAAAAAATCTTGCAAAAACTTTTTTTTCAACCGCTGGTCTGAAGATGTTTTTCTTAACATGGAATATTCTGAAGATTATTTAGTTCCGATCTAACGGATTTTTAAAATCCATACAAAGTGTCGTTCTCGTTTGTTTGAAAATAATTGTTAAATAGTTTCCGGGGAAAATATAAAATACTGCTTTTATTTTAAAAATATAAATAAATAGTAAAGTATCAATCCTGAAGAAAAAATCAGAAAAGAACCCATTTCACTGTAAGTAATTTAGGTGATTTAAATAAGATTTAACATGAACCCGTGTCCTGGCGTGTTTATTGTTTGTTTGTAAATACTTGTTAAATAGTTTATAATGAAAATATTCTTTTAATAACGTAGCGAATACAGAATATTCCTGAAGAAAGTGTTTCTTATTCCGCTTAAGAAGAAATCGTTCTAGACTGAGGCTATTTTTATTTTGTTTGAAGAACAGGATTTTCCACAAATAATAATGAAAATAGGTTTTAAATGCTGTATTTTTGTAAATAGTCTAATAATTTTTTTATAAATTTAAATGAAATAAAAGAAATCAATGTTTTCTTGTGTGTTTTAAAATACATGTTAAATATTTTATATCGAAGATATTTTTCTAATAACGTATCCAATACAGAATATTCGCGTTTTTTACAAATAATATTAAAAATAGTGTTTAAATACTTTATTTTTGTAAATAGTCTAATAGTTGTTCGTAAATAGAAATTAAATAAATGAAACAAAGCAGTGCAGTAAGAATCATGTTGTTTTTAGTTTCACCATCGAAAAAATGCGTTATTTTGCGAACGTCAAAAATCTATTTACGTGTGAAAGCAGATTTTGTCTTGATAACTATTTTTGCCTCGGTTATGTGTCGTGTCGTTTACATGGTTAGTATAAATGCAAATTTAAATAAATAAAAACTGATCTTCCCGTATTTTCCTGCATGTATGAATGCATGCGGCCATCTGTTTGTTAAAGCGTAACCCAGAATTCCATTAATCCGCGAAAGGGAGCGATCGTTATTTAAATTTAAAAGCTATTGTATTATGTAGACAATATTAAGAAGGACAAAATGAAATAATTTAGGTGATTTAACCAAAATTCCTTCCTATTAAGAAAGGGCCCAGTGTAACAAGTGGCAGTGAGAGTAGATAAATTGTAG
>OY744543.1:56759663-56789663 GCA_963556195.1 Sepiola atlantica | reverse complement strand
GAGTTTTAACTTTACTGCTAGTGCGAGAAATGGGCCTAACTTTCGCATTTATTCATTTAGATATTTCTGTTAATGGCTTTTGTTGAATATCCATTTCCAAGCCACACCTTAGTCCTACTCTCAAATAAGAAAAATATATTTAATAATTTTTTGCATTAAATAAAAACAGTTCTCCATGCCATCAAGTATCATCAGTTCGAATAACATTGGAGACATTTTTCAAGTAGTAATAGCATGGAACATATTTATGCAAGGAAAGCACAGAATTAAATATTTGCATCAGAATAACATAAAAGTAAGGAAATTTATTACCTTTCTATCTACTTTACGTATGTGTTTTTATTTTTAAACGCACACAACGATAAAAAAAATGTCAAAATATGCGTGGAAACAAGCAAGAAAAATTAATTCTAGTATTTTTCTATATAGTGAATTTCTCCTATCAGTATAAAAGTTGACTAGAGTACACATCTGATAGCCATCATAGTGGATTCACAAGAAAAATAAGATGGCAAACACTCACCAAAAAGGAGTGTTGAAATTAGCATCTTAGCTGTGAACACCCAACCCATTAAACCAAAATACTAATTTATATATGTGTGTTTATTATAAAACTCGTACAACGATAAAATAAATAATAGTGTGAAACTAACACTCAATGTCAGATGAGAAAAGTTCAGAGAGTTTTATATGGACGAGTCATTTTCATGAGAGGTTTGAATGAAAAATCATTGGATTAATGATTTTGAGTAACTAACTGTGGCACTGTGATGAATTTACGATTTGAGTGTAATATGCCGTATCCCCAGCAAAAACAAAGAGAAAAGAAAATTGAAGAAAAAAAGAATATCTTTGTAAAGATATTCTTTTTTTCAATTTTCTGAGCTCTTGGTGACGTTTTTTTCACTTTCCGGCAAAAAGTGTCATTTTAAAAAATTGGTCAAATTAGGAATGCAATACATGAATTTTCATCAACTATTTTCTATGCAAAAAGAGGTCACTAAAAGTGGTAAAAATGTGAGTTTTAGAGACCCCACTATAAATTACATAATCAGAATTAGTGGACTGACGAACTTTTACAAGAATTAACATTTCATTCATCTAACCCTCCCAAATTCATTAATAATGCCCAAAATGGATTTGATTTGACTTGAAGAGAAACATAAAGCAGTTTGAAAGACTAATTAGTCACATTTATGGTATTTTTTCTCATAAATTCTTTTTAAACTAAGGTTGAAATGCATAAAGTCAAACAACGCGACATAACTTATATACGAAGCTCAAACAACTTGAAATAAGTCTGTTCAGTTTTTCTTATCATTGTTAGTACATCACTTTATTGATAGATATAATTATTTTCTTTTTAGATACTTCTAAAGAATAATGTAGTAGCTAAAAAGGTTCACCTACTACTCCAAAAATTAGGCACCACCGAACATACTAAGTTCGTGGATTTCATTTTGCCCCGAAAAAACAAGCGATTTGACTTTTGCTGGAGCTGTAAATCTTTTAAGTGAATTATTTAGCCCTAAGACTTCTTTGTTTCACAAAGGCTGAAAGGGTTTAACCCTGGTAAAAAAAGACAACGAAGATTATTCAACGTTCGCATCAGTCGTCAATAAATACCGCGACGATTTTAAATTAGCCGAACTTAGTGCTGATAATTTTAAATACTTAATTTTCGTACAAGGATTGGTATCAGGAAAAGACGATGAGATAAGACAGAGGGTTCTGAATAAATTAGAAAATGAACCGAACTTAACACTTCAGAAACTAGTTAAAGACTGCCAGAGATGTATAAGTGTTAAGCAGGATTCGAAGGACATCGAAGAGTCAGGTATCACACACATTAGAAAAGTACGTCAAAAATCGAAATTCAGCTCTCCATCGAAAATAATTCCAAGCAAACAAAAAAGGTATTTTCATGCTTGTGCACAGACAAACCAACCCTGTAAAAACAGGATAAAATGCCGTTGAGCCCTTGTTTTCGCTGTGGTAGCCTGCATTGGTTTATGGACTGTCCATTTTATTTTAAGACCTGCCTGACCTGTAACAAAGTCGGACAGAAAAGTTCGCACAGTAGGACGAATAGAGGAAATAAAACGCGGGTTTAAGTCACAAGTACAAATAATCAGGAATGCATTAATATAAGAAAATATGTGCACGTAAAAGACCAACAGAATAGCCAGTACAGTGACTGGTGAAATAATTAAATTAGAGGGTGAGATCATTACAAACGTGGCACTAATGGGAACTACAAAGAAGTTAAAAATACTCGTGTTAAAAGACACTAATAACGTTTTTGACACTGATTGGATGCAAGCGTTCAATTTATGGGAGTTACTAATAAATAGGTTTTGCTAAAAATAGATAGTCGGACAACCGAATCAAAAAAGCTGAAGCCGGAGTTTCAAAGTTTTTCCAAATTTTTTTCTGGCGGTCTTGGTTGATGCACAAAGATGGCGGCAAAATTTTAACTGAACGAGAGCGTTCAGTCCATATTAAAAAAAAGAAATGTATCTTTTACCTCGGTAGACAAAATAAATGAGAAATTGGACCGACTAATGACGACCGGCATCTTATCGAAAGTGGAATACAGTCATTGGGCAGCATCCACGGTTTATGTAAAGAGGAAATCAAATAAAAGTCGCATATGTGCAGATTTTCCAACGGGATTGAATGCAGCATTAAAGAATTATCATTACCCACTGCATAGCCCGGAGGAAGTTTTTTCAAAATTAAATGGAGGCAGATATTTTTCAAAAATAGACCCGAGTGAAGCGTAGTTCTAAATACAAGTAGAAGAATAGAGTTATAAACTGTTGTGCATAAATACGCATCGCGGTTTATACAAGTTCGAAAGGCTAGCTTTCGGGTTCAAAGTTGCTGCCACAATTTTTCAGCAAGTATTGGATACCGTGCTGGGCGAACTTGATTTTGCCATTGCATACCTTGACGACATCCTAATCAACAGTAAAGACATAGAACAATATCGGAAACATGTCAACCAAGTGTTTTCGCGAATCCTGGACTATTGGTTTAAAAGTTAAAGAGGAAAAATGTGATTATTTTTTTAGGAAAAATCAAATATCTGGATCATGTAATAGACAAGGATGGCAGAAGGGCGGACCCAGAACGGGCTACCACATTAAAGAACAGAAAACGTCACAGCATTGCAGAGATTTTTTAGACTGGCAAATTACTATCAGGCTTTTATCCCAAAGATGTATAACCTCTGTGCTCCACTAAATTAACTATTAAAATGTGCGCTTTATGTTGCTCCGTAGTTTTACTAATTATTTAAATATCATTCAAATTGGCCGTCGCAAACTCTAGACCGTTCAGTAATGTGTCCATTACTTGCTGAAATATAGCCGGCACCACCTTACCCCAAACGGTAGTATTTCAAATTTGTATAAACCTTTATGTGTATTTATACACAATGACCTCGAGCATTCTTTGTCCACTGGCATCTGCAAATATGCTTCGCTTAAATCTACTCTGGAAATTTATTTTCACGATTTATATTCGCGAATATTTCTTCCGGACTAGGCAACGAATAATGGTAATCTCTCAATGCCTGGTTCATATCCGTGGAAAAGTCTGCGCATACACGGATTTCTTTTTTCTTTATGTATATTTTCGGCAAAACCCATTCACTATATTCAACCCTTGACGGCAGTCCCATTTTCTCGAGCCTATCTAATTCTAAGTTGATTTTTTCTTCTGACACGAACGGAACATTTCGCTACTTTTTGAAAATCTGTTGTATATCCGGTTTCAACTCAAGTTTCGCAATTACTTTGTTGCATCTACCAAACCCACCAGAAAAAATATGTGAACATTTCTCTTTCAATTCTTTCTTTAATTCTGCCGCGGCATCTTAAATTTTTACATTCTGGGAAAAAAAATTATCGGTAAATCCTACAGTTAAATTTCTCCATCCAACCTGTGCTAACAAATTACTCGAATTATTCAGCACAAATACTTTTAGTTTTAGCGTTTTTCCTTGAAGTGTGACTGTCGTTATCAGTTGATTTGCCATTCGGTTACACTTTTTGCGATTTTGTTAATCCTCAATAATGTTGACTTGCCCGATTTTCCCCCATGTCTTCAACTTAACAACTGATAAATCGCACCCTGAGTCTAACTGCATTTTTATGTTTCTATTTAATATTTTGACTTGAGAAAACTTCCTAACATTTTCAATTTCGTCACATTTGGCGATTCTGATATAATTCTTTTTTTGTTTTATGTTTTGTTCTGCAATGCGTACTTTTATGTCCTATGCGATCGCATTTGAAGCATTTCTTTATTTTATAGGGGTAATCTCTACCAATACATCTGTCCGCAACTGAAACACGGTTTAGGGGGCAGACTACTTCTCTTTTGACTATCAAATTTTATTGGTGCAGCCATTTTTTTTTAGTTGCAATTTTAAAAAATGTAAGATACAATCGGCTATTCGATATTCTTTTGAATCCTGACGCATGCTAATAAACCTTTGTTAGTCCTCTGCTATTTGTTGAAATGTTATATCTGGCTCGTTTTTCAGTTTGTTAAGGACTCTTGTTCTAATTTCCTTATCTTTGTTCGACACCAATTCTTGTAATATGAGACTTTTGAAGTTATTAGCACTTAATTCCGATAACCTGAAGTTATCACAGTGCTTATTTATTATGTATGCAAAATTTATGTAGTCGTCAGTATTCGTTCTTGTAATGTTCAAACATTTCCACTTCTTGTGGAAAGAGATTTTTTTGGACTAAATAATTTGGTCAACAATTGTATCGTTTCACAAAATTTTAGCTCGCTGTCTTAGGTAAAATGTAATTTACAAATTTCGTATGTTCCACTGTGTCCAATTTCCTTAACAGTAACCGAACCTTTTTGAAATCAGTCCAGTTTTCACAGTCTGAAGTATATATGTCTTCATAACACCTGAAGTACGAGGCAAAAGTAACCTCGTTGTCCGGATCGTATTTGAAATTCTAAATGGTGTTCTAAATCGTGTTCTGAGTGAATGGGCTTTTGTCTGTACATTTTGCCACCAATTTAACAATTCGAATAATTTCTACTGTTGCTGTTGGGTCTGAATGAACATCCCATCGAATCTGTTTTTTTTCTGTAATTCCAAATATTCTGCTTCGATTTTATTTCGGTAGGATGCCTGTTTTTCATGTAATCATGTCTGAAAAGATTCAGGATTAAGTTTTTGAAATCCTCCATTTTAAGTTTTTTCTTATTGTGAGATAAGTTCGTAACGTCTCAATGGAAAGAAGAAAAAATAAGTTCGTAACAAAACTTATTTACTTGGTTTCTGATGAACAAAAGAAAATAGACAGACTATTTTTTTGTTAGTTTATCTTCTTTTTCCGTTGCTGTTGAAACGACTTGACTTTTAAAAACTTAAAAAAATGTTTCTATTTCGTTCTACTTAGAACACGTTGTTGTTTTCTATAGTTCTTTTCGTGATGTCTGAGTTTTTTTTCGCAGAATAAACACTTTGTTTTTTAAAATTCTATAGTATTTCAACTTCTTGCTCTCTCAAATAACTAGAGCATACCACTAAAGTCCTTTTTAAATCCAACAATTAAATTGTAGACTTTAATCCGAGTTTTCCGTTGCTAGTGCTTGTGTGTAACTTAAGTCCGGTTTATTTTCGTGTTTTGAAAAATTCGAATTCCTTATCGTCAAAGTCGTGCGATATATGTTCGAAAAAAAAAATGTTGGACTGAATAGATTTGTGGGATGCAGATTTTAAATCCTTGCCTCCTGTGTTGCGCCACACAACTTTGGGTGATGTTCGAATAAATCCGCAACATCAGTGTTTGTGGCGATATAAGTCTCGAATCCCGCGTCGCCAGTGTTGTGTAATAAACAAGACAAACACAGTGGTATAATTAACAAAAGTATGTTACAGAAAATACGCGTCTGATTCTGGGGCCATAACTCCTACCAATTGCTGCCATGACGTTTAGTCGTAATTGTATTTATTGTCTGAGTAAGTTCTTTTATTCCTGATATAAGTAGATCAGCTTACATCATAATGTACATATATAAAATATAATTATCTACAGACGTCTCTTTCATTGTCTACGATTCATCAGTGTGGCTAGTGTATTCACGACGATTACAGCCAGTTATATACGAAAGCCGAATATTTTATTCTTTTAAAATAATAACAAAATTATTCTTTTTCCTTTCCAGATTACATTGGCTGTTTTGCAGATGAGAAAAAAAGAGCTTTGAATAAAATTTCTACTTCTTCGATTTATATGACTGTTGATTGGTGTAAGGGATTTTGCGAAGATAATGGCTACATGTATGCTGCTCTACAAGTTAGTAATTTAAAGAAATTTATTTTTTTAAATTAGTTTCAGAATGTAAGATTTCTGTGTTGTTATCTCTCTCTCTCTTTCTCTCTCTCTTTTTCTCTCTCTCTCTTTCTTTCTCTCTCTCTCTCTCTCCCTCTCTCTCTCTCTCTCTCTCTATATATATATATATATATATATATATATAGTGAAATGCAAAAGGGTCCAAGTGTCTTATATGTTCGAAATGTATATATATATATATATTTGTTTAATACAGAAAATTAGTACAACATAGTACCGTCGATTTCAAGTTCGGAAGGGGTCCAACCTTCCAAACTTTTATCAGCTTTTGTTGATATTTTTCGGACCCCTTCAGAACACGAAACCGATGGTACTGATCTCGTACTGATTTTCAGTATTAAATAAATACATATTTACACTCTTAATTTTGAATTTTAATCTCTCTTACAAAGATATATATATATATATATATATATATATATATATATATATATATATATATATATATATATATATATATATATTAAATAGACATTACATTATGTCCAAGAAGAATTTCTCTGTTTACAGAGAGAAGGTTGCTTCGAATTAATATATATAGTTTCTAGTATTTTAATATGAGAGGGGGAGTGTGATTTGGTGCGATACTGACTTTCATAAAATCTTCTGCAACTGGAGACCCATATGTATTATTCAGAAAGTCTAGTGGTAAGAAATTGACTGACGAATTTTTGTGGGAAGGTGTTGTTTGATCTTGATATCTAATCTCTGATTCATGCTTCCTATGTAGTTGCCAACTACAGCTAGATTTGAATAAATAAATAATAAAATTAATGTGTTCGTGCTAAAATTCTAAAATGCTATACAGAGGACAAATATGATATTTGTTTTTATTGTAGTATAGAAGGCAGTGTTTTTGTGGCAATGGTGATTATGATATTTATGGTAAATCAAAACAGTGTAACATGCGTTGTCCTGGAGATGCTCGTCAAGTATGTGGTGGAAAATGGACCAGCTCTGTGTATCGAACTGGAAGTAAGTATCTCATGGTTGTACTTTATTATTTATGTGTATATTCTTGTTTTTGTGAGGAATTTTATCTCTTGAAATAGAAGAACTTCTAATGAGAATACTTTAGAATTTTTATTCAATTTATGATAGCATACTAGAAGAACTGCTAATGAGAATACTTGAGAATCTTTATTCAATTTATGATAGCATACTAGAAGAACTTCTAATGAGAATACTTGAGAATCTTTATTCAATTTATGATAGCATACTAGAAGAACTTCTAATGAGAATACTTGAGAATCTTTATTCAATTTATGATAGCATACTAGAAGAACTGCTAATGAGAATACTTGAGAATCTTTATTCAATTTATGATAGCATACTAGAAGAACTTCTAATGAGAATACTTGAGAATCTTTATTCAATTAATGATAGCATACTAGAAGAACTGCTAATGAGAATACTTGAGAATCTTTATTCAATTTATGATAGCATACTAGAAGAACTTCTAATGAGAATACTTGAGAATCTTTATTCAATTTATGATAGCATACTAGAAGAACTGCTAATGAGAATACTTGAGAATCTTTATTCAATTTATGATAGCATACTAGAAGAAAATGTGACCCGCTGGGGCAGTCATAAAGTTGAATTTTTTGCAGTATAACTCAATTCTCAAACTAAGCAATATTTTAGAATATATTTTGTGTGATTAAAATATAAATGAAAAAGACCTTAGGGAAACAAACGTTTATTAACTCAGCTTTAGTATAATTGTAGATACAATATGCATGACTATTTATAGTTATCCCAAAACTAAAGAGTTCCAGAAAAGGGAGATAATCCCCAGTAAGTAGGGTTTCTTATTACATCAGACTGAAGTTTTGTTTACCAAGATAGAAATTAGCAATTAATGTAACTTCAGTTTACTTAAAAATACTATCTTTTCTTCCAGCATTCATATTAGTGGTCCACCAAATTTAAAATTATGCATCTAATGGTCCATGAAAAATAAACAAAAAATCCATATTTACTTGTCTCCACAGGATGGCAATTTTTTGTGTTTTCTTCATCAAAACTTAGACGGTGTGGGATGACGTAATTCTGAACATAGCATTGCCTCGGATGAAAGAAAGGAGGTTTTTTTTATGTACTAACGAATCACCGCTTATCAAGGCCATAAGCCACTCAAGGATAAGGCTTAATGAATTTGTTAGGAGGACAGTGAAACCACAACGTGAGGATCGGCAACAATGATTGAGACTGGCCAGAATAAGATTATTTAATAGGACGGCTCAATAAGAGTTTGTTAACATTGTACTTTAAAATGACCACGCTATAGTCAGCTGGGAAGCAGCTCCGTGGTATTGTGTTCTACAGACCGGATAGTTCTTGGAAAGAAACTTTGCTCATGGAATTTTAGTTTAGTTTTAAGTACACAGAGGGAGAAAGGAAAATTATTTACAGTGGTTGAAGCTAGAAGACTCTTAGTTGTAAATGTTTTATAGGGGAAACCATAGAGTGGAGCTCAGTTGAGCACCTTCCATGAAAATACCAATAGAGTAGAGAAAGACTAGCAACTTCTTTTCTGTGAGAAAGAGGCTGTAGGGAAGAGAAGAGGGCATCCCCCACTAGTTTCGAAGTCGGTTTTGCACTCTGTCAAAACTGGAAAGGGTGATCTGAGCAGCACCTCCCCAGATGTGGCAACATATGTGTTGGAATATCCAAGTGGCTATCATCTGCCTAATGTCCCATATGAATCGTGAAGTATCGACTGAGATCGGCTGAAAAATGACACAGCCAGTTTGTGAGCTGTATTCATTGTCTTTTCTGGTTAGGTTTTTCTGGTTTCGGTGAACTGAGCTGCGATGCCCAGATTGACAGCAGATCCTGCAATTCTTGACCATGAAAAAGTCGGAGGAAATGGCGTCCCATATAAATGGCTTTCCAGCTTGCAAAGTAAAGAGTTTTGTGCCTCAGGTTGGCGACCATTGCCTCCGTCTAGGCTGACTGGTTCATGAATTGATGCACACTCGGCAAAATCGAGACCGCGTTTGACTTTGAGTGCAAAGAGGGGGCAGAGCAAACTCGTCAACAGTTTGGTCGCAATTGGGATGCTGGACATAAACGGAACCCCATCAATTTATCAATACAGACCTTTGCCGAGGCTCAACAATACCCGGTGTCCATTTTGCACATGTGTTCTTTTAAGGTTTCATCATGTATTTCTCTTTGAATACTTGCATAATTCTTCTAGTCAATAATCAATCATTATTCATTTATTTTTCAATGTTGGAATTAGATTCAGAATGTCAGAGAGCATCATATCTCCCTATTCTTTGTCTGTGTTAATATTTGCATATGTCTATTTATATAAAGTTAGGTATGTGTATATGTTCATATATTTCTATGTATAGGATTCACTCCTAAACTAAGTAACCAATCAGTATGAATTTTGGAACATATTTGCGAAGCGTAAGTTGTCGTAATGTGTGCTATATTTAGTTTTATTTAGTTTTAAAGGGGAGATTTTTGTGAAATTTTAACATTAGGTATTAGACATTAATTAATAAGTATTCCCCAAATTTTAGTCTCTTTAGAGTATTTTAAAGGGTTTTATGGCACATAACCTCCCATTTGAAAATTTAAATATATCAGATTTGCATTGGATTTAATCCACAGTCATTAGACATCAATTAAACAAAATTCTCTGAATTTCAATTTCTTCTAAAGACCATCTTCTTAAGCCGTAAATTCTAGACATTTTCTAGAGTAAAAATCATGAAATCGATTTTGATCAAAATTTGAAAAAGGATTCTAGACATAAAGTTTAGTAGCATTATATCTTGATTTTAATCTTTGTAAAAGGTCGTAAAAGTGGTGCAAAACTGTTCTGTTCGGGGAATTAATTTTACTCGTCTAGTTAAATATATCGCCACAAACTGAGAAATAAAAGCAGAAAACTATCTGTTTGCTTACTTGTTGATCAAACCTTGTCATGTTGCTTTCCCAGCAAGATTTCCATGAAAACAAAACTCACTTATTTTTTCATTTTTTTCAGATTACATTGGCTGTTTCATAGATCGGGAAAAAAGAGCGATGGATTCCAAGTCTACTACTTCATCACATATGACTATTGAATGGTGCAAGGGACATTGCCAGGAGCATCACTATCTCTATGCTGCTTTACAAGTTAGTGATTTTTGGTTGATTTTAAAAAGAAATTTTCATTTCAAATAAAAATTTCTAATGCAATTACACCTTAGCTTAAACTACATCTAATATATAAAATTATGTCGGCCGGATTTTAAAAGTTGAACCTGACTAGAATTTAAGCTTACAAATAGAACTTTGATTCTGAATAGAAAAGTTTAATTTGTAGCAATGGACAATAAACTAATATACTTAGCTACAATTAAAAAAAAAAAACTTTAATCTGGTTCGGCAGTTTGCTAATATGAAGACATTTTAAAATAAACACCTAAAAAGAAACATTAGATAAGGAGAATAACTCTTATTCCTTCAGTTAGCATCCCTTATTTGTTTTTTTTAGCTTAAATATTAAACCTAACAAAAAAGGCGTGGTTATAACCATTAACATATTTACAAAAAGATTTGGACGTAATGTATCCCAGGCAACGCCGGATCGATACAATTAGTCTATATATATAATGAAAGGTGTGTGTGTGTTTGTCGGTCCATGCATTAGTTGTCAATGGTTGATCTTCAAGCAAAATCAATGGCATATTTGGAATCAGCATGTTTTTGCACATCGATCGTATCATTCTCATATCATTTCTCTACATACTATGCATGTTCTCAATCCTCACTGGCCATCTTTCACTTCCATAAATCATCACACTGCGTACACATGCCTGATAGACTCTTCCCTTGGTTGACAATGGTAATTCTCTGTTGGTTAGTAATGACAGAAGTTCTCTGAACTTACTCCATTCCACTCCTAATTCTTGCAATCACATTAGCATTTGCTCCTCCACATGTGCCAATGGTATCACCAAGGTAACAAAACTTCTGATCAACTTCAAAACAAATTTGAATGTAATAGATCATGGGCAACGCCGGATCGATACAACTAGTTTACACACATATATATATATATATATATATATATATATATATTGAAAGGTGTGTGTGTGTGTGTGTGTGTGTGTGTGTGACTGTCAGTCCATGCATCAGTTGTCAATGGTTGATCTTCAAGCAAAATTAATGGTATATTTGAAATCAATATGTTCCTTTGGATGTTTTAGCCTTTGTTTTAAAAGTTTTTTTTCTATTATGATTTAAGGAAAAAAACCTGTTATATTTCAGAACATATACAATACTGAAACCGGAAACAAGTTCTGGCGTGCACATAGTCGCTATGATGATTTTTTTTTGAGACCAGGGATGAGAGTATTTTGCTAATTTGCTAAATTCTGACTGATTTATTGATTGAGTCATACGAAAATTTTCATGAATTTGCGTCTTTTTTTCATAAAAAACGGACGAAATTTGAATCCAAATAAATTATTTATTCAAAATTTAATTTACTAATATTTTGTTGCCCTAAACAGTAAAACTGTGTATCTCTTCTCATTCGAACATTCGAACACAAAGTTAGCAAATATACTATATATCTTTTTATTCTCCCTAACAAATATAAATACATACTATTTTTTTTACTTAGTTCATTATTATCTGTTTATGACTACAACAATATATTCTATGAAAGTGGCCTGCTGGTGTATCGCACACCAACAGTCAATGGAATAAATACACTCGAACACAAAGTTAGGAAATAAACTATATATCTTTTTATTCTCGCTCTCACATAACACATGTAACAAATATAAATACATACTAATTCATCATTATGGTGAGGGATGTGATTACTCTACAACAAAAGTTTACAAAAATTAGCAAGACTTGACGAATAATGGTTCAACGTTGGTACATTGTAGATTAGTATATGCATTCAGTCTTTTCTTTTTCTTCTTTATTTATGCTATCCTCTTACTCTTCTTCCCTCTGTTTTTCTATTTATGTGATTTATTTATTTACATTATCCTCTTAGTTTTCCCTCTTTTCCTTTTCTTCTTTAGTTATGTCGTTTATTTATTTATGACATTTATTCATGCCATCCTCTTATTTTTATTCTTTTATGCTACTGCCACTAATATACTCTCTGTTTCCTTCCTCAGCATCACTTTCCCAACATTTTTAATCCCATTCACCGTGACTCCCACTATCTAAAACATTCAAAATGCAAACAAGCAAGATTACCAGAGTTTTAGTTTTATATACAGATTGAATGCTGTTCTTTATTCAATAATTTGACACTCCAAAAATGAGAGGCCATCTATGTATAAAGCATACTGTGACAATGTGCTGGTGGGGGGGGGGGAGGGGTTACGAAGAAATTGAGTGAATAAATATACTAGTGTATATTTGGAGCAATTTACTCCAGAAACGAGAAATTATCAATTCACTATTCACACGAGTTAGGAAAATGTTTGAGGAAATATAACATTATTGTTTTGGCTACACATAGGCAAAACTGTTGAAAGCGGAAACTACAGCTGTAGAGGTCAGCTGGGCTCAAGTATGACATGCGTGTCAACAATATCTAGTTGAAGTACCCGGTCTATGAGAACTTTTGAATGAAATTCGAGACTGTAGATAGCTGACAGTCAATCAGAGTGCGTATTGGTCATGACGAAAGGATTTATTCCGGGTGTAGTCAGGTAAACCTGCTTGTTTATAAAAGCGAATGCACAGAACGAATTTAACAGTTTATCACAAGTTTTACAAGTTAAAAATTTGAGCTGAGAGGCAATCAACTAAGTTGTGATGCCCTCCTCTCCCCTCTCTTTGCATGATATTTTTTCCAACCAGAATGAACGACTGTTCATGTCGACAAATCCCACTGCAGAAGGAAAAGTCGCGAATTGAGTTAATTGAAGATTTGTACCCAGCATCAAAAATCATAAAAATTACCTCTCATTCAAGCTTCCTGTAAATACAAAAATATATTTTTACCAGAAATACAAGACAAGAGCTTTGTTGTGTTTCCTTGACGTTGAGGGAACTCTGTTGATTTCTTGTGTATTTAAAACAAGTTCTACATATAAACACCTCATCCAGTCGATGTTCCCAGAAATCTACGAGACATACTTCATTACTAAACAAATTACAGCATGGGGAGTGGAGTGTGATCCCGCTGACAAAGACGCCAGAGATCATTGATTGCTGTCACCGTTATGACCAACGCCACGACAGTGGGGGCGGGCATATCAACCCATGAGAATAGCAGAGGCCCGAACGGATATACGACGGTATCTGAAGGAGATGAATGTTTATATAACATGGATAAAAGAGTTGACTTATGCATAAGACCTAACTTATGAACACAAATTTACTTTTTATTCAATGATTTAATTTATTTCATCATCATCATCATCATCATCATCATCATCATCATCATCATCATCATCATCATCATCATCATCATCATCATCATCATCATCATCATCATCATCATTTTAACGTCTGTCTTACTTGTTGGCATGTGTCTTCAAATGAAATGTCAACAAATACTTGTCATAAACTGCCTCTATAGAAACTAATCGTCTCTATGGAGAGTAATCAAGTCTTGTTTATTCCATTCATCATTTTCTATCCTCTCATAATATTCTTCATCATTCAACTGACAATCCATCCATCTCATTAAACCTAATCCTCAAATGGCTTTTGACCTTGCAATCACATCAGCACCATGTTTTTGTTATCTGAAAAAAAAACCCCAATGAAACCCAGATAAATATTGAAACGTGTGACATTTACTTTATTGTAGTTTGGAAAACAATGTTTTTGTGGAAATGGAGGCTTTGAAAAATATGGAAAATCTAATAAGTGCGAGATGCATTGTTTAGGAAGTCCTCATGAAATGTGTGGCGGAAGTTGGTCCAGCTCTGTATATAAAGTTGGAGGTAAGTAACTCATTGGAAAACTGCAGTCTTTCAGGTAGGGTGTGATGATAACCAGTTTATGCGCAAGAAATGTAAGACAATGGAGACGGATGAGAACTCAGATGTGGAGAAAATATATTTGGATGGCAAATTTATTGAAGTTGTTCAGAAGTTTTGTTACCTTGATGATACCATTGGAGCACAGAGAGGAGCAGATATAGTGTGCTTGCAAGAATTAGGAGTAGATGGAGTAAGTTCAGGGAACTTCTGCCATTACTAACCAGCAGAGCATTACTGCTGTCGAATAAGGGAGGAGTCTATCATGTATGTGTGTCCAGTGTGATGGTGCTTGGAAGGGAAACCTGACCAGTGAGGGTTCAGAATATACATTGCACCGAGATAAATTATATGAAAATGATACGATAGATGTGTAATGCAATTATTAAAGACAGGCTTAGATTTGATGACCCCAGAGGAAGATTAAATATGGACAGTATAAGGAGATTGTGCAGAACAGAGGGGAGTTCATTGGTTTAGTCACATTGAAAGAGTGGATGAAAGTTCTTGGGTGAATAGATGTAGAGCAGTTGAGGTAGCAGGGTCAGTCAGCAGATGAACACCAAGGAAAATATGGAAGGAAGTGATAAGGATGTGCTTGAGAAAAAAAGAGAGAAATAAAGAACTGGCTAGAGAAATGTTAGCTCGGAAGTCAATTTCTAAAAGTAATGTAACACATGCCAGCATGTAAAATAGACGTTAAACTGATTCTTCTTCTTCTTCTTCTTCTTCTTCTTCTTCTTCTTCTTCTTCTTCTTCTTTGTACCATTTCAAGTGTGTGTTATGTTTCATCTATTGAATACTAGATGTATCCAAAAAGTATCAAGACCTGAGACATGAACAATAGTTTGAATATTTAAAATGTGTTCAAAAGTATGAAAACTAAATAAAATAAACAATGGACGAAATATTGATTATCCCCAAAATATAATGCATGTTCAAAAAGTATTTAGACTGAAGTTCAGTTTATTTCAACAAAAAGGAATAATAAATTAAATGTTAATTGAGATTTAATTAGATTTTAGATGAAAGTGTGAAAAATGGTCTGGCAGGTAGATAAAAAAATAATCAAAATGAAATAGTTTCTTGAAGCATCGTTTAAATTTGAAAATTGAGCAATAAAGCTGCTAGAAGCCACAAATACGATGCAAATATCTTTTATTTAAATTTTTATATATTTTGGTCTTAAATTTTTCGGGAATAAATTTTTGCTACAGAGACGGGCAGTGTTGAATATTTATAATAATTAAGAGCTGTTACCAATACACTGTTTTATGACAACAACCAGTGTGAAAACAGGACCTTACTAAAACAAAAATTAACAAACAGTAATATTTATATTACTAATATGAAACACCTCCTGCCCCTGAAGAAGAGATTTATTCCCGAAATATTTAAGACCAAAATAAAAAAAATTAAATAAAAAATATTTGCATCGTACTTGTAGTTTCTAGTGACTTTATTGCTCAATTTTCAAATTAAAAGCAATTGCATTTCATTTATATACCAGCATATTTACCCATCTGAGAGGGGACGTTGCCAGCTGAGTAGAGATCACAAAAGTTACCAGTAATGAATACCATCTCTTTCATGAACGTTAACCAATGGCCGAAACGACTGAAGTCAAAGAGAAGCTTCCTCAGCCATGTTCAGTCCTTAACATCATCTCAGGAAGAGATCAGACTGCAGCTGTGGACCATGGGGCTGCGATTCTACTGAGCACGTCATAACACCACCACTCCTAAGAGGCAGTACTATCAACGCAGGGAACAATTCATAGTACTTTTTTATGGAAGTCGCTCCAGACAAGACATGAAGCCACTTGATGAAAGGAGCTAAACAGAACGAAAGATGATTATTGCAAAGACAGGATCTTAGTCTTGAAAAGACCAAGGCTATATGTAGAAGGAAGCCTGAAGTTCTTGGAAAGAAGCTACCGGAATAGGAAGACGTATTATAACGAAGTATCAAAACAGTGAATTGATGAAGACCACTAGACCAACGAGTCAAACGAGATGGAACAAAAGAAGCAGGGAATAAATCAGATAATTCTGAAGAACACAAGAGACTGAGACTAGCAACATCACATCTGTGAGAAAGAGTGTGCAGAGAAGAAAAAAAGGTGGGCCCAACCAAATTACAGATACGCTTCTGAACCTTCTCAAGAGCCTCTAAATGGGATAGAGATTCACCAGTCAAAATATGACAACAGCACTTCATACAAGGTCTGATAGTAGATGTGTAGAGGTCTCAGGTGTGAGAAAGTGTTTGGAGCAATAGAGAGAACCGACTTTACGAGAAGTAGAAAGAGCACTGGATCTAGATCCGGTGCTATTTTCAGTGCTCTTTCCGCTTCTCGTAAAGTCGGTTCTCTCTATTGCTCCAAACACTTTCTCACCAGAAAGATTTGATGAGAAAGAAAGAGCAAGAAGTTTCAGTATCAAAATATCTTCAAAAGTTGATTGCATTTTCCTTTTCTTTTCAGATTCTATCGGATGTTTCAAAGACAAAAAGAAAAGGGCAATGGCAGACTTAGTCGTTACCTTCAAATTCATGACGATTGAATGGTGTAAAGGTTATTGTCATTATCATGGCTATAGGTATGCTGCACTGCAAGTAAGTCATTTCCATTAGTATTGTTATATTATCGTTGTTGATTGGTGTAATGGTATTCACCCTGGTCAGGTTGAGACGGTTTCTTCCCTGATCTACACCACGTCTAAAACCATGGCGGCCAACACACAGCGGCCTTGAAAAGGTCGCAGGAGATGGTTAACCAATTTTGATTCCACCGTCCAAGATCGATAACTTGTGGGCCTGAGAGCTCAGTTAAATCCTCCCTGATGTTGGGTTAAAGATAATTTATATAGGAATGAATTAAAATATCAAAAAGACAACGGAAATAAATAAAAACAACAAAACAAAGAAAAATATCGAAAACACAAACAAATTGGAAAAAAATATACCGCTTCTTCTTTTGAACATCTACAACACGTATTTCCTCCCATCTCTAAAATTTGTGCTATTCAATCAAAAAAAATCTTCTAATTATTATTGATTAAATAGAAAATTTTCAGATTATAAAAAAAAAATTTTTTTTTTTTCAATTTTAGGCAAGGCAAAATTTTCACAAGAACACTAGTTTTATATGTAAGTTTGTCTTGGGCGGTTAGGGTTAGGGTTAGGGTTAGGGCACTCTTTCCTGTCTTGACACAGTACAAACTTGACTTCAAAATCTAATGTGGGAGGGGGTGGGTGGGTGATCTCTTCTCTTCCCTATAACCTTTTTCTCATAGAAGAGACGTTGCTAGTCTCTGTCTACTCTATCGTTATTTCCATGAAAAGTGTTCGACTGAACTCCAATCTTCAGTTTCGCTTTGTAAGACATTCACAGAAAGAACTCATATTACTACAACGAAAAAAGTATTTCCTTTCTCCGTCTAGCGTCAATCGGAATTTCCATGGACAAAGCTTTTTTTGCCAGGAATTCACATCTGTGAACACATTACCATGAGGCTGTTTCCCTACTGATTACAACTTGCTCGTCTTCAAATCCAATGTCAAAAGATTCCTGTCATTGACCGCTCCCTAAACAATCGAATGCAGTTCATACCATTAAACAATGTTAGTACTCCCATAGTGTTCCTCATATTTGGCAATCATTCTCATCTCATTAACCCTTATCCTCGAGTGGCTCTTGGCCTTGATAAGTGGTCACCTCAATTGAAAAAAACAAAAAAACATAATCATTTAATTTTGTCTTTAGAAAAAATAGTCACATTTACAAACGCCGTTTTGGAATTTTGAACAGAGAGGATCATTTTACATTAAACTTACATAGCAAACTGAACCCCTCTAAAAATTGAACAGTAAAGTTTTAAAAATGTTTTATAATCTGAGAATTTGATTGTTTAATCGATATAATAATCTCAAATTTATTTTTTTTAAATTAAATAAAAGAACATTTTAGAGGTTGGTGAAGAAATCATCGGAAAAATATCAACTAGAAACTTAAATAAAAATCCATACATAAACGTATCATTTCGATTGCCCTTTTTAACATGAACTGTAGAAAGACCCAGTTACTGTATTTTGATATTACACCCACATTTTTCAGACGAGTTAATTCATTATTTATCTGAAAATTTGTTTAAACACTGGTACTACGTTTTCTTTCAATTCCAATTTGGCAAACAATTTTTACATCTTCCTATAGCTTGAAAAATTAAAAAAAACGGCAAATATATTTAATTCTTTTTTCAGTTTTTCTGCGTCATTAGAAAAACCTGCCACTTTTTTACAAAATAAATTTATTGACATATTCCAAAGGTCAAAATCCCACATCCAGTTAGTGTCAAATAAATTATTAGTATTATTACCCACCTCTATCTCTCTCTCGAAGAAAAGAAGACAAAACTAATCAATAAAAAAGAAGACAAAACAAATCGATAAGAAAAAGAAGAAAAACTTTCTGTCTCCACTTTTGTTCTGTTTTAATAATAATAATAATAATAATAATAATAATAATAATAATAATAATAATAATAATAATAATAATAATAATGCCGGATACAAGTTTACAGACACAGAACAAAGAATAAACCACCTCATGTACCTGGACGACCTGAAACTATTTGCAAAAAGTAAAAAAGAACTGGAAAAGCTGATAAATACAACCAGAATCTTTAGCGAGGACATTCAAATGGAATTCGGAGTGGAAAAGTGTGCACTGCTAGAGATGAAAAGGGGAAACTAGAAGGCATGGAACTGCCAACCAAGAGGAGATGAGGGTGCTGAGCGAACATGAGAGCTATACATACTTGGGAGTTCTGGAAGCAGACACCATCAAATCTACAGAAATGAAAGAGAAGATTGGAAAAGAATATTTGCAAAGAACAAGAAAACTCTTAGAAACGAAATTATATAGCAGAAATCTAGTAAAATTAATAAATACCTGGGCAGTATCACTAATAAAATACTCTGGACCATTCATAGGCTGGACTAAAGAAAAACTCAGGCACCTTGACCAGAAGACTGAAAAATTAATGATCATGCACAACGCACTACATCCAAACGACGAAGCGGACAGACTCTACATTAAAATAAACGAAGGGGGAAGAGGACTGGTAAGTATAGAAGACTGTGTGGAAGACACAAAAACCCAGAACACAGAAAGGCTAATCACCGCAGCAAGAGACACCATCACAACGAACAACTCGGGAAGCACCAAAACCAGAAACAAAAAGACAAGAAAAGAAAAGTGTGAAGAAAAACAACTATGTGGACGTTTTATACGACTGACAAGAAAAGAAACCAACGAAAATAGCTGGTCATGGCTAAGAAAAAGACACTTGAACAGAGAAACAGAATCGTTACTGACGGCTGCACAGAACAATGTGATTAGGACAAACTACATTAAAGCAAAATTAGATAAAATTTAGGAAAACAGACTGTGTGGACAAAGAGACGAATGCAGCAAACTAGCTCCAAAAGAATACAAGAACAGACATGATTGTGTGGGGAAAGCAGTACACTGGGAACTGTGCGAACGATTGGATTTCGAATATACAGACAAATGGTACAAACATAAACCAGAAACACTACTGGAAAACGAAAAACACAACAAAATCTCTGGGACATGGATGTACAAACAGATAAACTGATACAAGCAAGGAGACCGGATGTCATAATAATCGGCAAGAAGGAAAAATCTTGCCAAATCGTAGACTTTGCCGTTCCAGCAGACCACAGAGTGAAGATCAAGGAGACAGAAAAAAACGAAGCAAATACACAGAACTTGTCAGAGAACTAAAATGGATATGGAACATGAAGAAAGTCAATATAATACCAATAATCGTATGAACACTAGGAACAGTCCCCAAAAACCAGAGGAAAAGACTGGGAGAAATTGGAATCAAAGGGATCACTGAGACCATACAAAGGACGGCAATGCTCAAAACAGCTGCAATCTTAAGGAAAACCCTCGAATGCGGAAACCAACCCGCATAAGGTTAAAAGGGTAACCAGTCACATTTAAGTTAAAATAGGAAGTAAACAAAACCACAGGAAGAACACCATCGTACGAACCAAGGAACAGAATCTGCAAGAAATATCATAAGCTGCCCTCCTTCCCCCCCCCCCCCCAAAAAAAATAAAAAATGATGGTACCGGCATTGGCTGACACCACACAAAATAGTCGTAGAGGGTCAAAGAGGATGGGAAGACCGAGGAGGAATAGCACTAACCAGACCTCCACTGAAAGAGTGCAGAGAGTGCTGGGACCTGGTTGTTGTCAGTGAGCAATCACTGACGATGACGAGTGTGATAACTCCCAGTGAGTAGAAATAATAATAATAATAATAATAATAATAATAATAATAATAATAATCGAATATTTTTTTATGTCAATATTAAAAGTGAAAAAATGATTTCCTTTCTTTTTTATTATTATCAGTATGTTCATCTTTGCTAATAAAATTTAAATTAATAAATTATTCATAACAAACGTCTTTACTATTTCGTTTTACCATTGAATATATTGTATGAAATGCATTCCCTTTCAAAATGCAACTTTTGTCCAATCACACCATATGTCACTTTCTTTGTAGGAATCAGAGTGGGCTTACCTGTTTCCTCCCAAATATATGTGCTTATTATTGAATACATCGGCCCCAATGTAAACTTGAAATTTCATATTTTTGTTAAACATTTTAACTTGCACATATTTTTTTATTTGCAGACTCCCCATTTCATTTGCAACATTCTTAATACATTTCTAGCATCTGTGGAACAAAAGTATCTTTTGGCTAAGATGAAGCACTCTTTAGCCTTGGTAGGCAATCACCTAGAGATGGTGTCTCGATAAAAGCACTGCTCCCCATCACCTCACTGGTTTAGCATCAGCAAGGGCATCCGGCCTATAAAAAATATTACCTCAACTGAAATGCTTCCAAAGAAAATTTCAGTTTATGTAGTTTGAATAATGACCTGGCCAGAGATAGGTTAGTTTGGATGTAAGTTTCTAAAAACCGTCCAACACATGCCAGCATATAAAATAGATGTTAAACCGAATATGGTGATGATGATTAAATATCTCAGACAAAAGCGAAACAGTATTATCAAATACGTCGGGTTTCTTTGATAATATGTAACTTATAAATTTCATATTTCCCACTGCACCCAGTTCCCTTAGTGGCAAACATGTATTTTTCTCATCCGTTCATTCGTGACATCCATTTTCGAGTATATCAACGTATCCATGAAAAGACAAAGAACATGTTTATAGTTCTTCACTCAGGTATTGCATTTACAATGGTGTCTTTTGAGAACGTAAAAGTATTTCCGTCAAACTTACCTTTACTGTATGACTTCAACATTTTTAATTGTTGTTCCGATGAATTCAAAAGTAATTCTTCGAATTGTTTAATAACTTGATGATAACTCAGATGTGGAAAGTATATTTGGATGAAAACACACAATTCCGATCTACTTATTTAGGTGCTATATAAAACTATACATAAGATAGATTCATTTGATTTTGGTTGCAAATTTTTATTATTTGAAAAAACAAACAAACAAAAAAACAAAACAAAAAAAAAACAGATGAAATATTGAAAAGCTATGAAAAGTTAAACTAGTCAAACTTTTTTCTTTTACAGCATGGACGTCAGTGTATGTGTGGTTATGGTGGATATGATAAATATGGTAAAAGTAAAAGGTGTAATATACGTTGTGCAGGAAATCGTTATGAAACCTGCGGTGGATTATGGGCAAGTTTTGTATATAAAGTTGGAGGTAAGTAGATATTTAGCTGCCCCTTCTCCACGAGAGAATGATGTGACATAAGGTTGGTTTATTACATCTTCTCAGAACCTTAGAATTGAGGTCGGCTTATATCCGTTGCGCCACAGGTCCTTCCGAAACATAAGATTATCAGAGTTTGTATTATGTAGATAACTGGTCTTTCCAATATAATATGAGCTATACCAGTCGATCTCTAGCCAATCGCTCTCTGCCAGATGAAGAATCGGACGAGTTAAATAAAAGTTCTGGACATTCACGGTTTCTCAAACTGCCACAGCCCTTCTGGCATATCGCCTAAGCAATCTAATGTGGCCACGCCTTTTCCAGTATGTCGCCTATGCAACTTCTTGTAGCCACAACCCCTTTAACTTGTGTACTTTTTATTTAGAACACAGATGTATTTCTTTCTGTTTTATACAGCCGGCATCTTTGTTTTGTTGTATCTACCGGATGTAATTCTTCTTCTTCATGTAGGTGGCATATTTGTTTTGTTTCAACCATATCAGATGTATATCCTGTTAATTTTACTCCCAACACAAAGAGCAAGTTTGTTTAATCGGAAAATATTTAACAGTAGACGTGTTTCTCATGGTAGATTTAGCCATGATTAAAAATGATAGAAAGTTCTACTAACGGCTAAGTTGGTAGATAAATAAGTACATAGATATATAAACAGATGACAATCTTTTGATGAAGTCTGCAAACACAAATAGATACCAATTGACCTGGTCGGCAGAGATTAAAGGATATATGTACGGAGAGAAAGAGAGATGCGTTAATTTACCACAGGTTTCACGCCGATTCGTTTGTGTAAGGTTAAAAGTTGATAGGCAAACCCGCTTGGACACTGATTTCAACGGGACCGTAAACAGGACCCACAAAAAATAAAGATTGCTTAAAACTTTAAATAAAGGTCTTTTAAAGTTTCGTCGGAATATTGAAAAGAGAAATCTCGACTTACAGAAAAGCAAAATCTCCCAACTGCCAGCAGACACAAAAATAGCAGAAACAATGTTTTAGCCGGAACTAAAACACACATCCACGGTAAAAGCAATTTCTCTCTCACTTCCGTTTTAACAGCATCAAGTCAAGCCAAATAATTAATCCCAAATGGTAAATTCTTCTTCTTTTTATTGAACTTAAAAGAACAACTCATTCAAATAACTCGGTTTGCTGCCAGGAATGTTTTCATATCACTGATCGTGCAAAACGGATTATTCACATAACTCGACACGTCTCGCTTTCACTGTCCCGGATGTTTAAAACAGAGACATTACGAGTTGTCGTCGTCTCGACCGTTGTTGGTGTCTGTTATCATTGGGGCAGTGTTTGAATAATCTCGTTTTCCCCAATGAATGGTGCAAAACACACGCCTTCTTCTATGGGACAATTCACGCTCACGTTGATTGGTTGAAGTATCATGTTGAATCTAGACTATTCACAACATTGCAAGAATGATAATATAAAAAGCTGGAGTGAGATATGGGCGTTTTCTAGCTGGGAAAATGAAAAGTTTGCCCCTGCCACTCCTAATTTGTAACTGTTAGAAAATTTATTTAAGAAAGTGTCTTTCCAACGTGTATACGATGACGTAAAAGTAATTCATCGGCGTTCGTCATAGACAAATTATTTAGTGTTTTCAGATAACCTATCCACAAAATCATTAGTTATTTTGTTGTCGTCAACGCTTTGCGCTGTCAGTTGCTGTAAAGATTGTTGATCCAAAGAAGTTAAAATCCTGAGTTCAGATTCCTCAAACAACTTGTTTCTAAATTGCAAGTGAAAAGGCAAATTGATTTATTCTTTCTTTTCTTTATTGTTACATTTAAAAGATCAATAAATTTGTGTCGAAATGAGCAAAATGTTAATGCCTATTTATATGAATGACTGAGAAAGATTTTGTTTCGTGTTTACACCAAAGTTATGAATGAAATGTTTATTATTTTAAATTAATATTTAAAGTAGCGAACTTTGCAAAGCAATAACGAGCCGGCAAAGCCAGCTAGTTCTTATATATATTTCGAAAATAGTCTGCTATAACACTTACGGTTTTCTTTATCTTTATTGAATATTTTTTTCTTTATTTTTTTCAGACTATATTGGTTGTTATGCCGACAGTGGCGAGAGAGTTATAAAGGACAAGATTAATATTTCGCCATCAATGACTGTCGAATTATGTAGGAAGTTCTGTCACAAGCATAATTATATGTATGCTGCTCTACACGTAAGTGATGTCGCTAATGGCACCCTTCAAAACATTTGAAGGTATCCTTGTAAAGTTTAAGAAAATAATATATCATTAGAATATTGGATATTCTAATTTTTACGTTTTATAGTGACACAAAGACCGCCATGTTGTGGTTATCGAAATATAAAGGGAAAAAGACAATGATGAATTCATGCACACACACATACACACACACGAAACGTAATTGCATATATATATATATATATATATATATATATATATATATATATATATATATATATTAATTATTTATTATTTATTACCTACAGAAATCGATGTTCATGCTTATGCAATCTTCAGTGCAGGAAGTTAATTTCTGACGGTCGGCGGGCGCAAACTCCGATCACAAATCGCCATTGATTCGCAGTCAAGAGCGTTTCCCGTTGGCCACCACAAATTAGCTTAGAATTAAGGAGGAATTTAACTTTGTAAATACCAAGTCGGTGGGTATTTTACAACGAGCAGCGAATAGTGATCTACAACAACAAACTGTGTTGGAGCTCGCAATGAAGCTAGTAGTATTGCTTGTTATTAAACTCACCCAGAATGCCCGACCTTAGTAAAGGGGACTTATATATATATATATATATATATATATATATATATATATATATATATATATATATATATATATATATATATTTGTAAAATCAAGTTCAACGAACTTTGGGAAAAATAAATACACATGGTCACTAATAGTAAAAACTATATGTTGTTATTGTTAAAAGCAACTCTGTATAATTTTTTTGACAGCATTTTAAGTAAAAGATAAAAAATAAAACTAAGAATGCATTAAGAGCACTGCTGAAATTATCCCTTCTGTGGAAATTCGGAGGTAATACCCATTCAATATATAAAGTGGAGTGCGTCTGTTTTTCGCATCTTTGTGGTTAATAGCTTTATTACTAAAAGTTGATGTTTGATTTTGGTTTACCAGTTTTTTGTCAGAACGTTGGTTCATGTTGTTAATAGAAAAAAATGTTACGATTTAATTTCTTTCACGAAATAATAATATGGGTTAAGTTTGTTATGTGAACTCAATGTAAACCAATCGGCAACAGTAAAAAACGGTGTTAACATTTCCCTAAAATCCAAACAATAATTTGTGTATTCTTACATTTTAATGTTTTTAAAAAATTAAGATGTATTATGTAAAAGGATTTTTTAAATCCATAAAAATTTTAAATTAAAAAATAAATTGAAATTGTACTTGTGAGTTCAAATAGACTTAAAATATATGTAACATAAGTGATAATTAAAAATAATGTATGAAGTCAAATTAGACCTTCAGTTTGTAGTAGAATGGGGCAAAACATGGATGGCTAGATTCAATGCTACCAAAGCAAAGCCCCATTTCCTTTTACAATTATAAGAAACCTTTGCAACCATCGATTGCCATGGCTGATAGCACCCTACCCGAGAGTTTAACGTTCAAACACCTCGGTCTCATATTTACATGCAACATAGACTGGAATAAATACATAACAGATACTGCCAAATCTGCTGCAAAGATGAAAGCCTCCCTCTACCTGGCTAGAAAACTTCTCACGCCTGTCATTATCCGATATATCTATAAAGTCACCATTCATCCATGCATGGAATTTTGTTCTCACATTTGGGCTGGTGCACTAACCACTAGTTTCTCCCTCTTGGACAAGGTGCAAAAAAGAGTCCCGCACTGTTTACCAACATCCAATTCTTGTCCCATTGGTGCAATGTTGCATCCCTGTGCTTGTTTTACAAGTATTTCCACCGAATGTACTCCAACGAACTTACTGCATTTGTACCCCCTCAACGTAAATATCCCTAACAAACCCGACTAGCAGCAAAATCCCACCCCTTCACTAAAGAAGTTCCCCGATGCCGGAAAATTTTCTACTCTAACAGCTTCTTTCCTTGGAGCGCTTGTCTTTAGAATTCCTTCCCCGCTCACTGTTTCCCCTACTGTACTAACGTGCAGAAATGGAAATGTAATGTGAACAAACATCTTGCTGCACAACTTCCACTTCGGATACCCTGTAAAATTCTGGTCCCTACATCACTATTTACATCTCAGTGGTCAAGTGTTGCAGTCAGGCAAGTTGGGAGGCCAGATGTCAAGTGAAGTGTGGTTGATGAAGTTCTCTGACAGCTAGGCCTGGTTCTTCCGGTTGATATGGCAGAACACAGATTTTGCTGTCACACACACACGACATACTTGTAGCTACCTATTCGATCCAGAGTTTCATTACCTTGCTCAGAATGTGGATGTAGCCATCACTGGTGTTCAGTATGAGGCATTCAAGGAAGAAGTGGGGTGACATGACGTTACCTGACAATAGTTGTCACTGGAAACTTTGTCAGCATGACTCTGGAAACTTTGTCAGCATGACTCTGGAAACTTTGTCAGCATGACTCTGGAAATTTTGTCAGCATGACTCTGGAAACTTTGTCAGCATGACTCTGGAAACTTTGTCAGCATGACTCTGGAAACTTTGTCAGCATGACTCTTGAAATTTTGTCAGCATGACTTTGGAAACTTTGTCAGCATGACTCTGGAAACTTTGTCAGCATGACTCTTGAAATTTTGTCAGCATGACTCTGGAAACTTTGTCAGCATGACTCTGGAAACTTTGTCAGCATGACTCTTGAAATTTTGTCAGCATGACTCTGGAAACTTTGTCAGCATGACTCTGGAAACTTTGTCAGCATGACACTGGAAACTTTGTCAGCATGACTCTTGAAATTTTGTCAGCATGACTTTGGAAACTTTGTCAGCATGACTCTGGAAACTTTGTCAGCATGACTCTTGAAATTTTGTCAGCATGACTCTGGAAACTTTGTCAGCATGACTTTGGATACTTCTTTGGATTAGGTAGCAAACCACTGACAGTTAGTTTATTGGTTTTGGCGAAAAGTTAATCTCGTCGAAGAAGAACCACATCATGTCTTGCATTTTCAAGGGGGTTATGGTTAGGGTTAGGGTTAAGAACCACACCATGTCTGGCATTTTCAGTGAGTTAAGGTTAAGGTTATGGTTGAGAACCACAGCATGTCTGGCATGTTCAGTGGGTTAAAGTTAGGGTTAGGGTTAGGGTTAAAAACCACAGCATGTCTGGCATGTTCAGTGAGTTAAGGTTAAGGTTAGGGTTGAGAACCACAGCATGTCTGGCATGTTCAGTGGGTTAAAGTTAGAGTTAGGGTTAAGTACCACAGCATGTCTGGCATGTTCAGTGGGTAAAAGTTAGGGTTAGGGTTAAGTACCACAGCATGTCTGGCATGTTCAGTGGGTTAAAGTTAGGGTTAGGGTAAAGTACCACAGCATGTCTGACATGTTCAGTGGGTTAAAGTTAGGGTTAGGGTTAAGTACCACAGCATGTCTGGCATGTTCAGTGGGTTAAAGTTAGGGTTAGGGTAAAGTACCACAGCATGTCTGGCATGTTCAGTGGGTTAAAGTTAGGGTTAGGGTTAAGAACAACAGCATGTCTGACATGTTCAGTGGGTTAAAGTTAGGGTTAGGGTTAAATACCACAGCATGTCTGACATGTTCAGTGGGTTAAAGTTAGGGTTAGGGTTAAGTACCACAGCATGTCTGAAATGTTCAGTGGGTTAAAGTTAGGGTTAGGGTTAAGTACCACAGCATGTCTGGCATGTTCAGTGGGTTAAAGTTAGGGTAAAGGTAAAGTACCACAGCATGTCTGATAGGTTCAGTGGGTTAAAGTTAGGGTTAAGGTTAAGTACCACAGCATGTCTGGCATGTTCAGTGGGTTAAAGTTAGGGTTAGGGTAAAGTACCACAGCATGTCTGACATGTTCAGTGGGTTAAAGTTAGGGTTAGGGTTAAGTACCACAGCATGTTTGGCATGTTCAGTGGGTTAAAGTTTGGGTTAGGGTTAAGTACCACAGCATGTCTGACATGTTTAGTGGGTTAAAGTTAGGGTTAGGGTTAAGTACCACAGCATGTCTAGCATGTTCAGTGGGTTAAAGTTAGGGTTAGGGTAAAGTACCACAGCATGTCTGACATGTTCAGTGGGTTAAAGTTAGGGTTAGGGTTAAGTACCACAGCATGTCTGGCATGTTCAGTGGGTTAAAGTTAGAGTTAGGGTTAAGTACCACAGCATGTCTGGCATGTTCAGTGGGTAAAAGTTAGGGTTAGGGTTAAGTACCACAGCATGTCTGGCATGTTCAGTGGGTTAAAGTTAGGGTTAGGGTAAAGTACCACAGCATGTCTGACATGTTCAGTGGGTTAAAGTTAGGGTTAGGGTTAAGTACCACAGCATGTCTTGCATGTTCAGTGGGTTAAAGTTAGGGTTAGGGTAAAGTACCACAGCATGTCTGGCATGTTCAGTGGGTTAAAGTTAGGGTTAGGGTTAAGAACAACAGCATGTCTGACATGTTCAGTGGGTTAAAGTTAGGGTTAGGGTTAAATACCACAGCATGTCTGACATGTTCAGTGGGTTAAAGTTAGGGTTAGGGTTAAGTACCACAGCATGTCTGAAATGTTCAGTGGGTTAAAGTTAGGGTTAGGGTTAAATACCACAGCATGTCTGACATGTTCAGTGGGTTAAAGTTAGGGTTAGGGTTAAATACCACAGCATGTCTGACATGTTCAGTGGGTTAAAGTTAGGGTAAAGGTAAAGTACCACAGCATGTCTGAAATGTTCAGTGGGTTAAAGTTAGGGTTAGGGTTAAATACCACAGCATGTCTGACATGTTCAGTGGGTTAAAGTTAGGGTTAGGGTTAAGTACCACAGCATGTTTGGCATGTTCAGTGGGTTAAAGTTAGGGTTAGGGTTAAGTACCACAGCATGTCTGACATGTTTAGTGGGTTAAAGTTAGGGTTAGGGTTAAGTACCACAGCATGTCTAGCATGTTCAGGTGGTTAAAGTTAGGGTTAGGGTTAAGTACCACAGCATGTCTGGCATGTTCAGTGGGTTAAAGTTAGGGTTAGGGTTAAGTACCACAGCATGTCTGGCATGTTCAGTGGGTTAAAGTTAGGGTTAGGGTAAAGTACCACAGCATGTCTTACATGTTCAGTGGGTTAAAGTTAGGGTTAGGGTTAAGTACCACAGCATGTCTGGCATGTTCAGTGGGTTAAAGTTAGGGTTAGGGTTAAGAACCACAGCATGTCTGACATGTTCAGTGGGTTAAAGTTAGGGTTAGGGTTAAGTACCACAGCATGTTTGGCATGTTCAGTGGGTTAAAGTTAGGGTTAGGGTTAAGTACCACAGCATGTCTGACATGTTCAGTGGGTTAAAGTTATGGTTAGGGTTAAGTACCACAGCATGTTTGGCATGTTCAGTGGGTTAAAGTTAGGGTTAGGGTTAAGTACCACAGCATGTCTGGCATGTTCAGTGAGTTTAAGTTAGGGTTAGAGTTAAGAACCACATCATGTCTGGCATGTTCAGTGGGTTAAAGTTAGGGTTAGGGTTAAGTACCACAGCATGTCTGGCATGTTCAGTGGGTTTAAGTTAGGGTTAGGGTTAAGAACCACAGCATGTCTGACATGTTCAGTGGGTTAAAGTTAGGGTTAGGGTTAAGTACCACAGCATGTCTGACATGTTCAGTGGGTTAAAGTTAGGGTTAGGGTTAAGTAC
>OY744543.1:56727163-56754663 GCA_963556195.1 Sepiola atlantica | reverse complement strand
TTCTCTCCAAATGCTAAGCATTATCCACAAAAATGTAGAAAATATTCATAAACAGAACTGTGAGTTAAAGAAAAACAATCGTCGAATAAAAAAACAACAACAAAACAAACGAATTGTTAATTAATGAGAGTTCCTTTTGCAAAGCACTATGCAAATTTTTATTTATTTTAATTTTTTCACTAATGAGCCAACACTTATCAAGGTTAAAACACCCGGAAATAAAGGTTAATGAGATGGATAGATTGACAGTTGAATGATGATGAATACTATGAGAGGAATGACAATCTCCACATATCAAGCGGCTCAAAACAGCCAATCCAGAAAACAGCAATTCTTCTCCCTTTGTCAGAAACATTGCTCATCGAATGTGAGGATTGAAAAAGACAAGATGTACTTGGCTTTACTGAAAGAAGGAACGACAAAAAGAATGTGTTATTTTTTTATGTCATGGACAATAATGTTGGAATAGCCTCATATCAGCAGCCAGCAGCAAAGGCATGTGGAAGGTATTTTTGGATATCGCCAAAAATTCTTTGCCCCCCTCCCCTATTAAAAATTCTGGCGACGCCGATGACAGTATATCGACTTTCCGAACGTTTCATTGAAATATAATATATTATTATACTAAATATGAGTTAATCAACGTTTGTTTGCCTAAGGATTTTTTGTATATATTTTAATCGCACAAAATACATATAATTTTCATCAAGTTGGGGATTTAAATTAACTTCTATTTTAATTGTTCTAATTAGCTCTAATTTGCAAATAGCTCATCAAGTGACCCTTCTCTTACTAATTTTTTATCGATTATTTTCAGCCTCTCTCACTCTATGGTGTTTCAACCCCTGCTATTACCCTCGCTTCTGCTACTCTCCCCTTCTCTCTCCGTTTATTAACAAAGATAATAAAGAAAAAAAAGAATAAGACGATTGGAATAGTCCATTATAAACAAAAGGAACTATTACCACGGACATTAATACTATTCAATATGTAGTTGAAGAGAGAGAGAGAGAGAGAGAGAGAGAGAGAGAGAGAGAGAGAGAGAGAATTCCTTTTAAGAAATCTTCTGCCTATTCCACACGTTGTTTCCAATCCTCTTGTGGTGGTGTTCATCATCCAACTGACGATCTTCTTAACCCATATCCTTCCATTTATATATATTCCCCTTCAATCTTGAACCGCAGCCATCTGGTCAAACACCCCCCCTCTTCCTCACCTCCCTCTCTGCCATCCACTTTACCCCTGCTCATCCCCCACCTCTTTCTCTTACCACCAGCTACAGTAGTCCTGGCTCACCCCATCCTTCCATTTTTTCCCCACTCATTCTTTTCTACATTCATTTCTATTTCTCCAACAAATACGGACGTCTACCCAGTAGTTGGCCACTATTTCATTCTATTTTTCCCAATATGTCTACCCTACATGTATCTGTGCTTGCATGACATTTTTTCTCTATTTTATCATCCTGATGAAGTCTTATAAATAAAGACGAAACGTTGATGTACACATAAAAAACATCCATTTTTTGGTTTTCCTTTTTCATTTTCCCATCACGTCGGATTACTTTTATCCTTCTCTTCCCATATATATATATATATATATATATATATATATATATATATATATATATATATATATATATATATATATATGATGAAAAGTATGGAAATAATATTCTAACGTGATAGAAAATAAAAAAGGGAAAACAAACATTATTTATTGATTGAAAAAAGAAAAACAAGAAAAAAAGCATTCATTCCATTTCATAAACGCGTCACACATTTCTATTCTAACTGCTATGGGTTGTTCAAAAAAAGAACAAAGAATTATTTTCACGTCACAAACGCACCAAATAGTTTCAAATATTGTACTTGTATGCTATTTCTTCAAATCAATCATCCTACGGAAGTTTTGAAATGAAGATGAAACGCTGATAAATATATAAATAATTTTGGTTTTCCCTTTTTTCCATATATATATATATATATATATATATATATATATATATATATATATCCTATTTTTGCATTCCAATAACCATGGGAAATCAATTCGGAAACCATAATTTTCATTAGTTCTTACACTCACTTTATTTCCGTATTTCGATGAAAGTTTCTTTTTCTTTTTTCATCTTACACTCAAAAAATAACGTTTCCAAGTTAAACATTCATTTTTCTTACACGTGTTTCATGGCCAATCTGGACACACAAACACACACACACACATATATATATATATATATATATATATAGTAATCCAGGTAAGGTAAACATCCACAGGATAAAAATCCAAAGAATTGCAACCGGGTTTATGAAGAGTGCTCAATATCAAATAGAGCATTTATATATATGATTATTTTTATTTATACAGACGTGTATATAATCTGCGACACTGGCATGTCGATGTTATCGATCAACAGCTATTAAAAGCTGAGATCTCATCAGGCAGAATAAAAATCTGAGCCTTCACTGAGGTCATATTTCGAAAGAACCTTTCTTTCCAAATATGACCTAAGGAAAGGATCAGATTTTTATTCTACCTGATGAGATCTCAGCTTTTAATAGCTGTTGATCGATAACATCGACATGCAGTGTCACAGATTATGCACATGTGTGTATAAATAATAAAAAAATAATAATATATATATATATATATATATATATATATATATATATATACTCCTTTGTATTAACTCCTAAACTACATACCTTTACAAGCTACTCAATAAACTGAACAACGTTTTTTTCTTTCATTTTATCAATTCTTTCGAAATGTAACACTTTTTACTTTTCTTGATTCTAATATTTTAAAAGTTGTGATTGAATTTCTTCTAATAATCCAAAACAATGTTTCATTTTCAGTAACGCCCTATTATATCAGTAAATATTTCAGAAGTGAAAAAGCCAAAACAAATAATATTTTGCCAGGTAAGAAAATGGAATTTAATCTTTTCACTAGTAAAATGTCACGTAAAAATTTGAAAACTTTACAGTTGATATTTTTGTGCTCTTGCTTTTATTAGAATGAGTAAATTTAATTTAATTGTTACATGCTCACCAGACGGCATACTTATTTGTCAACATGTGCTTCATCGGCTGAGAACAACTCACCACCACCACAACCACCACCACCACCAAATATGGTCACATACTATATAAAATAGGCTAATAAACAAAAACTACATAAAAATCTCTTTAGTCATACATTATCGCCATCTATTGGTCCATGTTCTGGAACAGTAAAATGTTTTCTTATAATAATGACAAAAATAAAAGCCAATCACTGTGAGAGTACAGACCTCAGCCAACGTTCTATAAAATTTGAACTGACTTGATGAATCAACTTTGAAATGTTTTCTTCAGTATGGTTTACGGTGATTCTTTTATGTCGCTGAGTATTTAATTTTGTCAGGGATATGTCAAATGGAAAAAAAAAGTGTTCTATTTTACAATGTACACAAATAATCATAGATATATTTTTTTAAAGATAAGTGAAATATGTTTATATTTTTTCTTTGAATAATTCATCTATTCCTTTTATATCTTTTTTTTTGTATATTTAATTTTAATGTAATTTTATCTATTTCATACATTCATCTATAGTTTTTGCGTACTATTTTTGTATATTTTATTTTCAGAGGAATATTTTGGTCATATGTATTTTAAAGGTGATGAAAAATTACAAAATGACGAAATGCCAGGTGCGTAATATCTATACAAATTTTTTTATCTTTCAATAAGATATTCATTTCTTGTTCATTTTCTTATGGGTTGTGCCATCATTTTTAAAAATCTAGAAATCAATATCGATTGACTTTCATTTGATATGGAATTTCAAACTGGACGCTTTATTTAACCTGCATGAGTAAATTATTCTCGTTCCGTCATCGATGATTGACTAGAAGTGTTAAGCAATTTTTATTTTTTCTCCGTTATCATCGCCTGTAGTTAGTATTGAACCTTCAATATACAGAAGACTTTCATTTAGAACTGATTGTTACTCAATGCCTTTATCCGTTGTGATAAGGGTTCATAGGTTCTCGAGTTCAAAAAGATGCAACTGAAGAAGGTCGGAGATTACATCAGCCGAAAAGTTGTGAAAAGAACAACCAAGATGGGGATAACACAAATTATCAATCCTCATCACAAAAATTCTGAAAAAAAAAGATTTTTTTGTTTTTAATTTTTATCTTCTTGCAAACGGTAATCTGCATGTGTGAAATTTGGTTTGCCATTATTTTATCAACGAAGATTCTTGTAGAGTTTGGCGGCTAGAACAGCTTATGTTGTCATTAGGGAATTTTTATTCTATATAATCAGGGAATTTTTTCAAATGATCAAGAAATTATGAAATCCTGGAATTATGGTTGTCTTTTTCTGCAAGAACAGTTTTGATTATTGTAATGAAATATTTCTTTGAACAAATTGTATTGAAACATTTCTTTGAACAAATTGTAATGAATCATTTCTTTGAACAAATTGTAATGAAACATTTCTTTGAACAAATTGAAATGAAACATTTCTTTGAACAAATTCTAATGAAACATTTTTTTGAACAAATTCTAATGAAACATTTCTTTAAACAAATTGTAATGACCCATTTCTTTGAACAAAGATGCCAAATATATTGGATTGTTTGAATATGTTGTATATTCTTGACAGTAATATTCTTTCAAAATGAAGTGCAGAAATGGTTACCCAGATGTGGCTATTTGTCTGGGTTGATTAACGGAAGATGAACATAGGGTCAGCTAGAACCCTATTGGCAAAGTAGATAGTTATATTTTAACTTAACCACATAAAGCGGGCTAAATCTAAAATTAGATTTAGTTGCTTTCAGAATTTTAGTGAAACTAGAATATCATGTAAGTTCCTGAGAAATAGGAGCGCTTAGACCTCTCGTTCAACCTCTGGAGACAGTCTGGAAGCATCTCCTATTTAAGGAAATGGCGATTCACTTCATTACGTGAATAAAATCAGGTTTAAGTTAAAATTGTCATTGTTTTTTTACTACAAGAACATCTTTAAGAATATACCAGTCTCTTGAAAGCGACCAAGAAGTCATGTTCATCTCTTGAGAAGCATAAAGATTCTACCGTATATGCTTAGATCTGATGGTCTTGACATGTTTTATTTATACTAAATGTATTCTGTTTTAAAATAAAATCAAGATGTGTTTAAATCTTTATTTTATTTGTGTTGTATAGCTAGAGAGGAGAGACGAGATCTCGTTAGTGATGTCATGGTGAGAGAGAAAGAAGTAATGTTTGATCCTTTTTCTAGCAGTGAGTCTTTGAGGCAGACGTTTATTTGGGCCCATGTCGATTTTCCCTTTCTTCCAAAAAGCAAGCATTAGAAGGGAGGTATCGAAGGTCCTTTAATGTCGGCCTATTGGGAAGTATGGTTCTATGATATACTGGCTAGATAGATAAAACATCAATAAATCCATGAACCGTCAAAACTTGATAATATTTTGTGTGAGTTCATGCGCATTCGTTTTTATAAATTGGATGAGTTATGCTCTGACATACAAAATATAAACACCTCATGTCATGACAAGACGAGCAAAGACGACTCCCTATACTATATTTGTGATGTCTCTTTCTGGGGATGCAATTGAAAACAAAACCCTATGCCAAGATCATGCATAACGTTTTGGAGTAACATTTTAATAGGAATCAAATGGTGGTGTTAATTTTGTATTAGAATTTTTTCCAATAAAATCAAATATGCAAAATTAAAGCGAACATTTTGCGGGGCATGATGAAGTGAGTACCGTTTTTTATAACTTGAATACTCATAGTTAGAATAATTAAGCGAAATTTTATACACATTACCGTGACGGTATTGTCTATCTATGTATTAATTGAAAATTATATAAAAAAAGAGTAAACAGTGATGGGGGGGGGGGGGGGTCAGGACTAGGATCAGGAATATATAGGGGTCCCCATTCATTCTGCCATTTTTGCTAGTTTCTCATATAACATAAGAATAAAAAAACGTAATTTATAGGAATCAACATTTTGGCCAGCTTGATTCTATGAACAAAGTTTCTTTCCAAGAACTTCCCCAGATTGCTTCCCTGAGGGATACAACAGGGTCATCTTCAAATTGAGCTTGCTTCCTTTGTTGGAATTGTTTTTCATGATCTTTTAAACATATTAGATACTCAGAAGAAAGACCACATGAACGTTGCAACATTCACATTAAAAATCGAATACCGAGTCCTCAGTCTGCACCAATATTAATTTTACGACTGTCACCTCTCAGCATTGACATCTGATGAGAATAAAATATGTAGTAGTGCTAAGGAGCAAGTGAGAGAGTAATAAAAGAATGGTTACTTGTCCGGTTTGTGGCTAGAGAAAAAGAGAGCGATCCTATTTTTTATCTTCTTCCTTTTCCTCCCTGCATGTACTCTGATGCCATCACTTGACTGTTATCATCTCCATTCATTTTGCTTCTGCACTTGATGACTACATGTTCACACCCCGTCTAGACGGCAGTCTTATATATATATATATATATATATATATATATATATATATATATATATATATATATATATATATATATATATATATATATATACATATATATATATATATATATTAGTTTCTACCTGCCCCAGTCTGGTACAAGGCTGCTGTGTATGAGTAGTGGGAGATGATCTTCTCACAGAAGAGACGTTGTTAATCTTTCTCTACTTTATTGCTCTTTCCATGAAAGATGCTCGACTGAGCTTCAATTTTTGGTTCCTCTTTGTAAAACTTGTAAAAACAAGAACCCGTCTTCTACCACAATTGCAAACGATTTTCCTTTCTCCCTTTGTCTGCCTAACATCAAACAGAATTTCTATGAACAGTGTTACTTTCTAAGAACTTCCCATTCGTGGAACACTTTGTGACAAGATTGCTTCCCTAAGGGATACAACATGGTCATCTTAAATCCAATGTCAATAAATACTTGTCATAAACCGTCCCCATAAGTCATCACATTTTATTCATTCCATTCATCATTTTCAATCCTCTCATAATATTCTTCATCATTCAACTGATATATTTCCTTAAAGAAAACATGATCGTTTTCAAATCCAATTGAATTAAACAAGCATATTTACAAGTCCTTTCATAATACTGTTCCACCATCCAACTGACAATCTCATTAACCCTTATCCTCGAATGGCTTTTAGCCTTGATACATGCTGACTCATTAGTAAATAAAGTTAAAAAAATACATTCATTTCGGTGCTTTTTGTTTTTTGATGATTTTTGATGATTTTTAATTTTGACTAAATGTAATTTCTACATGTTTTATTTTCAGAAGTATCTCCCCCAGAGAGTACTGTCCCAGAAGAGGAAGCAGAAGAACAAGAGCACTTACCAGGTAAGTAATTTAATATCATCCTGTTAAAAATGTAAAAGCAGATCTATGACTTTAAACTTTGACCTTTTTATATCTTAAACTTTTAGGCGTTTGTTTAATCTATTATTATATTCATAGTTTATTTAAGTGTTCATTTAAAAAACAACTTTTTATTCTTTTTATTGTTGGTCCTAAGTATGACTTTAAACTACATTGGTGAGACCCCAATTCCGGAGCTCTGAGGTGCGTGGAATCACTCCTTAATAACCATTACTCCAAGATTCATTCTTTTCCGGAATGATAGTAACTGCCATGCCCTCATCTATATGTTAAACGAACATACCTCCGACCCACTCGACTAGCCGCTAAATCCCATCCTTTTATTGTAGCGGCCCCTAAATGTTGGGAGATTTTCTACTCTAATATATTCTTTCCTCTGACTGCTTGCCTTTCGAAGTCCCTTCCTGCTCCCTGTTTCCCGACATTACCAACATACAGAAATTTACATTCAATGTGAACAAAAATCTTGCTGTCGAACTCCTCAATCAAGTTGCTCTACTATAAATCTGGCCCCTATCACAGTAGCCTTGTACACTTCAGTGGCAATAGGCATTGTTTTGGGGTGAATAAAATATGCATTGTTTTGGGGTGAATAAAATATGCATTGTTTTGGGGTGAATAAAATATGCATTGTTTTGGGGTGAATAAAATAGGCATTGTTTTGGGGTGAATAAAATATGCATTGTTTTGGGGTGAATAAAATAGGCATTGTTTTGGGGTGAATAAAATAGGCATTGTTTTGGGGTGAATAAAATAGGCATTGTTTTGGGGTGAATAAAATAGGCATTGTTTTGGGGTGAATAAAATAGGCATTGTTTTGGGGTGAATAAAATAGGCATTGTTTTGGGGTGAATAAAATAGGCATTGTTTTGGGGTGAATAAAATAGGCATTGTTTTGGGGTGAATAAAATAGGCATTGTTTTGGGGTGAATAAAATAGGCATTGTTTTGGGGTGAATAAAATAGGCATTGTTTTGGGGTGAATAAAGTGAAGAATAGATTATCAAATTGAATATATCGTTTACGAACTATCTATTCATAAAATATACGTCTACAAAGCAAATAAATCTACAAATCATTCATATACAAAACATAGTTGTAGTTTCGACATAAAATGACATCAAAAGGGTTGGCATGCCGTAAAACCTGACAATTAACAGTCATCCAGACTTTGAGAACATATCAGTCTGACCAGTGGCCATTGCAAAGCTGTTAGCGACCTTGCGGCGTTCAGTAATAGACACGCTCCACATTAAGCTTGACCTTATGTCACATAATCCCTCGTGGGAAGGCAAGTAAATAGACAATCAACAAGCAAAGAACCTTTTATTTCTATTAATGTAATTTCAATAAGAAGAATTAAAATTGATTCAACAACAAATAATAGTTAATTAATAAAATGTCCTTTTCCAAAACCAATATGTAAATATCAGGAAGTTTCATTGGGTGTCCTGCTTGTTTGGTAGGCCGAGAGCAGACTCAAGTCATTTACTCAAGTAGTGGCAATGGAGAGGCGCTTATGAAGCCAAGTCAATGTACAATGTTCCCTGGTGTGAAGCGTCACTAATAGATCAAGATTATTGAGAAAGTCCCATGTGGCGGGGCCTATTGCTCCACTCGTCTACACGACGATCAGTTGGTACACAAATCTGTCAAGAAGACTCGCCTTTTTGAGAGTTTGTAGTCCTCTGCTGACGCTGCCACATGTCCAAGGATTGTTTCCGATTCTGGTACTGACGAGGCTGTAAAAGTGTCGACACAAGTCGCATCTCATATTAGTGACTTACCGTTTGCAAAGGAAAACATTGTCAAGCCTTCGGGCCGTTTACCATCCCCTCTGTCGAGGCCAACAGGTTCGAAGATCAGCAGGAAACCAACGATGTCTAAGGCTCGGCGAACAATATTGTTGCTCGTGGTCTTCTGCTGACATTGCATTGCTACATGTCGAGGGTAATTAGTTTGAAAATTGCTGCTTTTATTGAAATGTCCAACCATTTCCTTTCTGTGAAATGTTTCAGTCAGACAAATTAACTCTTGTTTTTTTGGCTAGGATCAAAGCGTATGGCCTTGTGCCTTATTTCATAAATTGTAATTTTAATAAACAAGTGTAATATCTGTTCTGATACTACAATTCATTGGTTCTGTACTCGGTCAATGAAAGAAAAATCTTTCTAGACTGACGTAAGTTTAATTTTTGTCCCAATCAAGAGTGCCCTTTTTTGGGAAGCTGAATTTTCTCTACATTAAAACCGACATTGTGTCTACCTTTGCCCTCGTGGGGAAGCAAGTAAATAGGGATTCTGTAGCAAAAACCCACTTGATTTTGTGTTTTATTTGATGTGATAAAGTATTACAACGACATTCAAAATAATCATGCACATCAACTAGATAAAATTGTCTTAGAAAATAAATCCCATTTACGTGTCTCCCCACGAAGGATGGATGTCCCACAATATCGAGCTTAACGTTGGGAGTGGCCATTATTAATCCTCACAAGATTAATCGAACAGATAAGCTTCATCACCTTTAAGGTTTTTGGCTTTTAAATAGTCTCATTTTAGTATAAACAGAATAAATGTGCATATTTCAAGAGTTGCAACAGTTTATAACAGATAAAACAGGATAGATAAAGAACACTGATTGAATAAATATACTTGGATGACACAATTACACAATTCATAGTACCACAGACAGTCAAAAGTGTGTTTTCTTAGAAGATCTGGTGTATTTTGCCTCCGGGATGTCACGCAAAATCATCCAGCAGAAGTCTTCCATCATGCCGGGGTTCCATTTGCCTTGATAGTTGCTCTCCATCTTCGTAATGTCTTGGTGGAATCTTTCTCCATGCTCATCACTCACTGCTCCAAGGTTTGGCGGGAAGAAGTTGAGGTGGGAATGGAGAAAATGAATCTTGAGTGACATTCGGCACCCCATATCTAAAAGAAGCTCCATATTGTTTTAGGACTCCTTTAGATGGGCAGAGGGGGCAATGGGAATGCTGGGATATTTATTCACGTTGTGCAGAAGCACAGCCTTGAGACTTCGCTTGGAAGAGTCTATGAAAAGATGCCAGTCTGAAGGATTATGTGAACAAGCCAGGTAGCACAACTTGTTTTCCATGTCGATAAAGGAAGCAAGGTCTTTGTCCTGATTCCTGAAACTGGTGATCCTTATATCTTCCTGGACTAGCTTCCACTGTTTAAGCTGAGAAGCCAAGAGCTCTGACTGCTGTTTTGACAGATACAAATCACAAGCAAGATCATTCAGGTCTTCTTGCGGGATCCAGTGTGGCTTGTTGCCACTTGTTCCTGAATATGTAGACTCAACATCTTCCAAAGATATTGACTCGGCAGAATCCTCTATTGAAAGCATTTCTTCATCTGATGAGGAAAGAAGATCCTTATTTACTGGAGATGTGGGTACAGGAAGATCATCTGAATGGGGAACGGGTCTCATAGCAGATGGAAGGTTGGGATATTTGATCTTTTTCCTAGAAGATGCATTGAAACCTGTTATATTAGTTAGACAAAAATAACAATCATCTGCATGGCTTTGTGGCTCTCTCCAAACCATCGGGACAGCAAAGTTGAAAGACACTTTCTTGCCATTAAACCATGCAGTTAGTCCATTGTAGCAGAGTGTATAACAGATGTGTGGGGCCCAAGACTTGTCCTGATCACCAATTTTACAGTCAAAATAGTGAAAGTAGGCGGTTCTGCCGAGGGGGTGATGGTTCAACGCTGTGTAACTGTTGTGAAGTCCTCACACACGTAGCAGAAAGAATTGGCCTTGTTGAGGCATCCTCAATGTTTTGATGTGCTTGAAGCCATTTGAGAATCTGAAAACATAACAAAGTAAAATAAAATCATATGCAAGGCAATAAAATGTGCATTGGAAAATGTAGTACTAATATTTAGCTACCCTAAAGATGTGTAACACGATAGTTGAGGGACACCAGCCTCATGTGCCGCCTGTGAGACAATCTTTTCCAATGACTGACAGAGCACTACTGAGTATGGATTGAGACATGCTGCCTTAACTGCCAAAATCCGTCTTGATAAATAACTATATATATATAATGTAATGCTATCACTTACATTTAGTACATAATAACTAAAAAATAAGCCATAAGTCTCACAATATTAGAATTAACCCTGAATGCATATACGCCTTTATGTACCGTATATGCACACATATATACATATATATATATATATATATATATATATATATAATGTAATGCTATCACTTACATTTAGTGCATAATAACTAAAAAATAAGCCATAAGTCTCACAATATTAGAATTAACCCTGAATGCATATACGCCTTTATGTACCGTATATGCACAAAATGCACACTGCATGTCTAAAAAACTAGAGGTGATGAGTAAAAACGGATTTCAAATTTGAATTCAGCACCCCCAAATTAGGTAAAAACGGGTATTTTTGTGCTTGCCTCAATTTCTTTGGAAACCAGTGTTATCAACGAACAATTATTAACTACATTGGATACTGGGTGACCCTAATCAAGTAACCCGCCTGCTCTACTATTTCCCTTCTCTATTTCTCACCACCTGCCTGATACTAACACTTAACACCGCACTCACCCCCTTCCTCCTCCATTCCCTCACTTTATATTCTTCTTAGTTTCTATGTACAAATATCTACCAGAATCGCTAAGCAAATTCTCAAGTTAAAGAGTGCAAGACTAGATTTTGATCCTAGAAAATAACTATTTAATAGAAAAAAGATGGCCGACGTATATTAAGTGACAACAACCTGTGACAACTTCCTGTCATCCCCAGTGGGCCAGCTCAAACCCCTCCCATCTCCTTCTTCCTGTTGACCGGGTCTTTTCACTGGTTATCGGTGGGTCACCCAAGCATTTAGCTACTAAAGATCTAAACCTGAGATAACTGTCAGACAGAGAATTATCATGGCGACAATCCATGAACATACCCTCATGGGTCCAGCCTTTTATGAGACACCGAATTCTGAAAAGAACAACCAAGATGGAGATAACACAAATTATCAATCTTCATCACAAAAATTCTGAAAAAAAAATGATTTATTTGATTTTAATTTTTATCATCTTGCAAACGATAATCTGCATGTGTGAAATTTGGTTTGTCATTATTTTATCAACGAAGATTCTTGTAGAGTTTGGTGGCTAGAACAGCTTATGTTGTCATTAGGGAATTTTTATTCTATATAATCAGGGAATTTTTTCAAATGATCAGGAAATTATGAGATCCTGGGATTATGGTTGTCTTTTTCTGCAAGAACAGCTTTGATTATTGTAATGAAATATTTCTTTGAACAAATTGTATTGAAACATTTCTTTGAACAAATTGTATTGAAACATTTCTTTGAACAAATTGTAATGAAACATTTCTTTGAACAAATTGAAATGAAACATTTCTTTGAACAAATTCTAATGAAACATTTTTTTGAACAAATTGAAATGAAACATTTCTTTGAACAAATTGTATTGAAACATTTCTTTGAACAAATTGTATTGAAACATTTCTTTAAACAAATTGTAATGAAACATTTCTTTGAACAAATTGTAATGAAACATTTCTTTGAACAAATTGTATTGAAACATTTCTTTAAACAAATTTTAATGAAACATTTCTTTGAACAAATTGAAATGAAACATTTCTTTGAACAAATTGTAATGAAACATTTCTTTAAACAAATTGTAATGAAACATTTCTTTGAACAAATTGAAATGAAACATTTCTTTGAACAAATTGTAATGAAACATTTCTTTAAACAAATTGTAATGAAACATTTCTTTGAACAAATTGAAATGAAACATTTCTTTGAACAAATTGTAATGAACCATTTCTTTGAACAAAGATGCCAAATATATTGGATTGTTTGAATATGTTGTATATTCTTGACAGTAATATTCTTTCAAAATGAAGTGCAGAAATGGTTACCCAGATGTGGCTGTTTGTCTGGGTTGATTAACGGAAGATGAACTTAGGGTCAGCTAGAACCCTATTGGCAATGTAGATAGTTATATTTTAACTTAACCACATAAAGTGGGCTAAATCTGAAGTTAGATTTAGTTGCTTTCATAATTTTAGAGAAACTAGAATGTCATGTAAGTTCTTGAGAAATAGGAGCGCTCTGGAGACAGTCTGGAAGCATCTCCTATTTAAGGAAATAGCGATTCACTTCATTACGTGAATAAAATCAGGTTTAAGTTAAAATTGTCACTGTTTATTTACTACAAGAACGTCTTTAAGAATATACCAGTCTCTTGAAAGCGACCAAGAAGTCATGTTCATCTCTGGCTCTTGAGAAGCATAAAGATTCTACCGTATATGCTTAGATCTGATGGTCTTGACATGTTTTATTTATACTAAATGTATTCTGTTTTAAAATCAAATCAAGATGTGTTTAAATGTTTATTTTATTTGTTTTGTATAGCTAGAGAGGAGAGACGAGATCTCGTTAGTGATGCGTTTTTATAAATTGGATGAGTTATGCTCTGACATACAAAATATAGACGCCTCGTGTTATGATAAGACACAGACGAACAAAGACAACTCTCTATATTATATTTGTGATGTCTCTTTCTGGGGATGCAATTGAAAACAAAACCCTATGCCAAGATCATGCATAACGTTTTGGAGTAACATTTTAATAGGAATAAATGGTGGTGTTAATTTTGTATTAGAATTTTTTCCAATAAAATCAAATATGAAAAATTAAAGCTAACATTTTGCGGGGCATGATGAAGTGAGTACCGTTTTTTATAACTTGAATACTCATAGTTAGAATAATTAAGCGAAATTTTATACACATTACCGTGACGTTATTGTCTATCTATGTATTAATTGAAAATGATAGACAAAAAAAAGAGTAAACAGTGGTGGTATACGGGGTGGGGGACTAGGAGCAGGAATATATAGGGGTCCCCATTCATTCTGCCATTTTTGCTAGTTTCTCATATAACATAAGAATAAAAAGCGTAATTTATAGGAATCAACATTTTGGCCAGCTTGATTCTATGAACAAAGTTTCTTTCCAAGAACTTCCAAAGATTGTTTTCCTGAGGGATACAACAGGGTCATCTTCAAATTGAGCTTGCTTCCTTTGTTGGAATTGTTTTTCTGATCTTTTAAAAATATTAGATACTCAGAAGAAAGACCACATGAACGTTGCAACATTCACATTAAAAATCGAATACCGAATCCTCAGTCTGCACCGATATTAATTTTACGACTGTTACCTCTCAGAATGGTTACTTGTCCGGTTTGTGGCTAGAGAAAAAGAGAGCGATCCTATTTCTTATCTTCTTCCTTTTCCTCCCTGCATGTACTCTGATGCCATCACTTGACTGTTATCATCTTTGTTCATTTTGCTTCTGCACTTGATGACTACATGTTCACACCTTGTCTAGAGGTCAGTCTTATATATATATATATATATATATATATATATATATATATATATATATATATATATATATATTAGTTTCTACCTGCTCTATTCTGGCACAAGGATGCGTTCTATGTACTCATCTCTTTGTACTTTATCTCTACAGCCCCTTTCTCACAGAAGAGACGTTGTTAGTCTTTCTCTACTTTATTGCTCTTTTCATGAAAAATGCTCGACTGAGCTTCAATTTTTGGTTCCTCTTTGTAAAACTTGTAAAAACAAGAACCCGTCTTCTACCACAATTGCAAACAGTTTTCCTTTCTCCCTTTGTGTACCTAACATCAAATAGAATTTCTATGAACAGTGTTACTTTCTAAGAACTTCCCATTTGTGGAATACTTTGTCACAAGATTGATTCCCTAAAAGGATACAACATGGTCATCTTAAATCCAATGTCAATAAATACTTGTCATAATTCATCACATTTTATTCATTCCATTCATTATTTTCAATCCTCTCATAATATTCATCATCATTCAACTGATATATTTCCTTAAAGAAAACATGATCGTTTTCAAATCCAATTGAATTAATCAAGCATAGTTGCCAATCCTTTCATAGTACTGTTCCACCATCCAACTGACAATCTCATTAACCCTTATCTTTGAGTGGCTTTTAGCCTTGCTACGTGCTGACTCATTAGTAAATAAAGTTAAAAAAATACATTCATTTCGGTGCTTTTTGTTTTTTGATGATTTTTAATTTTGACTAAATGTAATTTCTACATGTTTTATTTTCAGAAGTATCTCCCCCAGAGAGTACTGTCCCAGAAGAGGAAGCAGAAGAACAAGAGCACTTACCAGGTAAGTAATTTAATATCATCCTGTTAAAAATGTAAAAGCACCTCTATGAATTTAAACTTTGACCTTTTTATATCTTAAACTTTTAGGTTTTTGTTTAATCTATTACTATATTCGTATACTAACACTTAACACCGCACTCACCCCCTTCCTCCTCCATTCCCTCGCTTTATATTCTTCTTAGTTTCTATGTACAAATATCTACCAGAATCGCTAAGCAAATTCTCAAGTTAAAGAGTGCAAGACTAGATTTTGATCTTAGAAAATAACTATTTGATGGCAGGTACAAGTAGCTGAATGGAATGTGAGCCATGCAAACTGAGTTCAAGTTCTCATGAAGCTGGATGGGTTCATATCGTTCCTAAAGATATAAATCTTTAGGAACGATATGAACCCATCTCTTCGTTTCTCTAGTGTATGAGTGAAATAAGCGATGACAAGACGCGTTTAGGAGAAGGAAAACTCTCATAAAATAGTGTTTGAACATCACCCAACTAACATTAGAAAATTCACTTTTTACCTGACAAAATTGATTCGTAAGACTCTGGAGAAGTGATGACACCACATTGACTGGGTTTGAGACAGACGATTCACGTGGATGTTTAGGGGCAAATAATAAAAAAGCTACATTGGAAAAATAGGTGAGCAAGGAAGCGATAAACCTTTGTGTTATAAGAATGAGAAGATTGGTCTCTTACTCTTGTCATGTTACAAGAACATCATCTCTTCAACATCTCACGTCTCTCTCTTTCTCTCCCTGTCTTTCCCTGTCTTTCTCTCTCTGCCTGAAGCATGGACCTAAGATAAAGTAAAATAAAGAACTATATTATTTGGGTATAAATGTGGGCATGTACGTGTATGCGCGTTTGTTTGTGCATTCACTGCACAGACCGCAATTATTTCACCAAAGATGACAAGTAACAAATACTCTCATGCCAAGTAGAAGCCATGAGTTCAATTTATGAACATTTTATGAATGAAACAAGCCCGCACAGTCCTTTGGCCAAGAGAGTCAAATGGGCTATCCTGCCTCCATCGGCCCCAAGCTTCAAACTGATCCAGCTATCCCAGCAAACCTCCAACTTCCTGTCATTCTCAGTGGGCCAGCTCAAGCCCCTCCCATCTACTTCTTCCTGTTGACCGGGTCTTTTCACTGGTCATCGGTGGGTCACCCAAGCACTTAGCCATTTAAGATCTCAACCTGAGGTAACTGTCAGACAGAGAATTATCATGGCGACAATCTATGAACATACCCGCATCGGTCCAGCCTTTTATGCGACACTTAATTCCCCTCAAAGGGAAATATTCTTCGGGGGTGGCCCAAATGAAACCAAAGATATTTTCACTTTATCTTATGCCCCCCCCCTTTCCTCCGGCCGAGCATCTAACATTTGCAACGTCCGCCATTCATATACATTACTAAAGAAAATGCAGCCTACTGCATTTTCATATAAATGCCTTTGTGTCATTGAATTGTAATTAATGACAATCCGGCCACAGACAAGCTCCTCTGAAGAAGCATCCACCAGAGGCGTATCCAGACCAGCAGAACAGTTCTAGTGAATCGGCCAAGTAAGCCTTTTAGAGTCTTCAGGTTTTCATCCCTTAATCTGTTTATCTCATGAAATGGTAATCTTGATGCTAGTAACTAAATAATCACGATCTTATACAGCAAATTTGCCTCAACAAATATGTCTCAAAATAACCAACTTTAAACTACAAAACAAAAGAGATTAAATAATATAAAAGCTAACATTAAACTGGGAATCATCAATGGAAAAGAGAAATATATTTGTTGTATAAAAGAATTAAGGATATTTTTGTTTATTTTGCAATTTTTTTTACTTTTGTGATGTTTTCCTTATGTTCAGATGTTCTGTTGGCTGGCGTTTTATAGAATGTTTCTGCTATAATTCCTAATAATTTTGTAATGTTTTGAAATAAATTACGAGTTTACTTTCAACATTACATTCTTAAAATACATTAATTTAAAAAAAATATAATTTCTTGAAACGAAAACATGTCAGTGGTATTTCTATGCATTTTATATGTTTTTAACTACGGTTGTTTTAAAGGAATGAAAGAGAAAACTCTGAGTATTTCAAACACTGACTGAAGACGCTTGCTCCTCCATAAATTTGTGCAGTTCTAAATCTAATATTTTTGTTCTTTAATTCGCCAATATTTTTAAATTGTGAGTGTTTTATTTTCAGATAAGCTTCCTGATAATGTCAATTATTTACCAGGTGAGGAATTTCTTTTTAAAAACAAACCTACAAATTCAGTGCGTTTATTATTAAACAGGCAGCTTTCACCTGCTCACTGTTGCTTCGAAATTCAATTCTTATTCATTACTTGAAATCATCGAAACGAAACTAATCGATAAGAAAAAGAAGACAAAAATCTCTTTCTTTCTTCGTTTGTTGTAATAATAATAATAACAACAACAACAACAACAACAGCAGCAACAACAACAGGGAATATTTTTGTATCTATATTAAGCATGAAATAAATTCTTTCCTTTCTTTTTTTATTATTATCGGATATTATTGTAAATAATATTAAGCTTCTCCTTCTTTGAGCATAAAATTTAAAATTGCATATGTGATTATTGAAGCGAGCCGGACACATTTTATTATATAGATTAGTTGGCTAATGTGCGAAAGGGCAGATTTTGTTACCAACAGGTTGTATGTGATATTGCTAATCCGGAAATTGATTCACACAAATAAAACGTCATTTAAAAAGATTAACAAATCTCATATTATCGTATAAGGCGTTGTCTGACTAGCAGAAAAAAGACTTAAAAAGAAAGCATATTTTTTTCATTTTTTTTATAAAAAACGCCTCAGACAAGGCATGAATCCACTTGATGTAAGGAGCTAACAAGAACAAATATGATTATCGCAAAGACAGGAGATGCCTGTTGGCCTTAGTCTTGAAGATACCAATGCTATAGGTAGGAGGAAAACAGTCAGCAGGAAGAGAGTTCCACAAGCCTGCATTTCTTGGAAAGAAGCTACTGGAATAGAAAGCTGTATTACAATGAGGTATCAAAACAGCTAATTGATGGAGACCACTAGACCAACGAGTCAAACGAGCTGGAACAAAAGAAGCAGGGAATAGATCACATTATTCTGAAGAACACAGGCCATGATAGTATTTATAGAAAAGACTGAGACTAGCAACATCACATCTGTGAGAGAGAGGGTGCAGAGAAGAAGAAAGGGTAGGGCCAATCAAATTACAGATACGTTTTTGCACCTTATCAAGAATCCTCAAATGAGACAGATTCACGAGACCAAATATGACAACAGTATTCTATACATGGTCTGATAGTAGATTTGTAGAGATAGAGAATAGCTTCAGGTTTAAAAAAGTGTTTAGAGTGATAGAGAAAACCGACTTTATGAGAAGCAGAAAGAGCAATTAGTTTCTTTCTATTCTCTATCGCTCTCTCTATCCCTCTCTCTTTCTCTCATTTTCTCTCCAAGAAAGATTTGATGAGAGAGAAAGACCAAGAAGTTTCAGAATCGACAGAGGCAGAAGAGAGAGTGAAAGAAGCGTTTCCTCGTTGCTTGCCGAGGTCTCTCTGGGGACCGCCTGTGATTCCCAAAGGAGCTGAAGTAGTTCTTCAGTCGACAGAAGGAATCAATGCGCCCTGCAGTCTGATTGGTCTGTGTGTGACCCGCTCACTCAATCGGGACATTTTTCGGAGGGAGAAAATAGGTCTATGTTTATGACCGCTACAACCCCACTGCAGCTTCACATTAAATCTGATCGCCAGAACTGCATTTCTATCTTACAGTCTGTTTACATCCGAATGCAAGCTCAAACTAGCAAGAATTCGAATTTGAACGTTAGATTTCCGAACGCTTACTTTTCAAAATTCTTTCACATGGAAATCGCCCCATAAAATAATTATCAGTTGCGGCTAAATAATATTGTTAAACTATATTGTGTCTCTTTTTTATTTCCTTTATTTTATTTATTATTTTTTATAGTATACCTTATAATATACTCGTATATATTTAAGAGTAATACATATTTTAAAGGAACTTATCACAACACACCACTGCAGCTTCACAGTAAATCCGATCGTCAGAGGTGTATCAAGCGAGAAAATATTTTTGGTGATTGATTTTGAATTCACCGATATTATTTTAAAAATCTTTGGCGTCTTGGCTCTTCTTTAAAAATAAACCGTCTCCAGTGATTGAAGTGTAATTCACCAATTCTTAAAATCTTCTTTGGTGTTTTGGTTTTTCTAAAAAAAAACGATATTGACTCCAGCAATCTCATCTATTAATATCCATACCCCTATTTACTTGCCTCAGTACACGGGGAGAGTTAGACACAAGGTCGGTTTTTAATGTTGATAAAATTCAGCTCCCCCAAAAAGGGCACTCTGGATAGGGACAAACATTAAAATTGCTTAAGTCTAGAAGGAATCAGACAGAAAAGATGAAGTGTAGTAACAGAACAGATACGATAATTTGATCCTACCCAGAAGGCCAAAGTCGATCTTTGTATCTTTATATTTTGTTTGTAAAACATAATTAATGATAACAGAACATTTTGAAATTAATATTTTTTTCATAAGTAATCACCTTGGTATGAAACTCCAGCTCTTGAGTTTAAAATTATACTAGAAAAAAGAAAGTGAGCTGTCGGGTCACCCGTTGAGCGCGGGTTAGATTGTTTGAATCAGGAAATAGTGAGTTTGCTAAATCAGTTAAATTTTAAAACATAAAAAAGACAAAATCTAAAATTAGTTTCTTTCTATTCTCTATCGCTCTCTCTATCCCTCTCTCTTTCTCTCATTTTCTCTCCAGCTATGGATTAAATATTATGGTGATATTATGGTAATATTATGGTGATATTATGATGATATTATGGTGATATTATGGTGATATTATGGTGATATTATGATGATATTATGGTGATATTATGATGATATTACCTATTGTTCATAATAGACGATTCAATCTTTTTTCCTATAGTTTTATAACCATTTATGCATTCGTATTATTTTTCAGGTTATGTCGTATGTTTGAGTCATTTCGAAGGATGGACTATGAAGTCAATTAGTATCCTCGATACTTTAACGATACCATTCTGCACAAAGAAATGCGAAGAGGAAGGTTACACATATGCTGCTCTCCAAGTAAAGACTTTTCTCAATTTACATTCGTGTATAATTATGATCTCTCTCACAATTTTCTTTTGATTATTTCTGTTTTTGTAGATACACAAATACACACACGTATCACATATTGTTTTCATACTTTGGTATTGTCTTTACTTCAGACAATTAAACGATTTGAATGAATAAGTTTAATCCTTCATTCGCACCCATTTAAACCCTTTGTCCAGGAGAAGCAAAAGCCAGTCACAACCAATCTACATCAAACATGATTCTAATCTCTAACCTTTGCCCCCCCCCCGTCTAGTTATCTTCCCAGCATTGTTGTTCATTGTTCACTCTCTCACATGATTTTTGTCGGTTCCCAGGATGATCAAGAAACACTTAGAGCAAACATGTCAAACTCAGGATTTTTCGAGGGCCGCGTAGGTCTATTTGAGCTATTCTGGGGGCCGCACATGACTAATTGAAGTCGTTAATAAAAATCAATGCAAAATATGTTTGTTACTTAGAAGCACACACTATGCACACAAATCATTTAGCTACATTAACGAATGCAAAGTAACCAATTAGTTTAACAAAAGAAAAAATAACGAAATTTTAAACGTTAAAAGTTTGTATGCAACTTCGACAAATAAACTTTGAAATCGATAACATGTGATATATCGTTTTTAAGTTTGAAGAAACGTTCTGAAAACAATACCGTTTTTCAGTGAATGAAGCTTAAATTATAAAAACTGCAATTAAATGACAGAATGCAGTATATTGTATGTGGCCAACAAGTGTGCAGGCTACATATATACGACATGCTTCACTTAGAGACAATGTTTATCATAAGAAGCAATCAAATAAGTTTTCAAACTTGCACTTTTATTGTCCTCTGATGCACAACATTGTTAATCTTAGTGATCACTTAAAAACTGAAGGGTTTCTCTGGGCCAGCTCAGATGTTTACAGTCTGTTTTGTTTGTTTTAAATAAAAATAAGGAATTTAATATTTACTAACCAGAATCTAACAACTAAATGTTCAGATTTTTGTTAATCTAATGATATTTCTAATTTTCTGAGGGATATTTTATGTCAGCAGGTTAACACATTACATTTTAGTCTTGGGAAGTGAGTGGTATTGATGTCTGTTACACACATAAGACTGTTCTTGGTTGATAATTGATAATGCTAACATTCTTTGCAAAAGCAAATCAAAGATGGCTACTTTTGAGAAACTGTCTTTATCGAATGGAAACTCCAGAAAAGCTTTTAATTTAAAAATAATTATCAGTCTCTTTGATGATGGAAACTTTGGACTTTTCTGCTATTCTTAAAAGTTGCCAAACTCATTTGAAACCCAAATTCACTTATATGGATTTTAGAAAATATTAAAAAAAACCTTGAACAAGAAAATAGAAAACAATGGGTACATCAGCCACACATACACATACACATACAAAAGATACATACAAAACTAATTTTTTTTCTATATATTTGTCACCTAGGCAACGCGAAGTAAGCCCACTAGTTTTCTATCACTGATGATTTGAATGGGCTATAACGACCTTTTTAACACCAATAAAAGGTCAGTCTCTTTCAATGAAACCATGGTACATCTCTTAAGTATGTAACATTTAGTTTTTAAATAAATAATTTGTGTGTATATATATATATATATATATATATATATATATGTATTTATATGTACATATATATATATATATATATATGTATATATATGTATATATATACATTTGAGGAGTAAAAGAAACAATGTTTCAGACAAAATGTAAAAATAAAAATGGAATAAAGGATAAGCAAATCAACAACTAGCAAAAATAAACTCAAAAACACATGTTGAATAGTTCTACCAAAATATTTCGATTGTTAAAATACAATCATCATCAAACGGTAGCAGAACTTTAATTAAAAATAGAAAAGTTTTCAAATTTATACAAAGAACGCAATTTGGAAAAATATAGTCACGTGTAATAAACAGTAGAAAGGGAGAAAGAAAGAAATGTTAAAAAAGAAGAAGAAGAAAGAAAGAAAAAATCGGCAATTAGCTTATAAACGCCGATTGGAAACGCTGTAAGTTAATACAGTGTGGAAGGAAGATTAGTAGTAATTTAAAATGAATGACAACAAGGAATTAAACAAAAAAGAGGAAGAAGAGGAGGAGGAGCAGGAAAAGGACTCAAAGTTGTAAAAGTTATCCGTTATCATATTGATTTAGGTTCATTTCGATTAGAATCGATCTGGCAGAAGATGTAGAAATATTATAGAATCCTGGTCTTTGAATAATTGTGTTTTTTCCTGCTCCTCCTCCTCTTGTTTTTGTTTAATTCCTTGTTGTCATTCATTTTAAATTACTACCAATCTTCTTTCCTCACTGTATTAACTTACAGCGTTTCCAATCGACGTTTATAAGCTAACTGCCGATGTTTTTCTTCTTCTTCTTCTTCTTGAAGAGTTCTACTAAAGAAAGAATACTTATAATTGACTATTACAAGGGATATAGCTTATAACTAGCTATTACATAATACACATGAAATATATTTAAACAAACAGTAAAGAAATTAAATTTCAAAGAATTTAGCCTGAACTACTGGAGAAATGGGAATTGTTTATATTTTTTCTGCTAAGCGTTCTAATGTTTTATTTATAGTTTATTTTTATATAATAGATGGGCAATGGCAGGTAGCCCTGCTCTTTATATATAAAGTATATTTAGTTGTTGTGACAACAAAGAGGTACCCTCACCGGCAAGAAAAAGAATGAGGTGTTTTGCATGTCGTGTCTGCAGACTAAAGAAGAGCTTCTCTTCATAAGTGCAGTTTTTATGGTGGTGTCTGATTTGCATATGTGGAGATCAGCTGATATAAATGAAGAGGACAGCTGGGAAGCATGGAGAAGCGATTTGGATTGCAGAGAGAAAGTGGGTTGCACGAAAATTGGTTGGAAGTTGAATTACAGTCAACACTTTTTTTTAATTCTTTTATTTTTCTGGCACAGTTAGGTAACAGTTGTCTAATGACATTGAATGAATATTAAAATAGATGGTGGTCCAAAAAGATGTCTATTTATTATCGCCATCATTTCTGAAATTTCTATGAAAATTGACCCAAGACACGGATCCTGTGATTTATCAGCAGGATAGAGCAACACCGAATTGCTCCAATGTTTCACTCGAATACCTCCATCACTATTTCCATGAAGACAGGCTCATCTCTCGTTGTACTGACCACTCTTGGCCTGCACATTCTCCAGACCTATCCCCTTTTGATTATTTTCTCTGGGGTTACCTAAAAAACAGATACTATGCCAAAATCTTCAAACTATTACTGTGCTCAAAGAAATAACATTCGAACAGGTATTAAGAGAATTCTCCATGACATGTTCGACAAGGTCATTACAAACTTCAATGTGTGAGTATTGATTTACTCCTCTCCAGGAGTTAGGCACAAGGCCAGTTTTTATCTTACTCCCACAAGTAAGATATGACCCAAGGTCGGGTCGGGAAAGTGGGGTTTAAAAATTGCCTGGGCAGGCCCCGTCGGCATTCCCCGGTAGGGGCGCCTCAGGCAGTAAGCAATAAACTTACTCCTCCCCAAAGAGGGGAGGCGAAGCCTGGGAGGGTGGACCTCCTAGAACTGCACAGGACAGACCCATACACCTGCGTAAGTGTGAGTAGCCACAGTGATTCAATGCCAAGGAGCTTGGATTAAGTACATTATAAACTAAAAAAATCGTGGTATACTGGGAAAAGAATTATACCACGTGACTCTTACATGTCTATAAGACAGGTCTGTGAAAAAAAATTAAAGTTTTCCTTTCAATAATAAATCCTACTTTTATCACAAACAAGCAAAAAACTAACTGCCATCCAGCAACTATTAATCTAAATTTATGTATTCTTTTTGCATGACATATTTTTAATAATAATTCATTATAATTTTAAAAACTAATAGTTTTCGTTTAAATTACCTCCCTTGAAAATTAATGAACATAATATTTTCAGAAATGTTTAGGTAATTTATCCTTTTTTATTAAATCACTTTGATAAATTACTGTTAATATCGACGAAACTATTGCACATATATAGGAAAAATAACGCAATAAAATTACAAATGAATAACACCAAACATAAATTTATTATAAACTGTTTAAAGATTAGTTATTCAGGTTAGATATACAAATGGCTGTTTGGGTTCTCTACTTCAAGTATTTCAAAAGATTATGTATTATTGATTTAAGAAACCGTGATCCGTTTTGATAGTACAGTAGAACTCCTCTATAGTGACCAATATTTTGGTCACTATAGAGTCTACTATAGAGGAGTAGAATTTAAACAATTTACTCCTAAAATGTTTTGAATTATTCGGACTACTGTTCTCATCTTGAGTGTTATTTTCAAAATGCCCCAGCCAATGCAATCCCTGACCCTCCTCAGTTCCTGTAGAATTTGAGAATACCTCTGTCGAATCCGGGAACCCGCACGGAACTTAAAACAGAACTCCTTATTTAATCCACAGGGGTAACATGCTGTCGTTCTGTCAGCCATGACCGGGCAGAATTCCGAAGTAATTCGCAATTGTAGAAGTGTGTCACTTAGAACAGAATTTTTACTTAATACTTTATCCATTACGCCACGGGTCCTTGCAGACAATTCTAGTATGAGTTTTGGAAGCCTTAAACTTATTTCTGTTTTTTAGATGTGCAGTACTATAGAAAGGAATGTTTTGTTCGTATTTTTGTTTGGAACAAATATAGTCGTTAGAATTTAAAAAAAGAAAAAACGTCAACTATAGAGGAGTTTTCACTATAGAGGAAGTCTTCTATTAATGAGTTTTCACTATAGAGGAAGTCTACTATTAATGAGTTTTCACTATAGAAGAAGTCTACTATTAATGAGTTTTCACTATAGAAGAAGTCTACTATTAATGAGTTTTCACTATAGAAGAAGTCTACTATTAATGAGTTTTCACTATAGAGGAAGTCTACTATAAAGGAGTTTTCACTATAGAGGAAGTCTACTATAAAGGAGTTTTCATTTTAGAGGAAGTCTACTATAAAGGAGTTCCACTGTAATCAAAAAAGAACTTTTCACATTTATTCATTTTGATGGTTACATCTTTTTGAACCATCTTGTACTTTTTTATTTTGCTTTAACCTTGTACTATTATTGGTTTTTGCAGCATGGGAACGAGTGTTTGTGCGGTGATGATGCATTCATGAAGCACATGGATGATGATGCATTCAAGTCAACAGAGTGTAACAAGATGTGCTATGGCAATAATCAAACAGTGTGTGGTGGTCACAAAGAAAGATCTATTTATAAAGTGTCAGGTATGTAGCTGTGATGCACTTGAATTTTCAAGAGTATAAAAAGGATTGTTTTTTTTTTAGGATTGATAGAAAGAACAATGTATGAAAAGAGACACGAAAACACCAGAATTAAAATTTCTTCTTCTTCATCTTTTTCTTCTTGTGTCGTCCATCAATTAATGGTGACGCAGTCATTATATTTTTTTTCTTAAGGTTTATTGTATATGCGTCACGCCAAACCTGCACATAATCTATGGTACTCCACTAACTCGAGCAGTTATGCCTTCCTATTGTCGAATATATATGATCATTTGTGAACTCATGCAGTTCTGAGAACCAGATAATCAGTTTGTCGATGAGTGTAACTGGAACTACTGCTACCCGTGGAATAGCACGATTTGTGGTCAAGGTTTATTCCTCTAGATCCGTCGTGTTCTGTCTCTGCAATGGTAACCTTAAGAAGGATGTGTCTCCTCACCATGCACGGACGGGCATTCACTATGCGCATCACATAGTGTTAAGATACATGGAGTCTAGTTAAAGACACTCCTGGAGGTCATCGGAAAGGTACTTCTCCGTTGCAAACCCTTCTGTAGTTGTGGTGTTGGCATAAGTGTGCGTGCGTGTGTGTGTTACCATAACAACAGGAGACCGTTTCAGTCCGTTTCAGTCGGTGATGATGTTGGTTATTTCCTATCTGGCCTCTGCGATGTGTGCTTGCAAATCTTAGAACTGAACTCTGGTCAACAAGCTTGTTGCTTTTATGTAAACCGCTCGGCTTCCAGAACTGATTTGTGAAATTGTGCTGGAAGCAATATTAATGATAATTTGGTTATATTTTTTTTATTAATAAGTCACCATTTATTAAGGCCAAAACCCATTAAAGGATAAGAGTTAATAGGATGGATGGATTGTCAGTTGAATGATGAATAAGATTATGAGAGGATTATTGATAATGATGAATGCAATGAACAAAGTTTGATTACTTATGAGAACGGTTTATGACAAGTATTTCTTGACATTGGATTTGAAGACGACCATGTGGTAGCCTGCAGGAAAGCAGTATCGTTGTAATGTGTTCCACAGATGAAAAGTTCTTGGAAATAAACTCTGTTCATGGAAATTCTGCCTGGTGTTAGGCAAACGGAGGAAGAAAGGAAGGTTCTTTTAACTTGTAGATGACGAGTTCTAGTGTTTATGTCAGAGGTTGTTGCTTTCTTTTGAATATTACTGAATTACTTCCTTTAATGTTGCAAGCAAAATAAATAGCGATGGCGACACAACACGTGATTTATTATTATATTAAATATTACTATTTTATTTTCCTCTTTGGTTATCTCCCCTTTTTAACTACATCT
>OY744543.1:56672163-56722163 GCA_963556195.1 Sepiola atlantica | reverse complement strand
TAGGAAACGAAATAATTGAATTGAACGTGGATGTGAGTTACTATATAGTATAGTAAGTAAGGTAATGCTAGTGAATGAACAAATACTAATAAGATATAAATAATGAAATTGATAAGAATAAAATAAATAAAATATTGTCGAAAAAGAATGAATAAATAAATAAATAAATAAATAAATAAATAGAAATAGAATAGAGGACTGACAATAATGCGGTAAAGAGTAAGAATAAAAAGTTAAAAAGTATTATAAATAATAAAAATAATAAAAATAATGTAGTAAAACCTAAATTTTTTTGGTTTCTCCAATGTATCCCACATTGTTACAGATGGAACAATATATGTAATATATAACATTAGAACTGTCACATGTCAGATGCGGGTGTTGGAGTTGGATGTTCGTGTTAGGTATGTTAAATAGGGGTGCGGTGTCCATGTGTGTGCATACACGGCAACAAGGTTTGTTACATTTGTAGTTGCCATGTTGTGGTGTATTTTAGTGTGAACGGGTAAGAGTGGCTGCCAAATTGGGCGGTTGTCTGACTGCATTAATGGGAGGGAGGTTAAAGATGGACTTCATGCTGGGATTGGTTTGTAGAGTATTTAAATTTTTTTAAGGTGAGTTGTGATTTTGTGCATGTGTTGGCCATGGTGGAAGACCATGGGGATGCGATTGTTGGTGATTTTAGGTTTGTACTTAAGGAGACGTAGTCTATCAATCCTACTAGTTTTTTTAATAGTTTTTCTTATGTATTTGATGGGGTAATCACTAGTGATAAATTGTTGTGTGAAATTGGTGATGTGGTGCATGTAGTCTAGGGGGTCTGAGCATATGCGTTTTATACGTATGCACGAACTGTAAATGATGGATTTCTTCAAGTTTAAAGGGTGGTTGCTGTTGAAATTAAGAAATGTATGATTATCTGTAGGTTTAGTATAGAGGGATGTTGATATTTTTTTGTTGTGGGATTTAACTGTGACGTCTTGAAATGGAATGGAGTTATATGAGTGTTTCATGGTGAATTTTATGGTATTATTTACCTCCTCTTCAGGAGGTAAGGCACAAGGCCAGTCTTATCTTACTCCCACAAGGTAAGTATTGACCCAAGGTCGGGTCGGGAAAGTGGGGCTTGAAAAGCCAGCGCCTGAGAAGATGAGCACTCTGGCCATTAAAAATTGCCTGTGCAGCCCTGTCGGCATTCCCCGGTAGGGGCGCCTCAGGCAGTACGCAATAAACTTGCTCCTCTCCAAAGACGGGAGGCAAAGCTTGGGAGGGTGGACCTCCTAGAACTGCACAGGACAAACCCACAGACAGGTGTAAATCAAGCCCCGAAGGCCAAGACAATACCAGTCTATGGGGTGCAGTATCCATCGGAACAGATACTACACTTTGAATTTTATGATGCTCTGGAAATCATTAGTGTATTGGTAGAAGTCATTGAGGTTGGTAAGGCCGTGCGGCCAAATAAAGAAAATGTCGTCAATGTAGCGACAGTAGTGGGAGGGTTTAAGTGGAAAGTTTTGGAGTAGTCGGGTTTCTAGTGTATGCATGAATATGTTGGCATAGCTGGGGGCCATTTTAGTGCCCATAGCTGTGCCTTTGACTTGAAGGTAATTATATCTATGTATCCAGATATATATTCAGTAAGTGTGTCAACCTCCAAAATTATAGGTCTACCTGGAGGTGGAATGTTCATGGATTTGGCTAACTGGTATATGTAGTCTAGATTTAGGGTCGGTGCTTGAAGTGTATCTGTGGTGACAATGACAGAGGCAGTGTTTGCTATGAGTTCGTGGAATTTGGGAGTGGTATAGAATTTGGCTGCTTTGGGGTTAGTGGGGATAAGGGAAGTGATGATGTTGGAGGTGTGAGGGCTGAGGTTTTGGATAAGAGTTGTGAGTTCTGTTTTGTATGTGCAGGTGGGGTCTTCATGAAGTGGTTGGTAAAAGTTAGTATAACTGAGTTGTGATTCTGCTTCTTCAATATATATTTTATGGTGATGGCTTCTCCTTTATCTGCCGATTAAATTGTTATGTCTTGGTTATTTTTTAGAGTATGCATTGCTGGTCTTTCTTTTGAGGAAATATTGTGACGTTTGTTGAAGTGTTCTTTATTGTGTAGAAATGCGTCTAGGTGCAGTCTTGCTGTTTTAGTGTATTGATCTATATCCGAGTTTCGTCCACTTAGTGGAGTCCACGTATTAGGTTGAGTGAGTTTCTGAGGTTGTTTGGAATATGGAACCGTATTATTAGTAGGTGCGTTGTTATTGTGGTCCTTGAAACATTCTTTCAATTTGATTCTGCGGAGGTAATGTTCCATGTCAAAACAGATGTTTACCAGGTTGAGATGTTGCGTGGGGCAGAATGAGAGTCCTTTTTCCAGTAATGATTTTTCATCACTGGAGAGGGTGTATTTCGACAGGTTGATTATGGAGGGTTTGTTTATATTGTCGGTATTAGATTGTGCTAGATGAGAATGGGGTGTATGTTGTAGCTTAATGGAGTTTCGTAAGTTTGGTATGTGTTTGAGGATTGGGTCTTTGACTATGAGATTTGACTTTGATTTGTGATTCTTGTTACGTAGAAATTTATGCAATTTTTTTTGGTAAAATCGATTCATGGATTCGGAGATTTGGTGAATAATGTTACTTGGAAGATGTCCGTGGAGAACGTGGTATATTCTTTCTTGGTTTTGAGAGAGGGAGTGTTGTCTAGCATATCCGTTGTCTAGTGCCAAATTCCGAGGTTGAGTGGAGGCCCTGTCATATATGTCTTGTGCTCTGTTTTTATTTGAGTAGTTAGTACCGCATTGGAAAGTGTTGTTTATGGTTATGCCCATCGGTACGATGCCCATTTTTTTGCATTGACTCAGGAAAATAATGTCTGATCGGGTTTGAGCCAGTTTGATATATATGTTTGATACATATATGTTTTCCAGTTTTCTCCTATATATATATATGTGTGTGTGTGTGTATGTTTGCATGTATACCGATATATGTGTATATACATATATGTGTATATATACATATATATGTATTTCTTTGCACAGGTTTTTTTTGCTTATATATATATATATATATATATATATATATATATATATATATATATATATATATATATATATATACGGGGCTTTACGCGCTCCACTACTTTTGGAGCTGCTCCCGCTCCTGCTCCAACGCCCAACATTGGAGCTGGCTCCTCTCACGCTCCCCATTTTCACATTTTCAAAAAGGAGCCGCTCCTGACCCAACTCCGATAAAAAAGGAGCGGCTCTTTTTAGCGCTCCATAATGAAAATATACCTTCTTTCATAAACGTTCTATTCTGCCAATGAGTGGTCGAAGGACAGGGGTGGGCGTCAAAGGAGCTCGTCAATATGAGTGGGGATGTCACTTTAAGTGTAAGACCGTAAGATAATATTTGACAAAATCTCGCTAATATTTTGAGAGTTATAGGAGAACATGTCGGACGAAGTATAGGATTATACGTAAATTTTCGTTTCCTTGAGTATAAAATAGAAATAGAAAAATCCCTAAAGTATTTTAAAACAATTTTAATTTTTATTACATTAACAACCTATTTCTTCAGGAAAGGAACATTTGACCCGATATTTTTTCTATTTATTTTGGAAGGGAATTTAGATTTGTTTTAAGTAAATAAAGTTTTACTTTTAAACATTATTAGTGATTATTTTCTTTCTAAAGAAAACATTTCTCTGGGAGAGGAGAGACAGCTAGGGCAACATTAATCGTTGTGTTGTTGTTTAATATTTGTTTGTTTTACGGACGTAACTATACTGTATAATGTATATTATTATTTACAACAGAGAAACGCGCAAGTACTTTTAAACAAATCGATTTATCCATTTATTTTTCAATAGTACAATTTGGGGCGAAAAAAAACAATGAAGTTTATTTTTTAAAGATTGAATAAAAAAATATTTTTCATAAGTTGGCCAAAAAATATCAATAAATTGTCAATAATCAATTCAGAGATTTATTTAATGTCTTAAAATTTCATACAAAATATCTGGCCTAGACCGGGAGTTGCAAAAATATCGGATCAAATTTTGTTCCCCGAAAAATTAACTGGAGTAAGTTTTCCTAGGTCGAGCAAAAACTTTTATTAAAATTAAAAATTTGAATAAAAAAAAGTGAAAACGTCTACATTTGAAATCTCTAACAAAAACAAACTATTTACAATGTCAATATTCGATAATAGATATTTTAGAATAAAGAAATATATCTAATCTACTTTCAGTTCTAAAAAGACAACAAATTAGTCAGAAAGTCTAATTATTTGCTTTTTTAAATTAAAATTTAAGATATTTTCTTTAATTTAATTAATTTTAAACATCGGTTTAATTGTAGAATATGGACCGCTGTTTTCTTTCGCTCATTTCGCTTGGTATTCGCCCAAATTTTGGATAAAACTGATTGTTGGTCTTAATTATATTTTTGGTCCTGAAATAAAATTCTCATTTATTTTTTAAAGTGTTAAGAATCTAACTTTAATTCCATGTTTTAATCGCTGGCGGCCATGTTGGTTTTTATTGTTTTGTTCCTTGGACTAAATATATTTTTTCCTTGGACTAAATATATTTTTTCCTTGGACTAAAGATATTTTTTCTGCTTTAACATTTTATTACACACAAAAAAAAACTTTGAACATTCTATTTACAAAAGCAAGTTTTAACGGAATTTAACGAATTTAAAAGCAAACATGAAAAGGTTAAAACATACTAGTCGTGAATTTAAGATTAACAAAATGTCGCCGAAAAGTCGACAAGTAAAAATGTGGCATAAAAGTTCAATTTGATATATGTTAAAAAATAAATTAGAATTTTTGTCAGGACAATATGTACCATTTCACCCCAAAAATCGAGTTTATCGAACATTTGAATGAATACCGAGCGAAATGGGCGAGAAAATCCAACGGCCCCTATAGTATAATTTAACCTAAAATTCTTTATTTTAAAACACGAAATAAAAGAAAAATTGGTTTATTTATTCAATCAGCAATAAACATCCTTTTCATAAATACAAAAAAAGTTCAAATCTGTAAGAAAATAACTTCAAATACATCTATAAACTCACTGGCGACATTTGTTGCCTAAATTGTCTCCTGCCTTAAGAGAAGTGTCCCATAAAAAATTTAACATGTCGATGTAAAAATGTTGTGTTTTCAAGCTTAACTCTCGTTCTTTCTCATTCTCTCTCCTTTCCTATCCTTCTCTCTCTCTCTTTCTCTCTTTCTCTCTCTCTCATATACATTTACCAGAGATATAATTTTTTAAAAATAACTCAGAGTAAACTCTGAGACTTTCTTTTCTGTTCCTTTTTATTGCTGAATAAAAAAAACTAATGTTTAAACAAAAAAAATCAAATAATTTTGGAGCGAGGAGCGCGGAGCGATAAAACCACCGCTCTTTAGTCCCAAATGGAGTTGCTCCCGCTCCACTCCCGCTGAATATAAAATGAGCTCTCCTCTCCTTCGCTCCAGCAAAAAGGAGCGTGCTCCTGGAGCGCACTCCTTTTTGGAGGGCTCCGTAAAGCCCTGTATATATATATATATATATATATATATATATATATATATATATATGTATATATATATGTATATATATATATATATATATATATATATATATATATATATATATATATATGTGTGTGTGTGTGTGTGTGTGTGTATCTATATGCATGTGTGTGTCTATATCTATTTACATACATATATATGTATTTCTTTACACAGGTTACATTGGCTGTTACGTAGATGAGAATAACACTACTCTACCAAAGTATATTCAAGAATCAGATTCTATGACTGTCACTCTCTGCAAAACAGAATGTCGTAAGAAAGGATACAAATATGCTGGACTGCAAGTAAGTATTCCTCGTTTCTCTTTTGTTGCCTAGAATCCTTTTAGAATGCTGCTTGTTTGTTTGGAAAATAATTACCAATTTCAGAAACAAGCATTTATTCATTGAACTCATGCTGCATCCATTTATTAAGCTTTTTCACCTTACTAATTTGGTTCAGATGGATTGAAACCATTGAAATACTGGCCTTAGACATTTCTCTGACACTTTGAACTGGGGTTTGTTCAAAATTTTGTTTTCAAACGTTCCTTGTCAAGAGTGCATGTCCGTTCTCTACCTTTTTCATTTGCAAGGCTTTCATAATTACTACGGCATTTCTGAAACCACATTCGCACTGCCTGGTCATTTGTGGACTTCATGCAGCTGTTTGAGAATCATTACCGTGTTTGAACTCATGCATTAAAAGTATACACAATTATTGATTTTACATATTCATGTCAATTTTGTATAAAATTTTAAAAAATAGAAATTAAAATCAGTATTTTCCGAACGACCTAATATTTATTATAAATCAAACTCATCTCTTTGTACTTTTTTACACGAATATTATTGATGTTGATATATATATATATATATATATATATATATATATATATATTTTTTTTTTTGACGAGTAGTAGTTTTATGTAGGAGAAACTTGGGAACAAAATGAAAGATAATACATTGAGTTTACTCACGTACAATTATTCCATAAAGACAAAAAAAAACAAACAAACAATAAGGCTTGAAACAATTGTCAGAGAAAGAAAGAGAGAGTCAACAGATGACGATTAGAACGGAAGTGACGCCGCCGTTACTGACATAGCGTTGATATATTATGATAGGTAACGGAATTGCGTAAATAGGTGGGTATTTAGGTAAATAAAGTTGAGTGCTAGTTACGTAGGGTTAGGTTGGAATACTGACATCAAGTGTCTTAGACATTTATCTGACACTTTGACCTGGGTTTTATTCAACTATTGCTTTTGAACATTCATCGTGAAGATTGTGTGGCCGCCCTCCACCTTCTTTAAGGCTACACAATTTCTGAAATCAACTTTGTATTGTGCGATCACTTGTGGACCATTCTCCCTCGTGCTCTGTTGATATCTTTCGGAATCATGAACTAATGCAGACAAAAGTATATGCATTCCTTCTTTGTTCATCTTCGCTATTACAGAGCGTACATACTTCAAAACCAATGATTGTAGAGACGTCAGATTGTGTTTACTAGGGTCGTTCTTTATAAAAGAGTACACACCAATTATTTAGCATGTCAGATTCTGTATAAAACACTGCAAAAAGAAAAAGAAAGAAAATTAAATAAACTTTTTGAATGAGAGCAGGAAAATCGGCCACTATTTTCTGAACAAGCTGATACAAAGCAAGAGTGATTAGATCATAGTTCTATTTGTGAACTGATAGGATTGAAGGCGCCATTTTGTCAAATGTAATTAGTAAAATGCCACAAGTTGACAGAACCAGTTCTCAAATCAGTTCGATTGCTTAGTCACATTATGGTAACTAAATTAAACTCATCGAAGAAAAGCAAAGAAAGAATTTTCATTTCAGTAGTTAAATGTACTAGAAAGGCTAGTCGTAATAAGGCTATATGATGAAACGGTTGTCTATTCTGCCTATTTAAACAGAAAAAGTGAAACACATTTAGAATAGTTATTATTTGTTTGCTAAACCATTTTGACCATTTTCTCAATCCAACCCTTAAAAAGAAACCAAGAAAACCATTGCACTCTATTGTCGTGCGAACTTTTAAATTCCTGCTGATGTTTATAAATAAAATATATATCATTCAATTTGTACGAATTGCGTTATTAATTTATTTAATGTGCGTTATACTTTCTAGTTTTAATGGGCGGGAAGAATATTTGTTGTTTTTTTTCCTACAAAATAAAAATACCTTTTTATTTTTTTGTAATTAAAAGAAAAAAACAATTTATTGCTATGATATTTTTCAATTTAAAAGTGACAAATATCGTAGCATTTATTTTGATTGCTGTCATCACAACATCAGTATCTGTGAGTATTTACAAGTGTGTATCAGTAATGGTGTTTCTTTAGTGTATATGTTCAGTTTAAGCATCATCATCATCATCATCATCATCATCATCATCATCATCATCATCATCATCATAATAATAATAATAATAATAATAATAATAATAATAATAATAATAATAATAAAAAAAAAAAAAAAAAAAAAAAATGTGTATTCCCTATATGTAATGCATTGCCACTTGATGGGGTCTTTAACGCTTGTTACCCTCGGGTCTATATCGATTCTCAATGAATCTGATGATAATTTACAAGCCATTATCGGTTTTATGATCACACTAGCAGGAAGGCCCGGAAAAGGACATAGTGTTTCTAATTAAATCCAGAGTAAAAACTTGGGATTTAATGAGGAACACTATGTCTTTTTTCAATATGCTCATAACACCATGACTTCCTCCCCCCTCGCGTTTCGCCCCCTAATATAGCCGGAAGACACTAAGATTTTGGAAAGCTCTCTGAATTAGTGTCTTATACATATAGTTTAAATTTCATTAAAATCGTACATTATATATATATATATATATATATATATATAATGTATTTTAAGTTTTAACTCTATGTTGATTCAATTACTCTTCAATATTTTCGAATGTTTCTGCAAACATTTAGAGAAAGACTGACTCTCTTTTTGCAGCCTTGTTATGTAATAGCTCTCTTAGAGGGGACACACAGAGTTTCGGACCATTTCCATTGTCTTCCCCGTAGAATTTTATACATATGATTTAAATGTTATCAAAATAGAATCTATTTGAAGTTTGAGAGGGTTTTATTCCTATAGCTCTCTTAGGGGCACTTAGAGATACGGGGCCAATCCCGTATTTCACATATAAATACACTATTAGTTTTTATGTAGATTCTCTAACCTTCCTTTCTATAGGGTATACACACACACACACACACACACAGACATTGAGGTTTATATATATAGAGAGAGATTACAAAACTTTGCCACCTATTTTACAGTCTGGGAGTAAATGTTTTTGTGGAGATGAAGTCTTTGATGAATCCAGCCAATCAAGTGAATGCACAAAATCTTGTAATGGGGATGAAAAAGACATTTGTGGTGGAACCATTGCCAAATCTGTTTATACAGTCGGAAGTAAGTATTTTTGTAATATATTATTATACTAAATGTGAGTCAATTAACGTTTGCTTTTCCAAGGCTTTTTTCTATATAACCAGATATGCATGCTAAAATATGCCTTAGTTCTGGGATTCAGTTCTGTCTATTCTATTAAATATCAACCGTTTTTGTGGATTGTCTACTACCGAAGCACAATACATATTCTAAAGGATTCATTGGAAATGATTCATCAAGGATTGCCTACTATTTTACTCATAGCTGATGGGAGGGACATGGAATGAAGGTTCATACCTTTTCTTAATGCTAAGGAATGCAATGCTGATATAATGAAATGGAATAAGTCTATTTCTGGATATACAAAATGTTATTTATACATTCTAGCAAAGATATGCGATCAGAGCGAGCATAACTTTGCTAGTGTATATGACGAACGAACATAGACTAAACTACCCCCCCCCCCACACACACACCCAGGAGGAGGTAATGACCTGGAGGATGGTCTCATAATAACAGAATAGATACTACCCCCCCACCCCCTCTTTAAAAAAGGAGAAGGTAATTCCTGGAAGGATCGTATCATGACAACAGAACAGATACTACCCCCCCCCCCCCAAAAAAAACAACAAAAAAACAAAAAACAAAAACAAAATAAATGCAGTAATCCCTGGAAAGATGGTATTATGACGAACGAACGAACATATACTAACCCCCCCCCCCCAAAGGTAATGTCTAGGAGGATAGTATCATGACAACAGAGCAGATACTACACTGCTCCCCTTCCTGAATTGAGCATTGAAAGATTGTACATTAGTATGAAATAGTATAGTTTGGCTTCAGACATACAGGTACCAAATCTCTATGAAGCGTTTGAATGCAGAACAAGATAAACACCATTTTCAAAACTGTTACAACTACCAAACTCTATAACCATTGTTTACATGTCTCATTTTCTTGCTTTCAATAATAATAATAAAAAAATGATTCTACAGTCGAATTCTAAATTTGAATTGTTTGTCTTTTTATACTCTACTTTCTCAATTTGTACTCCAACTCTTCGTATATTGATTATACAGGGTTAGGGTTAGGGTGACTCGACCAAAATGCCACCCATAAAGTTATTAATAAAATTCACAATCCTTTCTAGAACCCAACCATATTTGGTACAAATAAACTTCAGTCTATATCTGACTTGTCCACCAAGTTTCAGTCATGAATGCCCAACAGTCTTTGTTTTATTGTCGTTCAATAATAAGCACACCTTGATACAAAATGTAAAATTGTCGAAACCGCTGACGCACTCTTCTCTTGGTACTGCCCTAATTTTCCGGTCAGGAATAGTCTGGGGATTGTTTTTGATCGACATTATCTTTAAGATGATCCCACGGATAAAAATGTGGAGAGTTCAGGTCCGGCAAGTGTATTGAAGCCCATTCAAGACCACACCTTCTACTGATGAGACGATTACCAAAGTGTTCCTGCCGCCATTCCAATGAGTCACTTGAAGTGTAGAGAGTTGCCCATCTTGTTAAAATCTGTGTTCATCCCTCACAACATCTCTTCGTCTGCCCAAGGCTGCTCCAAAACTTCTTCAAAACAACCAGGTATGGCTCAGAAGTGCACATTTGAAGCATATCATTGAACGGCGATAAAACAAAGACTGTTGGACATTCATGACTGAAACTTGGTGGACAAGTCAGACATAAATCGAAGTTTATTTGTACCAAATATGCTTGGATTGCAGAAAGGAATGAGAAGTTAATTATCGATTCCATTGGTGGCATTTCTTTTAGGTCACCCTGTTGAAGAAATATCTAAATTATTATCAGATAAGTTCCTCTTCAAGGGGCAACAAGACTTTGAAAATAACCAGTTAATTAATGCGATATGAGAATGGTATGATGGATGTGTAATGTGAGTCTTAAAGATGGGCTTAGGTCTGATGACATATGAAGAAGATTAAATCTGGACAGTATAAAGAGATCATCATCATCATCATAATCGGTTTAACATCGGTTGGCATGTATTGGATGGCATTTAGAAATTGACTTCTAAACTAATCTATCTCTGCCCAGGTCTTTATTTCCCCCTCTTTCTTTCAAATCAATCCTTATCACTTCCTCACATGTTTTCCTTGGCCTTCCTCTGCCAAATGACACTGCTACCTTAATTGTTCCATATCTACTTATCCAAACACTCTCATCCATTCTTTCAATGTGACCAAACCAACGAAGTCTCCAGTTCTGCACACATCTCCCTAAACTGTCCAGATTTAATCTTTCTCTAAGGTCATCAGATCTAATCTTGTCCATAAGATTCACATTACACATCCATCTTATCATTATCATATCATTTTTCCCATGTAACACATATCCCCAACCATCACTGGCCAGGTTTCATTTCCATACATCATTACACTGCACACCACATATGCCTGATGGACTGTTACCTTGGTTAACAGTGGTAACACTCTAATGGTTAATAATGGCAGAAGTTCCCTGAACTTTCTCTATTCTAAAAAACAAACCACAAAAAAGTGATTATATTTCTGAAATGAACATACGATTGTTTTTGTCTTAATTGGCCTTAAAAATAATATCAGACATTTTTGTTTGTGTCAAGAGCTTGAGGATGATGATGTTGGAAAGCTTTTTCTTTTAATTATTCCCAAAGGAAAGAGGCAGAAGGGCTTTAATCTACATCTCTCCTTAAAGAAGTCTGCAAAAGAATTAATGGAAAATAAATAAATTAACAAATACACATAAATTATATACGTTTTATTTACGAAACATCCGAAGGTATACAGGATTTAAAAGTTTGTATGACGGTGAAGTAATTCCAGAAATATTTTAGTTGAAATATTTTCAACACATGTTAAGCTTCTGCTGATGTGTGAGTATGAACAGCTAAGCGTGTGTATTTTCTCCCACGAGTTGGTTTATGTAGTGTTTATTAGACGTGGAGAGCATGTACGTTGTTCAAACTGTTATCTGACATATTTTGTTGTGCCGACAATTTGTTGATACAAGTCTGGACTGCCGATATTTTGTGTTCTTTCTTTATATAGTGTATGAATCGGCTCTCATGGGTTAGCAGAAAATTTTTAACGGTTTTTTAACGGTTTCTTTTTAGAGGATTTTATGGGGATTTTTTTCACGCTTCTCATTGAGATATATTTTCTTGTATTTATTTTATTTGAATTTAGAACCGATTTTGTACCAAAATATGCAACTCCTTTTTTCATTCATATTTTTTGAGTATTAGCACATATCAAACATCCAGAAAACATAAACATTTTATGAACATTGATAGAGACAATGAATGAGATAGAGAAATTGATAGAGAAATTGTTAAAATACAAATTGATAGAAAAATTGTTAAAATACAAATTGATAGAAAAATTGTTAAAATACAAATTGATAGAGAAATTGTTAAAATACATGATAAAGGAAATGAAAATGATAGAGCCTAGCCTAGCGAATGAAACCTGCCCTGTTTCACTACAGCCTACACAGTTCCCATTCCAAATGTGATCATATATATCCATATTTGAAAAATCAAAAGGGACTCTTTTGCACTGAATCGATGCACCACTCGTATAGATGGTCTCTAAATGTTTTGTGCTTCTTTCGTTTAATAGAAATCTGCCTTTTGTTAACACATTATTTGCATCATCTCTCACGTTAGACCGTAAGAGTCTCGGCCATTTTTCAGGATGGCTTGTTCTCTATCGGTCTGCGGTATGGTCCTGTGCAGTTCTAAGAAGTTCACCTTCCCAGGCTTTGCCTTCTCACTCTTCCAGAAGGGGTTAGTTTATTGCTAATCGCCTGAGGCGCCCCTACCGGGGAATACTGACGGGCTGCCTAGGCAATTTTTGTTCGTCCAGAGTGCTCATCTTCTCGGGCGCTGGTTTTCCAAATTCAACTTTCTGACCTTATGTCACATCTTCCGCTGTGGGAGGGAAATAAATACAACTCTTATTTTATCTTTTGCAGGTCACCTTGGATGCTTTGAAGTACATAAGAATCAAAGTTTTGTTAAGCAATTTGAAAATGAAAATATGACGATTCCTTTTTGTAAAAGCGAATGCCAAAAGTACGGAACTGAATATGCAGCTCTCAAAGTAAGTGCTCATCCATAGTTTCAGAGCCCATTGTTTTTTAAATCTTTCTTCCCTACATAAACGACTTGAAAGGAGTGATGCACTCCTAAATACACTCCTTGCCAGCTAATGATACATGTGATCAAATTAAAACCTAAAAATAAAAATAAAATTAGAAAAATTTTGCAACTGCAAAATCTCCATAAACTTCTGATTAAATTAAATTTAAAAAATATATTTATATTTTTTATTAAAAAAATATAAAAACTTGATTTAAAAAAAATGTTCATTCTAATATAAAATATGTTTTTGCTTATTCAATTTTTTTTATCTAAATAAAAATAGTAAGCACATAATCCGCATGTAAAATCGTTGCATTGTTCAACTGGAAATAAAAAATGTCCTAAAATAAAAAAATGTCCTAAAATAAAAAAAATGTCGTAAAAAAAAAAAATGTCGTAAAAGCAAAAGTGTCCCTTCATTTAGTGTTTCATTTTATTGTACTCGAGATTTCTTAATTGGACCTTGCCAAATATTAGTTTGTTTGGACCCCCCCCCCCCCATCATCATCATCATCATCATCATCATCATCATCATCATCATCATCATCATCATCATCAACAACAACACCGCCAACAACAACAACAACAACAACAACAACAACAACAACAACAACAACAACAACAACAACAACAACAACAGCTGCTGCTGCTGAGAAACGACCTCTGAGATATTCAATATTTTCTTGGTTGAAATGCTTATAATACTTATTGAATCAAAATACTCAATCTCGATTGGTTGTCTATTATATTGAACATCAGTCAATCAGAAAGAGTTCACCTCCTGGAGCTTTGCACCTATGTGTGTTATCTATATAAGCGAGTGCCCATGCGCTGTCCTCAGTACGATGCCCCACTTTGCCACAGGTACCTATGTCATTCATAACACAGTGTTAGTAACTTCTACACATATTCTTAATGTGCAAACAAACCTTGGGTCGTAGCACCCTGACAACTGGCATCTCGACTACAACACAAGGCACAGTCATGAACTTATTTCTAAATATAGAGACAGCTTGTCAGTCTCACAAACTCACAAGTCTATGTACATATGAACATAACAACACTTTTTTCGTCTAGACCAGTTTTTCCTTTCTAAACTCTCCACTTTTGGCTGTTCCACATATTTGGTCACTCTGATTTACGGACGTACTTTTGACTTAATAGTAAACTGAAATTCAATTTAGCTCTTCCTTACTCTGTCTAAGTCGGACTGCTTCTTTCAACCAAAATATATAGCAATGATTCATTGAGCATTTTCCATTTCTTGTCAAAGTCTCTATACTCTACTTGAAGAAAAACTAATTTTCCAACTTCTGCTTACTCTTCCCCATATAAATACTATATATAAAACAGCCCCAATAGATACCAATCTGTTTTTCTTATTATCGATACAAAAAGTCTTGGTTCAATTGCTGTCTTTCTTAACTGGGCTTTGCAGCCGGTGAATATTTCCACCCAACTCTCTGTTTTCAAATGGTTTTCACATCGCTGAGCACGATCCATGAAAAGAACCGACGAACCAGAATCAAATATTGATTTTGTATGAAAACCGATAAAGCGACTGACTTTACTTTATATATTAGAATTAAATGACAAGATAATAGACCAGTATCGTTTTTATTTGAGTTTGGAGTACTTATCAAAATGTTCTAAAAAAGTTTTCAAATATTCACACTAAAACACGTTTTGAAATCTTAATTCACACATTTATTAATAAAACACGTTTTGTAATCCTAATTCACACATTTATTAATAAAACATCTTTTGTAATCCTAATTAACACATTTATTAATAAAACACGTTTTGTAATCCTAATTCACACATTTATTAATAAAACACGTTTTGTAATCCTAATTCACACATTTATTAATAAAACACGTTTTGTAATCCTAATTCACACATTTATTAATAAAACACGTTTTGTAATCCTAATTCACACATTTATTAATAAAACACGTTTTGTAATCCTAATTCACACATTTATTAATAAAACATGTTTTGTAATCCTAATTAACACATTTATTAATAAAACACGTTTTGTAATCCTAATTCACACATTTATTAATAAAACACGTTTTGTAATCCTAATTCACACATTTATTATAAAAACACGTTTTGTAATCCTAATTCACACATTTATTAATGAAACACGTTTTGTAATCCTAATTCACACATCTATTAATAAAACACGTTTTGTAATCCTAATTCACACATTTATTAATAAAACACGTTTTGTAATCCTAATTCACACATTTATTAATAAAACACGTTTTGTAATCCTAATTCACACATTTATTAATAAAACACGTTTTGTAATCCTAATTCACACATTTATTAATAAAACACGTTTTGTAATCCTAATTCACACATTTATTAATAAAACACGTTTTGTAATCCTAATTCACACATTTATTAATAAAACACGTTTTAGTAATCCTAATTCACACATTTATTAATAAAACACGTTTTGTAATCCTAATTCACACATTTATTAATAAAACACGTTTTGTAATCCTAATTCACACATTTATTAATAAAACACGTTTTGTAATCCTAATTCACACATTTATTAATAAAACACGTTTTGTAATCTTAATTCACACATTTATTAATAAAGAAACCCTTTTTTACAATCTATTGTTTTAGAACTCGCATATCTGCATCTGCATGAATCTGCTTCATGAGGAAAACAAAAAAATATCTGGATGTGACAAGAAGTGTGCTGGAGAACCCTTAACCAGATGTGGTGGAGTAGATGCCCTTTCCATCTATAAAATTGGAGGTATGTGGTCGATTTATTTTCATTAACTCCTTGCCAAATGAATTATTTATGGCGAAATGTTCAAATTTTGAATCCATTTTTTTGTTAAATTAAAGCAGAAACTGTCAGCTGAAACTGGTAAAATAAAATAAAAGCTCATTCACTGTTCACTACCAGAGCGATACAATTCTCGGGGCATTTCGTGTGTCTGGCAGAATAATGCAACAAGCTTAAAGGAGAGGTGGAGGCGACGAAATGGGTTCAAGAGGAGGAGTACTAAGGCTACTTGATTTGGCATTTATGGTAGATATTTGTATACAAGGAGGAGAATAAAGTGAGGAATGCAGGCAGAAAAAGGTGAGCGCAGTGTTAAGTGTTGGTGTCTGAAAAGGGGTGAGAAATGGTGAAAACAAAAAGCATAGGCCAAGTATGAAAAGAGCGATAGACTAAGCGAAGGGGAGGGAGAGGCAAGAAGAGGAGCAAATGTGCTAGGTGATATTTGAGTCATCCAGTGTCAAATGTAGTCAAATTTGTCGATCAGAATTTGTTTGGCGATTATTGTGGATATATATATATATATATATATATATATATATATATATATATATATACAACATTTTAAATAAATATTTATTATTATTACCTACACACATCGATGTTTCATGCTTATGCAATCTTCAGTGTAGGGAATGTTAATTATTGCTGGTCAGAGGGCACGAACTCGGTTTCAAAGTCATCATTGACTCGTAGTCTGATATTCTACCTACCAATTAGCACGGAAATTAAGACAAATTTAACTCTTTATATGCTAAATCAACGAACGCACATAGTAAACAGTGGAACAGTATTCAACAACGACAAAAGTCGGAATATAGCATTTACGCCATAGTGTGACTACTTATTATTAAATTCTCTAAGAGGCACCAGTCCTTGTAATAAGGATGCTATAACAATATTTTAAATAAGTATTTATTTTTATTACCTACAGACATCGATGTTTCATGCTTATGCAATCTTCAATGTAGGGAATGTAAATTCTTGCCGGTCAGAGGGCATGAACCCGGTTTCAAAGTCACCACTGACTCGTAGTCCGGTATTCTACCCGTCGGACGCCACTAATTAGCATGGAAATTAAGAGAAATTAAACTCTATATATGCTAAACCAGTTTGTAACAGAAATATTTTCACGATATTTTGTGTCTTAAAAATATGAACAATAATAAAGATATGAGATATCTTGGGAAAATAGAGGTTTAAAGAATAGCTATTATTAAAGAATAGAGGTTTAAAGAATAGCTATTATTAAAGAATAGAGGTTTAAAGAATAGCTATTATTAAAAAATAGAGGTTCAAAAGATAACTATTATTAAAGAATAGAGGTTTAAAGAATAGCTATTATTAAAGAATAGAGGTTTAAAGAATAGCTATTATTAAAGAATAGAGGTTTAAAGAATAGCTATTATTAAAGAATAGAGGTTCAAAGAATAGCTATTATTAAAGAATAGAGGTTCAAAGAATAGCTATTATTAAAGAATAGAGGTTTAAAGAATAGCTATTATTAAAGAATAGAGGTTTAAAGAATAGCTATTATAAAAACTAAATTCACCTAATCAATACTTTATTATCAGTGCCACATTGCCCCTACTCCCACATCATAAGTATATATAATTTCAGTAATACGTTTCTTACCTGTGATCTTAGATCTGTCTTGTCTTGTGTGAAACTAGTAATAACAGAGATAAGATAGTATTAAAGAGATGTAGCTGCTGATGCTGATGATGGTCATCGTTAGTTCCAGGATTCTGTACTAACAATGCTGGGGTGTTGGCTAAACGATCTAGTTTTGGTAAAAAAGCTGATATGTTCTATAACCACAATTCTTATTTATTAGGTTTAATATCTCAGCTTAAAAGCAATTAAGGCATGCTAACTTTTACTAAAAGAATCAGAGTTATTCCCCATAACAGAAGTGGCTATTTAACAATATCTCCATATTAGTAAACTATCGCACCAGATCAAATATTAAAAAAGAATTGTAACGAATTCCGTTAGTTAACATGGTACAACAATAAAAATAACAATTGGCTAGTAAGAATCAAAGTTTGATTTGTCAATTTAAATACTATTTAGGTCCAACTTTTAAAATCCAGCAAGCATTATATATATATATATATATATATATATATATATATATATATATATATATATATATATATTCTCATCTTACCATTCCTACTATTACAGTATATTTCACGTTTTCTCATCTTACCATTCCTACTATAATAGTCTATTTCACGTTTTCACATCTTACCATTCCTACTATAATAGTCTATTTCACGTTTTAATATCTTACCATTCCTACTATAATAGTCTATTTCACATTTTCTCATCTTACCATTCCTACTATAATAGTCTATTTCACGTTTTCTCATCTTACCATTCCTACTATAATAGTCTATTTCACGTTTTCACATCTTACCATTCCTACTATAATAGTCTATTTCACGTTTTCTCATCTTACCATTCCTACTATAATAGTCTATTTCACGTTTTCTCATCTTACCATTCCTACTATAATAGTCTATTTCACGTTTTCACATCTTACCATTCCTACTATAATAGTCTATTTCACGTTTTCACATCTTACCATTCCTACTATAATAGTCTATTTCACGTTTTCATATCTTACCATTCCTACTATAATAGTCTATTTCACGTTTTCTCATCTTACCATTCCTACTATAATAGTCTATTTCACGTTTTCACATCTTACCATTCCTACTATAATAGTCTATTTCACGTTTTCTCATCTTACCATTCCTACTATAATAGTCTATTTCACGTTTTCTCATCTTACCATTTCTACTATAATAGTCTATTTCACGTTTTCACGTCTTACCATTCCTACTATAATAGTCTATTTCACGTTTTCACATCTTACCATTCCTACTATAATAGTCTATTTCACGTTTTCATATCTTACCATTCCTACTATAATAGTCTATTTCACGTTTTCATATCTTACCATTCCTACTATAATAGTCTATTTCACGTTTTCTCGTCTTACCATTCCTACTATAATAGTCTATTTCACGTTTTCTCATCTTACCATTCCTACTATTATAGTCTATTTCACGTTTTCTCATCTTACCATTCCTACTATTACAGTCCATTTCACGTTTTCTCATCTTACCATTCATACTATAATAATCTATTTTACGTTTTCTCATCTTACCATTCATACTATAATAGTCTATTTCACGTTTTCTCATCTTACCATTCATACTATAATAATGTATTTCACGTTTTCTCATCTTACCATTCATACTATAATAATATATTTCACGTTTTACTGTCTTACTATTCCTACTATAATAGTCCTCCCCCAGAAGCGGAGCTAATGAAGGATTATTATTTAAAAAAATGTGTTGTTATTATTTTTTACATTAATGGACAGTTATTTAAAATAAAAGAATTTGTTATCTTTCTTCCGTGTACGTTTCTCCCCTGATCAAGATTCACACATCTTACTATTAATAACGTTAACTTTGCGTTTTGTTGTTGTATTATATTTTTCGTCAGGGTTTGCATTCATTTAGATTTGCTTTCATTGCAGCCTTATTCTTGTTAACTCTAGTGCGTTCTCTATACGGTTTTAATCCATCGATTGACACGTACGTATGGTCACCGTTGTTCATATCAACATGGAAATGCTTAGCTGACCGAGCGATAACTTCATAAAATATGAATATTGGATATTCCATTTATATGTTTACATAGCGATACAAAAGGCGAACATTCTTCCCCGTCATAAGTGCCGCAATATTGCATAAGTACTAAACGGGAATAAAGGCAATGATGAAGAAACCAAAGTGATAAAGTGATGGCTACGTTTACGCAGATGAACATACATTTATTTTCTTACAAACATTTTTTCAAAGAAAATCGTACGAGGGACATAACACATGATATATAACAGGTGAAAAAATATTTAATTCAGAAGTCGTTTTCGCGGTTAACAATGAAATAAGTAAATGAAAAGAACAAGTTAGTTTGTCTATCAATGAATAAAAAATATAGTAAAACTAAAGAAAAAGTTTGACATGCACATTTGTTCATATGTAATATAAAAAGAAAAATGTAAACTTCATGATATATATGTTCATATAGATGTGGCAAATTTTCATACTTTTGCATTTTTGAAAAAGTTCAATCAAAAATTATTAACAGACGACAACATTTCATTGTAAAAGTTCTTGTTAACTTGAAGTATTGAACAAAATGTCTGGTTTCTCCCTTTTTAAATAATAATTTAAAAAATATTACTTTGTAATTTTGAAAACGAAACAATTATTAACCTTCTAACTTAATTAATATTTTAAATATATCTTTATTTCCCCTTTTCCTTTTAAATATTACAATGTCAATTTCTGGGCTGTTAACATTTAAACTACCTTTTTCTTTATTTATTTACCCTTTGGGTAAATGAATAATAAATGCAATATACTTTTTAAATAATTAGTCATTTTAACTGAATAGAAAATAACAAGGATTCTTTACAGATATCCTTAATAAATTTTGGTTACATTTGTATTTTTTTATTGTCCAAACATAACTTAAATAATGATATTTTGTCATACTTTTTTTCATAGAACAATAGTCAATGTTTGGTGTTATTCAAAATATAACTTTAACCAATGACTTTTGAGTCATATATATTTGTGTATTTCTTGGTACTTTTCCAAGAAAATAAATTTAATCAGTCATCAAATCCACAGAAGAATGTCTACAACACAAATTGACACGTTAGTCAATTAAATTCATAAAGTAAACTCTTAAGCGAGACAAACATCTTAATTCTATTATACTATATTTAAAATAATTGTCGATGGATAATATCCAGCTTACATGGAAAAGGATTAACAAAATATATTGAAACTGTTGTCTGCTAAGTTGTCCACATTCTTAAACTGTCACGTGACTCAAATTAACCAATCAAATGATGACACCAGTTCAAAGTAAATAAAAAGATAGTCTGCTTAGAATATTTTAAAAAAACTGAATCAGTTAAAATTGATTCATACAAACTTTTTCTTCACTAAACGTTTTAATTAAAAACACAATATGCCCATTAAGAAAATACATTTTAAAAAGTGTGTGTACATTGACAAATATAATTCCTACATAAAAGTCTACGGTATAAATCCCTAAACACATTCAAGATATACATGTATATCCAGGGTAAATACGGAGAGTGCTTTAGCATGTAAAACAAAATACAACTTATTTTGTATAGAAAAAGTGGCTTGCTGAAATGCTAGCGGTCTGGAAGTTCTGTCTCACTACTTAGAAGCTAAGTCTGACGACACAGCATCAGCAGTGAGCTACCATTTAAAGATGGAGAGCTGGACCAGACAAATCTTGCCAGCCTCCAACCCCAAACCAGAAAGAGAGCAAGCTCGATTTCCAATCTTGCACCATGTATGTGCGAGTCTTTTTCGTACTTTAAAACTGAAGAGTGAGATTCTTTGATAATAGTTCAAGGGAGGTAACTTGCGATTCTACTGAGCCAACTCAGTCATTGTCAAACATTTTCAACCTTTAAGAATGGGCGCCAAACTTTTGTTTTGTTCAAGCGGTCTAGATGTTTCTATCAATCATGCTCATTTACTCCAGTCTCTCTTGTTAGCAACTTCTTATGTTTGGAAGGGAAACTAGTGTTATTCCACAACAGCGAATAATATGTGTGCACCATTGACATCACCCCACCTACAAAACTGTATTTAATTACCTTGTAATTCTCTAATAAAAATATTTTTTATTCGGACATAAACACATTTTCTGCCCACAGTTCCAGTATTTTCCCGAATTCTTTTCTGTAATTTTCGACTCCATTTGGCATAAAAGTTAAGTTTATATACATTATAAAGTAAATTAGAACTTTATTTAATGACAAAATGTACTATTTCAGATTTAGATCAGTTTCATTATACAGAAACAAATAGACTTTTTAGTTAAAAATAAATATTTTCTATACAAAAAGGTATATATATATATATATATATACACACATATATATATATATATATATATATATATATATATATATATATATATATATATATATATATATATAACTTCTTTTATAATATAGTAGAAAATCCTAGCAGAGAGCTCAATTAATTGATAATTAAAATTAAGAGCGTAATATTTATTTATTTTCTGGTACAGAAATATTAGTATAACGTTAGTACTGTCGGTTTCAAGCTCAGAAGGACTTAACCATCCGGCCCTCTTCAGCTTATGTTGTCACCTCAACATAAGCTGAAGAGAGCCAGATGGTTAAGTCCTTCTCAGCTTGAAACCGACAGTACTAACGTTGTACTAATTTTTCTGTACCAATATATATATATATATATATATATATATATATATATATATATATATATATATATGAGAAAATGAATGATGAGAATAAAAATTGAATAAAATACAATATTTATAAAATCATCAATTAATTCAAACAAGGACTATATAAAAAACTATTTTTCTTTCCTTAATCTATGGATTTTCAAATATATGCTCTTATTATCAGAGGAAAATTCGAAGGATAAAACAGTAAAGTTTCCTCTGATAATAAGAGCATAGCTTTGAAAATCCATGGATTAAGGAAAGAAACAAAGTTTTTTTATATATATCATTTATTTGAATTAATTGATGATTTAATAAATGTTATCCAATTTTTATTCTCATCATTCATTTTCTTTTTACTACTGCTCTATCTTGTATATTGAGCATTGGCTAGGATTTAATTTAAAGATATAATTTTTATCTTTATTATTTCTCCATTTTTATATATATATATATATATATATATATATATATATATATATATATATATATATATATATATATATATATAAAATGAAGTAATAAGATAAGGTGTCAATAAAATTTTATTAGAATTCAAAGTTCAAGCAAATTATCTTAAAGTCCTTAGCTCATGAGTTTTCAAAGATAATTCTTCTCTTCACAGGACCATTACCGCAGTTATACCACTACAGGTAAAAAAATTAAACTTTGAAAATATATAAAAATATATACAAAAATACATAAACATATATAACATCAAATATATCAACCCAAAAACATACTTTTTTGTTAAATCTATATAATCCATCCAAGATTTAACAAAAAAGTATGTTTTTGGGTTGATATATTTTATGTTATATATTTTTATATATTTTCAAAGCTTAATTTTATTACCTGTAGTGGTATAACTGCGGTAATAGTCCTCTGGAGAGAAGAATTATCTTTGAAAACTCATGAGCTAAGGACTTAAGGATACTTTGCTTGAACTTTGAATTCTAATAAAATTTGATTGACACCTTATTTTATTACTTCATTTTATATTATAATATTAATGCTCTATCCAGTATATTGAACTTCAGTTTTGATCCGGAGGTTTCACTAATTATAAGATATTAGTTGACGCTTATATCTTTTGTTGGATTGCTTCATATATATATATATATATATATATATATATATATATATATATATATATATATATATATATATATATATATATATATATATATATAAATGATTTATTTACTTTTGTTAAATAAAGTCTAACTGAATCTCTAAAAATATATTTATTTTTTCGTAACTTGAGTCTACTACCCACCCCCCTCCCAGTGTAAGACTGTGTTAGAAGTGGCAACGAATGTTGTTATTATGTATCGACTCTCGATGTGACAAAGCTCAAATCAGCAGTTTCTTTCAATCAATTGAAAGCAAGAAATATTCACTTCCAAATCTTGTGTGTAGTATGAAAACCCAAGCACACAGCTTTCTTTCTCTTTCTTCCTTTTATTCCAGAGCCAACAGACGTGCGCACAACATAATCCTGCCTAGCCCCTTTGAGGGGCGAAGGACCCATCATCAAGCAGCACACACATAACGAGCGACGTTCATGAATCACTGAACGGCCAGCGAAGCACACGCATGCTGCTCAACGGACGCACATTTACACAAGTTCATCGACGCACACACTCTCTCACTAACAAAACAAAAGCACGATATTTACACACACGTAAACGCACGCGGCACCAACTGAAATGAACATGCATACACTCCCTTACTAACAAAACAGGCACTCCCCACACACACTTCCATACCTTTCCATTTACACACCCATAAACACACACGTCGCTAGCCGAAACAAACATGTGTACTCATTTTCTTTACACACAAAACAATTTCTCTTTCACCAGAACTTTCTTAGAACTCTTTAAACTTCAGTATTCTACGAACTCTTTATCTTGACTTGTCTCGAGTTGTCAATAAACAATTTTTGTTATTTTGTATGGTTGAACTTTGTCATTCGTTCATTTGATCTCAACATCATTATGTTTATTTATGTTTATTTTTATTAAATAAAATCTAACTTAATCTCTGAAAAATATTTTCATCTTTTTGTAATTTGTTTCTATGAAACAGACCCCCTCCCCCCAAAATATTTTTATCTTTTCGAATTTGTTGTCTATGAAACAAACTCCATCCTCATAAAAAATATTTTTATCTTTTCGAATTTGTTGTCTATGAAACAAACTCCATCCTCATAAAAAATATTTTTATCTTTTCGAATTTGTTGTCTATGAAACAAACTCCATCCTCATAAAAAATATTTTTATCTTTTCGTAAGTTGTGTCTTGGAAACGGAACCCCTTTCCCAAGTGTAAGAGCGTTTTTGTCAATTTCGATGAAATTTTTAATAAGATCTTTCGGTCGGTTGTTTTTGACTGGGTTTGAATAATAATAAAAAAGGCCAAATCATGGAATATCCGTTAATTTGAAATTCAGACTCGTCTCTCTTAGAAACGTATTAAAAACACGCCCACTAGAGTAACTCCCCTTTATGCTGCAATTGACCAAAAACCACAATAGGCTTTGGCCAAGGAAGGAATTTCCCAACACCATTCACCCATGCTCAGTTAAACTTTCTTGGCACTTTCTTGTAGCACTAAGTCCTATAGTACTCAAACATTTCTTTTACCAGCAGTAAACTTATTGTCATAAACACCAATATTTAACAACTCTCTAAACGTAAAAGGAAAAAAGAAAAAAAAAAAGAAGGAAATTTAGATTGGACTTTATAGTCCCCGCTCCAATCTACATTTCCTTCAATAACTTTTCTTCGGGTCGTCCAATTTCAGTGAATTTGGTATTATTTTGTAGAGTTATGATAATTCTGGCGATTGTGTAGAATTATTTTTATTTCATCTCACCAAACGCACGGTTTTTAAAATTGTGAATATTTCGGCATTAATAACTATTATTTTATATTTACCCACTTGATGGCTATCATTACCCTACAAATTAATACCACCTTTTTTTAAATTGGTCAATTCAAATAAAATTTTAAAAAGGTTTCCCATATGTCTAAAAACAGATTTCCTTCTTGTTTTTTTGTTTAAGGGAGTCTTGAATATTGGTGTGTGTGTTTATGGGTGTGTGAATAGGTTTACTGTTAGTAAAACATGAGTTTTTCTTCTTCCTGTTACGTACCAGGTTGGAAAGAGGAGACAGAAGATCTGCACAGTCTGGGATAAAGTGCCTGTAGTAATTAAGTAGAGTAAGGAAGTGCCGTAGTTGGCGAAATGAAATGGATGGCTTAAAGCGCCTTCACTTTTTCAGTTACAGGAAATATATCTTCAGGACTCATAATGTGAACCAAGAAAGCACCCAAAACACATTTATCAAGATTAATCTTCACCTGATATTGCTGAAACGATTGAACAGTAGGCAGAGATGAATTACATGTTCCTCGGGCGAGGCACTTGTCACAAGGATGCCATCAATGTAATTATAGACAAAGTAAAGATCTCTCACTACTAACGGTGGAAGTTACTAGCCGCGTTTTGCAAACCAAAAGGCATAGTAAAGAATTCAAACCCTCCAAAAGGAGTTTTTACAACGGCTTTAGGTATGTCGGACGGGTACACTGAGATCTGATGATAAGCCTTAACCAAATCCTACAGAGACGAAACGAAATTCTGTATATGTGGGATTGTTTAACGATCAGATAGCGTCATGGTGTTCAGTCGTCGATAGTCCCCAGTCAAATGCCAATCTCCGGAGCACTTCAAGACCAAATGCCTATGGACTGGACGAATGGCGTATAGTTCCCAGCTGCAGCATATGGTTGAACTCAGCCGTTGCTCATTTTAATGTCTCTATAGGAAGGTGGCGAGGGCGTGAAAACACAGGAGCACCAGTGGTCTCAATATGATGTTTTTTTGAGTGAGTAGGTTTATCTCACGCAAGAATTTAGATTTGTAAACTCCGGAAAGGAGTATAATAATGTCTGGTATAGGTCATTAGTAGCAGCATGAAGAATACTGGGCTGATAGATGGAACGGTAAGTTTAAAACCCAGGACAGAATGTTCCATATTAGCATCTATCAGTTGACATCTGCACATATCCACTAAAAGATAAAAGTGGTGCAGAAAGTCCGAGCCCAGAATAGAGTAAGGCAGATCAGCTACAGTGAAAACCCATGTAAAGTTTCTACACAATTCCAAGTTTAAGGAACGAGAAATTTGATTGTATGTGGAAATAGGGTAGTAATTTATGACTTGCGGCAAAAAGGGTGAAACAGGTGGCTTCTCAGTGAAGAACTTCAGACGTCAAATACTGCAAGCTGGTATTAACCACATAACATAATTAGGATATGGAGTCCATAAGAAAAAAATGCATAGTTGTTAGGTAAATCTTGTGGAGACGCTGCCGTTCTCAAGGCTCCAGAAATTAGTTTCCCTGGTTGGAAAAGGAACAGCACTTTTTACAGCTATGTGACTTTATTTAAATGAGCCAAACATGAATATCCTCAGCGAACGCAGGTAAAGAATTGCCATCCATATTTTTATATCAACAACAGACCACAAAAATCAAAGGCCCCAAAAGAAAATCAATGTCAAAGAAATATATCTGAGAGAAAAAAGAGTGAAAATATGTATGTGATGCGAAAGCAAACGAAGAAAAAAAAAATATTTTCCAGCAGAGAAAAAATTACGTATGTATGTTTTTTGTTTTGTTTTTGTAAAGAGAAAAACAAATCTACTCACTTTTCCAGCGGTCCTTGCAAAAAATATATTTCTAGAAAAGTTTTTTATTTTAAAGGAAGAAAAGTGATATTTCTTCTTTTAGCACATTAAGTTGTATTATTGCAATTTACAATTTAAATATTTGTTGGCAGCATATTGCTGTCGTCTGCAATCTTTAAAGAGGTCATTGGCCGCTGTGTTGCTGCTACCTTCAAATTCACTGAAAACTTGTTTTCTTTTGAGTGTTTTCTTTTCTTTGTTCTTATAATGTTTCGTTTTTTTTTAGCAAATCCTTTCATTGAAAAAGTTTTTTTAGAAGAAAAAAGATTTAAAAAAGATTTAAAAAAGATTAAAAAAAACATTTTTCTCACTGAAGAAATTCAGTGAGAAAAATGTTTTTTTAAAAAATTTTTTTAGAAGAAAAAGGTTTTATGGTTTTCTGCAGTGAGAAAGATTTTTTTTTTTTTAAATTTTAGACGAAAAAGGTTTTATGGTTTTCTGCAGTGAGAAAGATGTTTTCTTTTTAACGAAAAAAGATTCATGATTTTCTTCAGTGAGAAAAATGTTTTTTAAAAAAAGTTTTTAGACGAAAAAGGTTTTATGGTTTTCTGCAGTGAGAAAGATGTTTTCTTTTTAACGAAAAAAGATTCATGATTTTCTTCAGTGAGAAAAATGTTTTTTTTTTTTAATTTTTAGAAGAAAAAGGTTTTATGGTTTTCTGCAGTGAGAAAGATGTTTTCTTTTTAACGAAAAAAGATTCATGATTTTCTTCAGTGAGAAAACTGTTTTTTTTTTAATTTTTAGAAGAAAAAGGTTTTATGGTTTTCTGCAGTGAGAAAGATGTTTTCTTTTTAACGAAAAAAGATTCATGATTTTCTTCAGTGAGAAAACTGTTTTTTTTTTAATTTTTAGAAGAAAAAGGTTTTATGGTTTTCTGCAGTGAGAAAGATGTTTTTAAAAAAAAATTTTTAGACGAAAAAGGTTTTATGGTTTTCTGCAGTGAGAAAGATGTTTTCTTTTTAACGAAAAAAGATTCATGATTTTCTTCAGTGATTAACTTTCGATTAATTCCTATTTAAGTCACCAAAATTAGTTAGAGTAAGAGTAAGATTTAAATAGAGAAAAAAGTTTTATTTACTTAGTTTGCGTGTTTTTGTTGTTCTTGAATGAAATTCTTGTTCGTTTTTGTCAGAAATTCGCGTTCGAATCAGCAATTCGATCAGCAATTTTATAAGAGATAATCCTAACAAAAACTGTAAGACTCTGTCCTATAATAACCTGTAATAAAAGAATCGCCAAAGAAAGAAAAACAAGGCCGGCCTTCTATAAATAACAAATTATATATATCTATTTAAGTGACCTACACCGTTGGGTGTAGGTTGCCAGAAGTTAAAACAATGAAGAAAGGAATAGTAATAATAAAGATCGGCTGCCGAAAGTCTTTTCTTAAAACAGTAAATCTTCAAGTGAAGATAGCCTTGCTCAGTATCTAGACGACAGAGGCAGAAGAGAGGATCAGCATCTTTCTTCTAGAATCTCTATGCCTGCTCTGTAATTTACCAAAAGACTCCGGATAAAGTCCCTGAAAGGTCCGGTGAAAATTAATACACACAGGAGTTTGATTAGTAACTGTGTGACCAAACAACCTCACTAGGGCTGCTCTCCACAAGAGAAAAGAAATGTCAATATTTATTACTGCTACAACTTAACTCCTTCCAGCCCATAGCGTACGTGTTGTTTGTATATGATGACCGTTAATGATGAATTTTGACCAATTTATGTGAACAATAGTGTTGAGCTAAAAGGTAATTACTTATAAATATTGATGATGTCTATGCAAGTAGTAATGATATTATTTTATTCGTTCAGGTTACATTGGATGTTTTGCTGACAATAAAAACAGAACTCTACAATTTCAAGAATCAAATAAAAATATGACTGTAAACATGTGTCGACAGTTATGCTCCCAAAATAATTTTAAATATGCTGGTCTCCAGGTAAGTATGTAATGATTTACTGCCAACTTTATTTTGAAAAGTTGAACTTTTCATAACAATTTGTCTTATACACAGTAGTAGTGCTGTGTGTAAAATTATCACTATGAAATGAGCGAGAAAGCATACCACGAATACAAGGAATGATGAGAACAGAAAACTTAGGATCAACAAAGAAATATTCAGTGAATACAGATTTTTCATGCATTAACAATAGAATGGTCTTGATTTTGTGTATAAGAAACAAGTTTGTGTTGATTGCAAAGTTCCAAGATTCAATTCAATTCAATTAATTTGGCAAAAATAAAACAAGCAAGCTTCAGTTGCTATGTAGGGAAAGAATGGTAAACATTTACACAGAAGAGGATACAGTAGCCTAGCACCTGCCCAAATTCACCTCGAATTGCTGCGTTGTTTACGCATTTATTAACTCTCTTGCAAGTCTATTCCAAGGTCCAGAGATTCTTCGGTTCAATCAGAATCAGTGTGAAATAGTTTCTTGTGGTGTCCGTGTAGACCTCTTTCTGGTGCAGGAGTGAATAATAGGTCCTGAGGTATATCGTAATGACCATTGAGGAGATTGTAGGCCAAAATGAGATTACTACGTAATCGTCGGTGCTCAAGGGAGAAAAGGTTAAGTTTCTTGAGTTGGTGTGTAATATTTAAAATGACTGTGTGAGAATGTACAGACGATATATATATATATATATATATATATATATATATATATATATATATATATATTTAAAATGTTTGCTAGGATTAGGTGTGATTAGTCTCTAAGACACATTCACCAGTGTATATATAACATAACCTTTTTTTTATTTTAAATATATATATATATATATATATATATATATATATATATATATATATATATATATATATATATAAATGTGTATATATATAGTCTAAAGAAGCTTTTAGTCATTTTAAACAAAAAAAAAAGAAAAAAAAAAAGAAAGTAAAATGCAGTTTAAATTTCCAGAGAAACTAACTAAATCCAAGATATTGCAGACTTAATATTCGTTGGAAAATTAATAATTAAAAAATAAAGTAAATAAAAAAAATAAATATATAATATATATACATTACATTTGAGCCATAGTCGTGAGACACCAAGTCTATTGCTTTTCATTTGTGTCTTAGAAGCATTTTCCGGGGAGTTTCATATGGGGTATTGAGAAGAGATGCTGTATGCTAATAGTTTAGTACTTGCTAATGAAACAATGGAAGACCTACAGGGTATTTCTGTCATTATTAACCAGCAGAGTTTTACAACTGTCGACCAAGGGAAGTGTCTATCAGACATGTGTACATAATACAATGATGTTTGGAAATGAAACCTGGCCAGTTAGAGTTAAGAACATCGGTTGCACGGAGAAAAATGATATGAGAATGATACGATGGACGTGTAATGTGAGTTTTAAAGACAGGCTTAGTTCTGATGACCTCAGAGTAAGATTAAATCTGGACAGTATAGAGAGATGTACATAGAACAGGAGACTCCGATGATATGGTGACTTTGAAAGCACGTACAAGAGTTCTTGGGTTAGTTGATGTAAAAAAGTTGGGGTAGCAGGTTCCGTTCACAGGGGAAGGCCAAGTGATAAAAATGGACTTGAGAGAAAGAGGGATAAATAAAGACCTGGACAGAGATAGGTTAGTTTGGAAGTCAGTTTTTTAAAGCCGTCTAACGCATGCCAGAATTTAAATCGATGATGATGATGATGATGATGATATTGTTGACTTTAAGATCAGTTTTATTTATTTATTTATAAATTTTATTGCAGTTTGGTGTTGAATGTTACTGTGGAAACGACGGCTATGACAAACACGGTGCCAGTAAGAAGTGTATCCTAAAGTGTGCCGGTAAAGAAGAAACCCTATGCGGTGGCAATTGGGCCACGTCTGTATATGTGGCAAAAGGTATGGAAGCAACCGTTACATTTAACTCGCATAACTCAATGTGAAATACGAAACTAAACTATACAAGAATATTTAGAAGCTTCGAAAATTGCATCTTTAGTATTAGACTAATTTCGATTGGAGAACAATAACTATTGCCAGTTTTTTAGGGGGCTGGATTTTCCCCACCATTAAAAACAGACATTGTGTCTAACTCTGCTTTTGTGGGGAGGCAAGTAAATAGGAACAATAAACTATTGTAGTAGAGCTGAAAAGAACAATGAATTGGTTACTGACCATCCCCCGCCCCCTGCGGTGATAAACGGCTGCCTAAGCCAGTCGAAGTGCCACCGAGTTGTGTGCTGTGTGTGTGTGTGCTGTGCTGTGTGTGGTGAAAGGGGATAGTGGCTGTCCCAAGCAAGTGGTTGTAGACAGACATCCGGGACAATGAAGTGAGCCGCGTCCTATGATGCAAATGATTCGTTTTGCTGATCAATCAATAGCATTTTGGACTCGATATAAGGAGGCGTATTTCAGTCTGTTGTGATATCTGGTGTTTGTTGAAGGCGGTGTTCATTAAAGACTTGTATAATCATAACTCAAAAACCAATAAACCAAATTAGTTAAAACTTTGCACAAAATTTTTATTTGGTAGGTTCTATAAGTGTGTAGAATTTCAGCATCATTAGTCAAGGCAACCCAGAGATCCAGAAAGTTCAATCATGAAATCATGTTATCTGTGTGTACGTACATACGTACGTACGTATGTGCCACCCTGTATTTCATCAACTATTTGATGGATTCAGCTGATTTTTGGCAAAGATAGAGGTTCTAGGGTCTAGTTGATGGCATTTTAATTTCAGTTTACCATATACCTTAGTTTTGAAAAAATTTGTTCTAGTTTGAATTGCATCATGAGTAAATATACACTCATCATAATTAAAAAAATATTTACCTGTGAATATTGGAAGAAACATTGATTAGTCAAACTACCAACTATATCAGTTATGAGAAGGCATTGTATTGAGGCATAGCCTTTACAAAAGTAGTGGCATTCCATGAAAAATACCAGTATACTGAAATCATATGCCCTTAATAGGGTTAAGATGAAAATTCATATACACTAAATGTACAAAAGCAAGGAAATTCCCAAATTTTTACACTTTTATTGTCATTAAGGGTATGCGAGCACAACAGGGCTATGTATTCTACTGGTAGGAATTTTTCTTAAGCACACCTCACACACTTCATCCACTCATGCATAGAGATGTATACTGTATACCCTTAATGACAATAAAAGTGTAAAAATTTGGGAATTTCCTTGCTTTTGTACATTTAGTGTATATGAATTTTCATCTTAACCCTATTAAGGGCATATGATTTCAGTATACTGGTATTTTTCATGGAATGTCTTTAGATTCTGTGAAAAATTTCACCCTCATTGAAACTTATTTGAATGTTTTAACTGTTAACATATTGATTTCTATAACGCAAAAAACAAACCAACTTTGACTTATATACAGAAGAACTTGTTGAAAATGGTGTTAATTTAAAATACTGCATTTATCGTTTGGAAGACGGTTTTTATATATTGTTTCTAATGTATCCCTGTTGATTCTCCTTACAATATTAATATCTTCATTAAATGGTTCTTTGCTTCCGTTTGGCCACCTATGTTAGCCTGCCCAGCAGGTTCAACTTTTTATTTTTGAGACTTGAATAGAATTTTATTTTAATTTTGACCAAGTTTTTGTTTGTTTTTCTTTCAGATTAGTCCACATAATGCTGAGCGTCTGTTTTTAGTGGATGACCAGAATTTCTTCGATACAAAGTTTGCACTTGCAGATCAGTTACATAAAATAGAACGCTTACTCTTTTCACTAGTTTACATGCATTATGAAACCGCATGTAGCAAAAGTATATATATATATATATATATATATATATATATATATATATATATATATATATATATATGTGTGTGTGTGTGTGTGTGTGTATATATATATATATGAGAAAATATGTTTGTGCATATACTTATTATATTTTATAGTCAAATCTTTTCAAGATGAAAGCTCGATGATTGCTAACATTTAACAACAGAGCATATATAAATAAACAAAATTTAGCTAAATTCCAGTAACCACGTTTTTATTCATTCTTCTGTTGCTTTTTTCCAAATTCCAAAACTTTGGTACATTTTGACGGACTCATAGATGAACAACCAAAATTAATATGTCAATTCCGGATCTTTTGACGATGTACTCTTCAGAAATCCAAACTTCGCCCCCAGAAGCAAAAAAATACATAAAACAAGCAAATTACATTGAATTCAAGTTCCCTCGATGAAGAACATGGATATTACTAATAACTCATTCAGGCAGTTATCTCTTTTTACTAAAACGTTGTATCATTGCTGTCATTGAAACAAAGAGTATAGTTGAGTATATAAGTGTATAATAACATGTCAAAGTACTAATTATGATTTCTCTTGTGGATATATGTATATATGATATACATTTCTCTTGTGGATATATATATATATATATATATATATATATATATATATATATATATATATATATATGATATAATGGTTACATGTGACAGTATAGATGAAAAGATGAATTTGCTGTAATAAATTTTTGCCTTTGGAATGGTAAACTTATAAAATTCGTTGAAAAAAAACATGAAAATGCACGGTTATTTTCTGATGTGAAATATTAACCTAGAAATATCAGAAAAACTTGGACACCATATAACACATGATTGATTTTAAACTTGGACACCGTATAATACATGATTGATTTTTGTTTTCCATTCCAACAAAAAGGAGGAGGAGGAGGAGGAGGAAGTTGACATTCAGCATCTCCACCATGAATGTTTGTTTCTTTATTTTTACTTTAACGAATAAAAGTTATGAATAAAATCTTTTGCAAATGTTGATTTTATGTTTTTTCGTTTTTCAATATTGATTGTAATTATTTTATATTTTAAGTGTACATTGTATTATGAGATTTATATTATTCGTGTGTGGTCTACTATACAGAGACATTTACACAACAGTATGCGTTGAATTGTAATACTTCCCAGTTCACTCAAATAACCAATAACAACAGACAGGGAAGCCAAAGGCAAACCCATATTTATACTGTTAACCGAATATAAAATGTAGTCTACTAAAACTTTCAAATTATTGCATACAATCCTGTCATGCCATTTAAACAATAGTGTGTATAATCTACTATAATATTTAAATTATAACGCGTTTCTGCCAAATTTTATCGACTAGTTTTGTCTAATTTTCCAAGCGATGATAGAGAAAATAAATTCACCATATTAATTTGTTTTCTGATTTTTGCGGATTTCCTAATTTTTCTTTTCATTTTTATTTTGCAAATATCAATTAACAAATAATAAAATCAAACAGAGTTTATAAAAATATTATTATTGCCATCCGGACTTAGGGTTAGTGATAGGGTTAAAGAGGCGTATGTTTTGTAAGAAACATAATAAAATAAAACGGTATTTATCAAAAAGAAATCCTCAAAAATCAGACAAGAAATTAATACGGTAGATAATTTGTCCTGTTACCGCTTAGAAAATCAGACAAAACTAGTCGATAGAATTTGGCAGCCATTTTGTGAGCTAACCCTTCAACATAATCTAATTTTTAAAAATAATTTTACAACGGTCAGAGAAAAGAGGCATATAAAGAAATCAACAAATAATAAAGATTTGAAACGTTATTCTCTATAAAAAGTATGTTTAATATAACGCTGGAGTTCAGGGTGAATTTACTTGGCTTTTGAAAAAAAGACATTTTTTTTTTATTAATTAATTATTATTTGTTATTATTTATTGAATGGATTTATATTTCCATAAAAAAATTGCGATTCCATATTTTATAGAAAACTTTTTAAACCGGCAGTTGCTTTTTTTTTTTAACGCGCTGGATTTTAAACTCCTGTGCGGAACCTGATTTACGTGCTTTGGTCGCATTGCCGGCCGACAGTCTTTTCTCCCGCTTTATTTAACCAATACCTCACCTGCATCGCGCCCAAAGTGAGATTAGCAAAAAGTGGATTGTTCCCATTGTTATACATTTTAGGTCACCTTTTGTCGGTGATCAAAAAACAAGTAGATCACAACTGACAAACCACACTTTCGGTTTTTCTTTAAACCGATTACGAAGTTATAGCGGGTAGATTCCATCAGGGACGGCCGAGTCTATTATAATTATATATATATATATATATATATATATATATATATATATATATATATATATATATATATCACGTAAATAAATCCGCATTTACTATTTATTAAAGGTAACAGTGATTTTTTTTTTTTTACGACGCAGATCAACAAGTTTGAAAAGAAAAGGGGTAGCACGTGACAATGAAGTCGTCTAACGATCGAAAAAGAACATTTTCTCGAAGACACAATATTTGAATATTTGAATTGCTTTTCTTTCTGAAACGATATTTATCGCCGTGCGATTCGACGACGAAGTAAATACCTACAGCAAACCTCTACAATGCTTTCTTTTCTTACGGACGTGAAATTAGCTAAAGTCATTTCAGTTGGCTCCTTTGGTATCGTCTATCGGGCGACACAACATGGCCGCGAGGTGGCGCTGAAACTTGTTCAGCATTCGGCGACCGCTGGTATCGATCTATTGTCTGTTATAGAATCCGAACGGTTGGCTCTGCGATTTGAAGACTTCCACGTCGCGAAGACTGTGCAGATATTGCACAAAGATGCTCGCCATTGTGCTGTGATCATGGAATTGCCCGGCACCCGCAACTTGCATGATGTTTTAAATTCAAAGGAGGACTTCACTTTACGCCGGCGTCTAAAGTTCGCAATGAACATTAGCAGCGGCCTCCGTTATATCCACGGAATGAACATTATCCATCTAGATCTCATCCCTTCAAGCATCTTCGTTACAGAGAACGACATCTGCAAAATTGGCGAGTTTGGACGGTGCCAGTTGAAGGATTCTCCCCAGATTAAGCAGTATCCGTTTGACGGTAACCAATATTTTCGAGCCCCAGAACTTTTTCGGGGAAATCTTCCCACATTCAAGGCAGACATTTTTTCATTTGGAGCTTTGATTGAAAAAATGATTACGTTAGAATTGCATTTGGACCAATCAAGAACTTGCAAAGAATCTCCGGATTTTAATATGTACTGTGCATGTTGTCAGTTGGAACTTTTCAAACGGCCATCGTCTCACGCTCTCGCCGTCTTTTACTTAAATCTCCAGTATGGCCATTTTTATCACCGCAGTAATAGAATCAAATAAAGGGACATTTTATTTAAATATAACTGTAGAAGTCCAGAATAGTTAACAGTCGACAAATTGTACATTTAAAAAAAATACCAAACGCAATAGAATTTATCGACCCATATACTTCCCGACACACGGGAGTGGCGTCAATATTTTTAGGTGATCGGTGAACTTCATGCTGAAAAGATAGTGTACCCCCCCCAAAAAAAAACAACAACCCTACCCTACAATTAACCCTAAGTCCGAGTGGCAGGCCGCCCTCTCCAAACAAAGCCCTCGTAAAACTACACATAATCAGTATCACCTACAAATACAAAAGTCTTTTTCTTTTTTTTTTCGTGTCGATAAGTCCGATTAACGAAATCAAATTCTGAGATACAAACCAACTTGGTTTCCACTCTTTAAAAGTATACGGGTCGATAATTTAATTCTACAGCGTTTGGTATAAATTATTTTTGCTCACGATTTCTCAACTGTTAATCCATTATGTACATTACCTAATGTGACTTTTTACTTTCCTTAATATGCTTATGGTTTTAAAATGTTCACGAATAAAAAATCTTAAATAAGAATTTCAAAAATAGACTGTTTTTCCCCCGACACATCGCTTTTATTATTAAAGAGTGAAAATTTAAAAACTGATCGAACTATTTTACTTTTTTTTTTTTAAATGAACACACACATATATATAGGGACTATTTAATTTTTGCTTCTAAAGGGGGCTTGATCGTATAGTTCCACTGCTTTGTTTAATTCATCACCTTTTTTTTTTTTTACTGTTGTGACTGTAAATAATCTCGTTATTTATGTAAAATTTATTTAATCGCTTGTACATAAGTCACTTAACACGGTAAATTATTGCAATGATTTTGGTGCTTCTCCAGATAAAGACCCGAGCTAACTTTTACCTCGTCGTCAGGGTAAGGGTCAAAGTTAGCTCGGGTCCTAATCTGAAGTACCATTATTTTAAATATAAAACGAAATTTGCATAACCATAGCCGATTGTTATTTAAGTACTTATGCAGTTTACGGACCGGGCTGGAATAATAAGGTTATTTAGAAAGCCATTCTTAACATTGGGAGGGGGACTTATTAATTCTTCGGTACTGTCATCTAATAAGCAAAAAGAGTTAGTCCATTTAACTTGAAAATCCTATCTAAAAAAAATAGCCCGGTCTGTAAACTGCATAAGCACCGTTATTTAATGTGGTGTAAGTTGGTAAATTTGTGTCTTAACCACTCTTGGCTAGTTCCACCGAGGGGAATAGTTTGTCATTACTTATGCAGTTTACGGGCCGTGTTGAAATAACGTTATTATTTAGAAATCCATTCTTATCATGGAGAGAGCTTTACCTATTCTGTACTTTCATCTAACAATTTAATACACAAGATACCGTAAAAATTGAATTTAACGTGAAAATCCTAATTAAAAAAATAGCACTGTCCGTAAACTGCAGAAGTACCGTCATTTGTTGTACCCTCTTCCGTTCAGAGTATGTTAGTCTGTATCCTGTGATCGCGATAAACTTCAAACGCTGTCCCGTCTGGGTAGTTATTGTCATCTCTTCAGTCACATTTTTCTGTTATCTTTTCGTTTTTAATTTCGTTTACATTAAATATTCGTAATTAAATGTCGTCCTTACATGTAAGGATATAAAACAATCAAATGATCTTTGACGTCAAACATAGACTTGCTTAAATTCTGAAAATAATATTAAAAAAAAAAAAAAAAAATTTCCTGGTAGTGAGGGAAAGATCTACCATTTCATTTCGTATACAAATGAATATACATTGTAGAAGTTATATATTGTATTTATTTTTGCTAATAATTTATATATTAAAGAGTTGGAAGTCGGACTTTTTCTTGATATTTATTTATTGTAATTGTGGTTGTTAGCTTGCAAAGACTGCCATATTTTGTCAAATTGTGTTTGTTTTCGCAGCGGTGACAAGACAAATTAGCCCAGCGTGCAAAAAAGGACTTTTGCGGATTATTTTATTTTGTAAATTATGAATAAAGATTTTTTGTAAAAAAAACTTAAAAAAAAAAAAACTACCACTAATCCTAAGTCCGGGTGACAACTACTTTTCTTTTTCGGTTCGTTCGGAGTTAAAAAAAAAACTTTTTTAGGGGGGGGGGGCGTTATCATCCGGACTTAGGGTTAAGGGGGGGGGGGGCGTATGTTTTGTTTTATAAGAAAGTAATAATAAAATATAGCAATACCCATCAATGTAATGTCTTCCTTTCTGACTTGAAATGACATTGCTAGGCATCGCAAATGATATTGCTAGTTGGTATTTATCGCAAATCCGATGCCTGGTGATTAGGCCATGTTACCAACCATCTGATAGTGCTAATATTAACGGAAGTAGGTACGGTTAAATCTCTTGTACATAGATTTGGAAAACAAAGTTCTAAGGCTGGTACGACATTTTCATAAATGCAATTCATGATTAATTGGGGTCTTTACCACGTGGGCATAAAAACAAAAAAAAGACTAATGCCACCCCCAGCGACCGATAAAAGCCCACCGAAAAACGCACATGAAAAGAGCGTTTTGCACGGTGGACTAATTTTGACCTGTAACCGTTGCGAAAAACAGACAGTCGATAAAATATGGCAGACTCTTTGGGAACTAATTGCTGTTGCTTCCATCTGTACTTATTTTCTGTTTCATTATACTGTGGATGATATTGATGCATACCCCCCCCCCCCATATATATATATATATATATATATATATATATATATATATATATAATTTCATAAGATATAATTTTTTATGTATCAGTTTTCAGTATTTACTTCAACAGTGCTCGATACGTAAGTAGAGCTAGGTAGGAAGTTATGAAAATATATTTATGGCAATTAAGCTACACAGAGGCTCCCGCGTTTCATCCGGGGATGAAACGCGGGAGCCTCTGTGTAGCTTAATTGCCATAAATATATTTTCATAACTTACTGTGTGTGTGTGTGTGTATGTATGTATATATATATATATATATATATATATATACATACACACATCTCCAGGCAAGGGAAACATCCACAGGATAGTAATCCAAAGAATTTCAGCCGGGCTTATAAAAAGTGCTCAATATCAAATAGAGCTTTTATATATGATTATTATTTATATATATTTTTCATTTTGTACGTGTCTGTGTAAATAAAAATAATCATATATGATCAAACCTTGTTAAAAATAACAGAATGTAGCTTTTTTATTTAAAGAAATTTTCTAATGACTTTTTTGTTAAAAAAAAAAAATGAATGTATGTTCCATATGTATCACGAACGTTTTTGATTCTTCGTCGAATCATCAGGTGAAAAAAGCAAATATGCAAAAAAGCTGGAGAAAACGAGAGAATTTCAAAAGAAACTGGCACGTTAGTTATATGTCAAGAGAACGTTCTCACTCTGTTCCAGGAAAGACGTTAACAATTTAAATTCCGCAACGCCAGAATTAGCGTCACCGAATAAAATTGTATTATGTTAAGTATTTTAAAATGTTGTTACTGGTAATGTTATTAACTGTAGTTTGTTGGGTTTTAAAGAAGATAGCTTCGAATATTTTTGAAAAATTGGTTTTGGAATGTATTATTTTAGTGGGATTAACTACAATTTGGATGCTTCTCCAGATTAAGACCCGAGATAACTTTGACCCCATCGTTAGGGTTAGCGTCAAACCTCGCTCGGGTCCTAATCTGAAGAAGTACCAAAATTTGTCTTAACTAGAGTTTACATCCCGCCACCTCACCATGCATCTTATAGATGTAGATATACGGAATTTCTATAATTGGTGTTAGTATTGAAAACTGTACAAGAACGTCTTCTGAGTAAAAGTCTATTTTCATGAACCAAGGTCAATAAATCGCAAAGTTTTAGTAAATTCTCTAAAACGTTAAATATTATTTTTCTAAAATGAAGATTTGAGTGAAAATAAATTTCGTTCCATAACTAGTTTATCACTCAATAGAATTTTGAAAATTAAATTTAATTGTTACGCCATCATTTGATCATTACAGAATTAATTGAACAAAATTATTATAAAACGGCAACTGATTTTTAAATCTTTTTTTTTATATAAACCTTTAAACAAAAACGCCTCCTCTTGGGATCATTACTTATCAAGGCCACAAACTACTCGAGGATAATGAGGGTTAATCAGGTGGAATGATTGTCAGTTGAGAGATGAAGAACCTTATGAGAGGATTGTGTCAGATTGATGGGATGGACCATACACGAATTACTTGTGGGGATTGTTCATAACAGGAACCCGTTGACATTGGATTTGAAGACGACTATGTTGTAATCTACAAGGAAGAAGTCTCGTGGTAACGTGTTCCACAGATAGGAAACCCTTGCAAAGAAGATCTGACGCTAGGAAGAAAGGAAATTTATTTTGGTTGGCATTTGAGTTATAAGACAAATCAGAATTTAGAATCTTCACCCTAATTCCGGCATTGTCCACCACCATACGGACTTAGGGTTAGTGAACCGTATGTTTTCGTCCTCATCAGCATCCCATGGAATCTTTAGTAGATGAATTAAAACGTGGCGACACATCATCCACAAGTATAAAAATGTAAATAATGCTTACGAATTACTATCCAAAAAATGAGAAAATATGTAAAATAATGACGGAAACATACCCTTCATTAACCCCAATACTTACCCTAAATTCGACTTCGCCACATGTACAGATCGTACCACAGTACAAAATGTCTTTCATACTAACTCGTGATCGAAATTTTGAAAATTAATAAAAAACAAGAAAACAAACTATTTGTTTGTTTTCACTCGAACTTGTAGTTATTGTCGACACAAACATAAAATTTAGTTATTGTCAGCATAAAAATTACATAACACACATAGTTGCGTTTGTGATAAAAGTTTGAAAATGAAATTCAAAAGTTAGATGTATACTATTAGAAAGTTATGATGGTTGGGGAGTTGGTCTGTTCGTACGCAAATAGAAACAAGTGACCGGTTGACAAAAAAGGAATAGGCAGAGTACACATTATTAAAGCAGTCGTTTTCATGAGGTCAATACTCGAGTTCGAATCTCACGTAGGTCTAAAAAAAATTTTTTAAATGGATACGTGTTATATTTAAAGAAATTAACGTAACATAACATAAAAACATTACATAACTATATTTTCAACTTTGTAACCCATTTTTTTGATAATCCGCAAAAAAGTAGATATTCGTCATTAGTTTAAAGCGAATTATTTTTGCTTAAAACCATTATTTCTGATAATGTTTTTCAGCAATAAAAACAATACGTAAATACATTCATCGTAGTTACTTACTCGCTTATGCAAATACTAAACAGTGTATGTTTTAACCACAGAATATCACAAATATTTTTCTTTGCACCAGGTATAAAAGTGGCATAAGTTAGGTAAAGATGGACATTGACATACACGGCTACTGTACTAACATCGCTCAAGAATCGGTAAGTACTTGAAAATAGAAATTCATTGTTGGATTTTCAAAACCGGAAAACGTCAGCAAATCAGGTAAAAAAAAGTTCTATTTACATTAAATAAAACTGAGCGAAATTTTAAACGGATTAAAACAACATGATAACCTGAAAATTTACTGCTTAATCTATAGAATTGCAAAGAATCTAGAAATAAATTAGAATAACTTTCATTTCTACATCTCTTTACCAAAAAACAAACAGAACTTCCATGAACAAAGTTTCTTATCTAGAACATCCCATCTGTGAAACAAGATACCACGAGTCTGCTTCCCAACCGACTACAGCATGGTCGTCTTCAAGTGTAATCTAAACAAATACTTGCCGAGCTGTCTTGGAGAATCAAGTCCTCTTAGGTAATCTTCTGCCCATTTCATCTACTGTCACCAATCATCTCGTGACGGCGATCATTGTCCGACTAGCAATCCTTTGAGTGCCCCCCCCCCCCCCCCACCCGGGCCTTGATAAGCGGTGATGCATCAGTAAAAAATGTACCCGTGACCTGTTTGGTCACAACTACTACCAATATCTGTTCCATTTTGATTTCATCGAAAAAAATCATAAATTGTTACTTCTTTATTAATTGATAGAGGATTGTCACACACACCTCGTCAAAAGTGACGGACAAAAAGTATCTTTCGTCAATGTTCGCACAAATTCATAGAAAATAACGTCTCAATTAGTGAAGTTAAAAAAAAAAGAAATGAGGTAGAAGGAAACATACTGGGAAGTTTAAAAAAGGAAAAACGTATAAATCGGTAAAGAAAGCAGTAAGAAAAATGGAAATAGATTTGCTTTCTCAATTCTCCTTAATACTTGAAATAGATTCGTCCGGCAGTTTTTTTTTCTCGCTAACTTTTGTGAAACGGGACGGATATGCAACTAAATACAGATAGCTAAGTGGAGGATAATATAGAATTTTGTCTTTTTAAAGAGTCACCACTTGAGACCTAAGGAGACCTATTAATTTGCTATCTAATTTACATACGTATTTACGATGTGTACGAACACATCATGTAAATTAGTTAAAAAGATAGAATAACTCTTTCTCTAAGTGCTCACAGAGACATGAAAAATATGAATCAACATACACAAGCCGATAAAAATACATAGATAGCGAATAGAAAGATGGACGATTTGTTCACTTAATTACAAATTACGGCTAATTAAAAATTAAAATTGTAATTTTTTCAATCATGACTCAATTCCAGAACTAAGAAATATCTTAGCATGTATTTTGTGTCATTAACGTATATATATATATATATATATATATATATATATATATATATATATATATATATATATATATAAAAAACTTCAAAAATTTTTTAGAATTGAATATGGCACCAGCATTCACCACCAGCTTTTCAAGCCGCCTCTGAACCGCATCAATCGATTTCACAATAATTTTGTGTTTACTAACGAGTCATCACTTATCAAAGCAAAAAAACAACTCGAGGATAAGGGTAATTGATAGATTGACAGAGAAGACATTTAGTGTAAAACCATGTTGGTACTCGGTACTAGATGAGGCCAGGTGGTGTAGGTGGATACCACCAAAAATGCGGAAATGTAATTGTAAGGGAACCATCATTCGTCCCAAATGATTTTCTTGTTTTTGTTAAATAATTAGTCAACATTTAATCCAGCTTTTAGTTAGGGAATGATTTCACAGTTTTTTTGTACTTTCGATATGTTCAGGTTACGATTTACCAAAGTTGAAAGTTAATCTTTTCTTTTTTAGGTTCTCCTTTCGTGACACAAATATAAAACGTGATAACAGTGACATGTCACTTCTTGCTTGTATTTAGTCACATATTCTCCATAATAGATATTGTAACTGAGAACTTTCGAGTAACAGTGCCCTACTTCACACTTACCTCAAAGTACTTTGAACACCAGTAGCTCATAGTTGAGGAGAGGGATGACACCCGGAAGAAATTAAACAAAACCCTATTTTACTGAGACACGCATGAACATGATCTTTTAAAGGTGTGTTTTTCAATGACTTTTATAACAGTTATTGAAAAACAAACGACAAATAGAATAAAACTTTTTTTCTTTCTTTTCAAATTTGTCAATGTATATCTATAATTATAGAACTGCTGAGTTTCTCGAACTCCTCCTTCTAATTCAGAAGATAACAATAAATTCAGACTTCCGCTCCCCCACACCAACACCTACTATCGGTCAAGCTCGGCTGTGACATATTTTGACCCAGACAAACTCCCTAGCTAAAAATAGATATGTGAATATAATAAATCCAAGCCGTCACCACATTCACTTTCTCGCGTCCCTTGAAATATACAGACTGCTGGTTCTAACGGGCTAACCAAAATCGTGGGTTTCGTTTTTTGCTTATTTCTCATTCACAGCCATGTCGAAATTTGGATACTTTCTGGCAAATCAGAGTTTATATCTGTATGATTATTCTGCATTGTTTCTTCATCCTGAGGAAGTCTTATATATATATATATATATATATATATATATATATATATATATATATATATATATATATATATATATATATATATATATATATATATATATAGGTATTTAAAAGATATTTTTATGGAAGTCGCTGGAATATTAAGAAAAAATCACTCTATTTTTTTTTTCATTTTACTTCAATAAGTTCTCAAAAATAAGGGTCTGCCCCTTTCTGTGGCTCACACTTGATTTCTCTATGAGTTACATAGATATACCAGTGTGCATTTACGGTTCTCCCCACCTATCAAAGCTTGATGCAAAGCAGTCAAGGAATATTACTTTAAGTACCTTATAGTTTATATTTCTTGTGGTCTTTTCTTGGTCTTGCCGATTTCCAGGACAAGAATTCATCTGGTCTGGTGGAGTATCCAGCTTAGTGCTGTTACTTGAGGGCGAAGTATCCTCATGTACAGAGAGAGAGAGAGAGAGTAAAGACACTTGGGGATAGTGTGTAGTAGGCATTCAAACTCTCGAGTGAGGAAGTCAAGTAACACTGACCAACTGGTGTTCCCTTGAGTCTGAGTGAAAACAAGTCTCCCCAGATTTCCAGTACCCTCCATTTCTTTTAATAACCATTGCAAATAGGTTTTCGTTATCGCAATATCCGCTTACCATTGATTTCTTACATTGGTCTTCTCTAGTTTTGGGGCGACAATAAGCCCCCCCCCCAAGATGTTAGTACTCTCTGTACCCTTCCAGTGAAGATCTAGTTAGTGCTCTTCCTCTTCGGTCTTTCCATCCTCCTTGATCGTTCAATACCATTTTGTGTTGTATCCGCCTAGGCTGGTGCCATCACGTTGTTTTTTTTGGAGGGTAATTAGTTCATGAAATTTCTTTCAATTTCAATTCCTTTATGATGAAATTTTTTTTCAAGACGGTTCTATTGTAAAGAATCATCGAAAAAACTGTTTGAGGACACATGGAGTGAGCCAGCTAACTCCATAATAATTCTACTACTGATAAAGTGACGTGGCTGTGGATGAAACATGTCAGAGAGAATGTGTGATCGGGATCACGAGTTGCACAGTGACAGAACTGCTGTTGGATAGAAGATGTATATGGAAGTCAGAACAGAAGCGAAGAAATCTGTACCGGTAGTCAAAATTGCACATTTCAACGACTTCGATGAGAAACTAAACACGCATGAAAGAGAAGGCGACATTTACAACACACGTCACCAGAAAAGGCAAAATATCGATCGATTTTTCGGTGTGGATGCTGAAAATGGCGGTGTGATCATCGATATGGAAATGGTCACGGAATGTTGGCGGCGATACTTTGAGAATATATCAACCGAGGAATCATGATCCAACTCCAACCGGTTCATGGCGCTGTTCATCAGATTACATATGCTGAAGTCAACGTGTTACTGCAGTCTATGAAAGCACCTGATGCGAATGGGCTTGATGGCATCCTGATGCTGGTGTGGCGGTCGACACATTGGCGCCTGCTAAATGGCTGGAATGGCTGTTAAATCCAACAATTGCAGAGAGGAAGATCCTGTCTGACTGGAATCTCAGTACAACTATACATATCTGGAAGACGAAAGGAATTCTGACAGATTTCTGTAACTAACAGCCGATTAGACTTCGTCTTGATGATTGTCAATTAGTGCGAATTTGTACGGAACTGTGGCACGACGAGAAAAGAATTCCGTTGTATATGGCTATATGGGGTTTCTTGATCTGGTAAAGGCTTTCGACTGTGTATCACATGAAGACATCTGGCATGCTCAACGTGTGCATGGCCTACTGGAAAAAATGGTGATGTCGATTATGACGCTTTATGATGAACTGAGAGTCAGGTGCGATCGGTCACTGCAACGTCAAAGATCTCCCTCACTTTCGCCGCTTCTCTTCAATGTTGTCATGAACGCCGTCACCCGTTTTTTTTCAGTTGCTTGTTCCTTAGACACTTCTATATGCGAACGACGTCATGCTGGTTTCCAAGAATAAACTTGATCTGCAACGGCAAGTGAAACCTAGAACGACCGATTTGCGCATTTCGGCTTGAGACTGAACACCAGAAAGACTGAGTATTTGACCATGAGCGAGGGAACATCCAGATAGATGCTCAGGACAAGTGGTTTAAATATCTTGATTCGTCGATTATCATCAACGAAATCACCATTCGAAGCAATTTTGAACGGCTGAATTGTTGTACTGCCACTGGCGTCCTTTGTGATCAACGGATCAGTGATCGACTCAAGTCCAAGATATACCGGACTGTAACACGATTTGCTGTTTTGTACTGCTCCGAGTGTTAGTCGTCGACGATTGAGGCAGAAAGAAGACTCTGTTATGGAGACGAAGATGTTGTGTTGGACTTCCGGTCTAACTACACTTGACCATGCCCGTATGTCAATATTCACTATTATTACAACGTTACACCAATATCAGACAAAATGATGGAACATCGTCTACGCTGAACAAAACCGTCAAGAAGACGGGATTCAAGATGGGGACCTCTGAGGTAAAGGTCAAAACAATAGGCGAAACAAAGGTGATAAGTTAACTTACACCAAGACCTTAAACCGACCGGACTCATCTTGCTCAAACCGTTGATGGTGTATGGCGGGAAAAGAAACCCAGTGCGACCTCGTTGCGCTGGATAAAAGCAACAGGAAACGAATGATGCAATGAAAGTTGAAAATATATTTTCTTTTTGTGATCAATGCAAGTTATGATCGATGTGTATTTACCGTCATATACCCTCCCCACGTCCACCTAATCTTTGAGGTGCGGACTGCGTAGAAATGACGCTATTATCTCAGACTGACAAATCGTTAAGACACTTTGAGTATTAGACACCAGGTGGGATAGGGTTGACGACTTTTATGATTGTATACAGATGAGGTGGCGTCGGTGTAGTGGTTATGGGCGCAGACTGCTGGCTCGACGTACCGTATTCTAGTTCTGTTACATTTACTAATACCCTTGGGGAAGTTATGGATCCATATATTCTTCGCCATCAGTAGTAATAGTAGGGTATCTTAGACTCTCAAGCCTCGGTAAGGGGAATACGTCTAAAAGAAAGGACATTTTGAAATAAAATCCTGTGAACATATTTTGTCGTTCTTTTGTGGATTCTTCATGTGGTATAGATGGATTGGTGTGGTTTGAACGAATATATTTGCTTTTAAAGCAATAGAACGTTACTTGTGACGGAAAAGGCTATAGGTCTTAATAAATGCCTGCGATTCCGACCTCATGACTAATGAATTGAGCCGCGTTTTTTGGAGGATAGATTCTACCCATATTTCACAGATTTGGAATGAAGGTAACACCGGAAGTATTTCTCTGCTACTTTGGTTCATTGGATCTGAACGCAAATTCGAACAACCATATAAGTTTCTTTTTTTTTTACTATTATACAATCAGCAACATGCTAAGTAATATAACGATGGAAGTAGATGTATAAAGAGCAAATCTATTATTCGTATCATGTATAAGGAGCAAATCTATTATTCCTATCATGTATAAGGAGCAAATTTATTATTCCTATAATGTATAAGGAGCAAAACTATTATTTCTATCATGTATAAGGAGCAAATCTATTATTCCTATAATGCTGATACTTTGGAAGTGCCTTTCAATAGACCGATAATTGCGTAGGCGGACGGACTGAACCATTCATTTAAATTTTAATGAATATTTCTTTTTATTATTATTTACTCACTAGGAGTTTTCACACGCGTCATTATCAGTGATTGCTCACTGACAATAACAAGTGGTGTTTCCCATGAAGGCTTAGTGACAACAAGTCTCCCCCCAGTTTTTATATACTCTCCGCCTCTTTCGATAAGTGTGCAAACCATTTTGCGTTATCGCAACAGCCGTTTACAATTGATTTCTTGCTAGAAAAAGACAATTGGTCTTCTCTGGAATTTGAGTGTTTATTAGCCCCCTAAGGTTCCATTACTCTCAGTACCATTCCAGTAGAAGTTTGGTTGGTGCTCTCGCTTCACGGTTTTTATATCCTCTTTGACCCTTCAATACCATATTGTGTGGTGCCAGCCGAGGTTAGTGTTACATCATGTGTGTGTATGTGTGTGTTATTTTGGGGTCAGTTTATGGGATGTTTGGCAGCTTCAGTTTATGGGATGTTTGTCAGCTTCAGTTTCTTGGGATGATTTGATCTTATTTCGATATTTTATTTGTATTTCTATTTTAATATACTTATGGCTTGTTGGCGTTCGTTGGTTATGTGTCTTGGTTTCCGCATTCAAGAGTTTTCCTTACGATTTTGACCGTTTTCATCATTATGGTACGCTGTATGGTATCAAGTTTCTCTTTGATTCCAATTTCTCCTAGTCTTTTTTCCATTTTTTGGGGTTGTTTCTACTGTTTCTACAATTATAGATGTTATAGTTTATTGATATTTCATATTCCCTTCACTTCCATATATTTGCTTTGTTTATTTTCTGGCTCCCTTGATCGTCAGACTTTGACCTGCTGGGACTGCGAAATCTATGATTTGGCAGATTTTTCCTTCTTGTTGACTTTTATTACGTCTGTTTATTTTTTAAATTATTTAATAATAATAATAATGATAATAATAATAATAATGATCATCATCATCATCATCATCATCATCATTATTATTATTATTATTATTATTATTATTATTATTATTATTATTATTATTATTATTATTATTATTGGGCACTTCTGTAGGTTACGGACCGTGCTATTCGTTTAGATAGGATTTTCAAGTTAAATTCAATTTTTATGCTATCTTTTGTTTATTAAAATGTGAGGTTAAAGTACAGAATAGTTAACAAAGCCCCAATCCCCATGTTCAGAATAGGTTTTTAAATAATAACGTTATTATTTCAGCACAGCCCGTAAACTGCAGAAGTGCCTATTATTATTATTATTATTATTATTATTATTATTATTATTATTATTATTATTATTATTATTATTATTATTATTATTATTATTATTATTATTTGTTTTTTCTTAACCATCTTCTCAATTTTATCCTAAAACATTTTACAGAATGTTAACACTATTAAAACAATATCAATATATAGATCAAATTCGGTTTAATATTTCATCCGATACCCCCCCCCCAAAAAAAAAACAAACAAAAAAACAAATGCCCTGTTACTTAATGTCTTACTGTATTGTTGATCTGGCAATTTGTTCCAAATATATATTACTCTATTCACCAACAAATTCAATTGGTTAATACATCTAGTTTCTGAAATCTACCTTGAAAATCACTTTCCAGGTCACCAAGATTTTGACTCGTTACCATTGTTTATGCTGAACGATATCGACTTTGTTGGTTTATGTTAACACATAACATTCTTGCACATCCACACAACCAATTACACTTCCCTCACTCACGTTAGAAACAGACTTTGAGATCAAAAGTTCCACGTATCAAGTCCGTCTAGGATTGGTCCATTAACCCCAGAGTCAGTCGGTAACAATATGATAACACACAATGTAAATTATATATTAGATATAGCGACCCATTCCCCATCTCCATATGCTGTCCGGTCGACCGTGAGTAAAGTCAACAACTGAGGATGGTTTGGATGCTAATGTCTGAACTCGATGGTCGCGTCATGTTTAGCCCCAAAAGCAGCAGCAGCAGCAGCTACAAAAAAGAAGGGTTTCCAGGAAGTGAAAAAGATTGCAATCACGGAATACTAAGGTTACTGAGAGCCGGAGGAAATTGAGTGGAACATGAAATCATTTTTCGTTTCATTATTTACGTACGCCTGGCCATTATCTATCTATCTATCTATCTA
>OY744543.1:56622163-56667163 GCA_963556195.1 Sepiola atlantica | reverse complement strand
TAACTTTAATCCTTTACACTGTAATTAATTTAATTACATTCTCATTTTTATTTGGCGTTTAATTTTTTTAGTTTTTTGGTTACTTTTCCCTAACTCCTGTACCCAGCATTAACCCTTTGCTAATCCCAACATTATACATTAATATTAATCTTATGCCCTCACCCCACTCTTTTTGTGTCCTTTATTCACTTATTATAAATGAGTCACTTCATTGTCCCACTTAATGTACCTCTTGCTTTAAAATCTATTTTTATATCTGAAGCTTGCCTGTTTTCAGGCGCCCCCACCCAACCCTCCTTTACGCCACTCTCTCGCTGTTACCTCCCTCTTTTTTAATCTAAACCTGTTTGAATTTGAACTTCAATTTCTATAACGGCTTTTTTAAAAACATAGTTCACTCCAAACAAGGCAGACCGCCACTGTAGACGTAAGGGGCTACTGAGAAAAAAGAAATGGGGAGAAGGTAGGGGGCGGTCAACCTAGATTGGGATCTGCGCAGCTTAGTCAATTTTCCGATTTCTGTTGAGTGACTAGTTTTTACCAGTTCTCTGCTTGGTTGGAAAACTAATTTTTACTATCTCATTTTAAATTCAAATCCATAAAAACTATATCTGGAAATAGCTTTTAATACACAACTTACATCCAAAACTTTTACATTACAACCTCTTCCAACCGGATTATTTGGGTCTTTAATGATTTGACTTCTCCAACATTCAACCGATTTTACAATTTTTAGACTCCAATCTTTCCTGGATCTACCGCTTTTGAACCTGCTGCTACAATTTTCATGACGGTGAACTTTTTCATATAGTTTCAACCTCTTCTCTTTGCAGTGGACATTTTCTATACTTTTTATATTTGTATTTATCTTATCTTGTATTTATATTTTTTTCAAATTATGAGTTTTGGTAATTCCCTTACCAACCTATCTCTCTGTATTCCTCTGATGATAAGATTCCATTCTTTGAAAAGCTTAAGGAAGGAAAAATAAATCTCTCTCATTTCAAAACACCTTGTTCTGAACAACTAGGGACGTAATGGATTTTGTATTTTTACAATCATTATTCTCATCTTTTACTTCTCTCTCTCTCTCTCTCTCTCTCTCTCTCTCTCTCTATATATATATATATATATATATATATATATATATATATATATATATATATATATGCTTTAAGTTGGAGATTTTTTTATGACTTAAATCCATCAATTAATAAGTTGAGAGATTTACCCCTAATTATATTTTCTCTGACTTACCCCTCAATCTATATCTCCAACATAAATTTTTACTCATTTCTTCATTCGACGTTCTTAGTTTTTATTGGTATCATTTCTGACGTTTCTCTTCTGAAGAAGATTTGACGAATTAGGAATCAGCATGCCCATAGTTGATTGGTCATCTAGATATACCCTGCTGTAAATTGCTGGGTAAAATAAACTAAACCCCAGAAGAAAATAATGGCGTATTTGTTGTTTTTAAATTCCTCCCATTATTACAGCTACCAGAAGGAAAGAAGAAAAAGAAGCTGAAAGACGAAATATCCACAGAGCAATTTGTGACGTATCAACAGAACAGGACTCCGACAGAACACTGACCAGAAATGTTTGTTGCGGTCTTACATGAAAAGTTTCAGACAAAAATGGCAATTAAGTGTCGAAAATTGCAATGGAAAGTTCAGTTGAGCACATTCATCATTTTCATATTATTTTATAAATGTGCTCGATTATTGAGCACTTTTAAAAAGAATACTTTGATGAAAACCTATTAAAAATAATTTTGTTTCGTTTTGTTCTAATATATTTCAGTTATTTTATAGACCTAACCGATAATTCTCCCTAGTGACCCCACATGGAATTGAAGGAAGATTTCAATGGTATATTTAGATCTGTGAAAAATTTAACCCTTATTGAAATCTATTTAAATGTTCTAACTGTTAACATAGCGATTTTTATAACATGCAGATAAAGAAACACACACACACACACACACACACACACACACACACACACACACACACACATATATATATATATATATATATATATATATATATATATATATATATATATATATATATATATATATATATATATATATATATATATATATGTACTGTTAAGGACATATGATGGAGCCCAATAATATAAATGCCAAGCCACACATATGATTTCCTGAATATCTTATAAGAGTACATTTCTAAGTGTTTATAAGACATTTTGTTATATCCTTACTTGTATAGATTGATCGTGATATGACAATGGCCGAATAGATGCTTTGACTAACGTTCGAGCACGCACGCCGTCGATCCGATTGGGAAACTATCAACTGAAAATCGATGTCTGTTTGTCTGAATGTCGCCAGGTATTATTTTTGTCGCCTTTGGCCACTCATACTAATTTCCGCTTGCGCAGTTCCCCTGAGAGTAGAAACAACCGATCCATATCGATTTGCTTTAAGCGATTTATAATCTTCGTCTTTCTCTGTTAAACCTCCAACAGGGATGACGACAAAACAAACAAAAAAGTAAGAAAAAGAAAGGAAAAAAGAATAAAAGAAACACGCGCATGAATGCAGGATATCAATCTAATCGAAAGAAGCAGATTGGGTTGTTGCTAAACATTGGATGATCCTGGTAGGACGGCGAGTCTGGCGGGGGAGACAGTATTACATGACTATAAGTACATCTAGAAAAGGAATTTCGTTATTAATGTTTACTTCATAGGTGAATCTGAGTACAGGGTTTGTTTGAAAGATGTTTTGTAGTTCTTTAATTTCATTTTGTTGTCTGCTAGAATAAGGATATCGTCTACGTACCTTACATAAATGGAGGGTTTACTGATTGTATTAAATATTTTGTTCTCAAGACCAGATATATAAAAATTACTGAATGTTGGTCCAAGTTCCTTTTCTAGATATACTTATCGACTCCAACAATGATGAACTCATTTCCTATCCATATAGAAAACTAACTCCATTGATTCTTGCCTGTTGAACTACAAAAGCGAATGTTAATACCGCTATAAAATAGCAATCTTAAAAAATCTAATAAACCAGTCCAAATTCATCTCAACAAAATATATTTTTCAATGAATTAAAAAACATTAAGCAAGTACTAATTAATAACCAATTCCTCAATGACATGGTAGACGAACAAATAAAATTAACCATTAGAAACGTAGATAAGAAACAACTAAACAATTCAGACCATATTAACATATTATAACGTAACCAGTTGCATTATAACTTTAAACTAGACGAAAGAGTCATTAAAAACATAATACACAGGCATATATCTTCTGTTAATACTAATAAAAGAATTAGATTCATAATTTACTATAAAAAATTCACAACCTCTAATAATCAACAATAACACTTCTCAGGCAAAAAACAAACTAGTAGAACAAACCAATGTAATTCATCAGTTTCAGTGTCCCTTGGGATAATGTATCTCCTCCAATAATAAAACTAACTGTTACATCGGTCACACTTCTACTACTCTTTCCAGAAGACTCACCTTACATCTTTCAGACTTAAGTTCAATCTGACAGCATTTGAAACAACATAACTCCCCTCATTTGCAATTCAGACAACTGTTAGTCAATAACAAGATAATTCTACACCACGATTCTTATGTAAAAAGACTGAAAATCTTAGAGGCTTTGTAAATAAAGACCAAACGTCCCACAATAAACAACATTAATTATGAATCCAGTAAAAATATTTTAAAGTGCTTAGGCTACGAAGGGGAAACAAGGAGGAAAACTCTACATTTAACCCTTTTTGAAATGTCGTAAATTGTAAATTGTAAATTTTAAATATTGTAATTTTTTTTAAATGTTGTAGATTTTAATCAACCACGCGCCTAACACGTGATCACATACGGAGTTTAATCACACATACGTTATTTTAAAAGGTTGTAAATTTACCGCACAGCTCGAACTTAGCAGTCATAAATATGCAAGTCTGACGCTTCGCCTGAAGACGATTGAGAGAAGTCAATCGAAAATACTCACGAACAAAAATGAAAAAAACCCAGCTACGGAGCCTACATCCGACAATTGGACAAGAATACAAGATAGATTATCCGAAGCATCGAGAAGATAAAAAAAAGATTCATAAAACAAGAACATTCCGTGATATACAACAACATATGTTTAAATGAAAACATGCTGCCTAAATACACAATATATATATTTATATATATATATATATATATATATATATATATATATATATATATATATATATATATATATATATATATGGGAAAAAAAGAAACAATGGACAATATGTAGAAATAAAAATGGAATAAAGAATAAGCAATTCAACAACTAACAAAAATAAACTCAAAAACTCATGTTGTAAAGTTCCACCGAGATATTTCGGTCGTAGATACGACCATTTTCGATCGGATAATAAACTTTATTTCAAAACGGAAAAGTTTTCAAATTTATACAGAGAATGCGATTGGAAGAAAATGTCTCGTGCAGAGAACAACAAAAGGGGGGGGGGGAGAAAAAGGAATGCGAGGAATGTTATGAAAAGAGAAAGAAAAAGTAGATGAAGAAGAATAAAGAGAGACCGATCAACCAGTGTCTTTATAACGTCAGTTGAAGAAGAAGAAAAGAAGAAGAGAAAGCAAGAGTCAAAAGAGTAAACGTGAGAAAGGGTAAATCGACATTTTGCTGTCGAGAACTATTAAAGAAGAAAAAGAGAGAGAGAAAAAAAATCAATGCTGAAATATCGCCTGCTGATAGAATTCGGACTGGGAACGTCAAAAGTCTACAAGGATTAGTAGTAATTGGAACAGTTAACGTCGAGGGACGAAACAAGGGAGGAAGAGGAAGCAGGGGGGGAGGAGAAGGAGGAAGAAGAACTTTTAACCCTTGTCTCTCTACTTCGCAAAAAAAATATAGAAAACGGGAGAGAGTCATCTGCCAAACCCGCAAAATATAGAGTGGTGGAGCAGAGGCTTGATTCCCAAAAGTTTTGTCGAATAACAAACAGGGTCCTGAACAGATGTAAGACCTTTACTTCAAACATCATTTCTCAGCATCTAATAAAGCCAAACGTTTTACAAAAAACTTTGCATCAAATTCTACCCTTTACGATCAGGGCTGCCTGCATCCTGAATTTCTCCTTATGACGGTAAACACTCTGAGCAACATCCATCTATGGGATGTTGCCAAACTTATCAAGAACCTTGATACCAGCAAGGCAACTGGTCCTGACAACATTCCAATCTAGTGCGTAAGAAGCTGCAACCAGAACTAGCTCCTATGCTTACAAAGCTGTTCAACCATTGCTTAAAAGAGAAAAGCTTCTCATCATCTTGGAACACTTCGTCAGTCTAACCAGTATTTTAAAATACGGGAGATCAGTCTTCTGCATCTCAATACAGATCAATCAGTCTCCTGTGCGTCATGAGTAAGTTATTTGAATCTGTGATAAATCAAGGAGGTGTCAACCACCTCAGCAAAAACAATCTACTCACTGAAAAACAATATGGATTTCGTCCTGCAAGATCAACAGCTGATGTGCTGACTGTAATATAACACAGGATAAGTGAATCTATCTTCGTTTCTGGAGCAATAGCTTTTGAAATATCAAAGGCCTTTGATAGGGTTTGGCACAAAGGTTTGTTTCAAAAGCTAGATATGGAATATCTAGAAATGCCTTCTCAGTCATCAAACCATTTCTCTCTGATAGGTTTATAAATGTAGCCGTTGATGGGTAGAAGTCTGAAGCACCTAGTATCAATGCCGGCATGCCTCAAAGATCCATTCTGGGCCCAACGAATTTTATAGTCTTTATCAATGATCTCCCAAATAACATTCTAAGATCATTCGTTGACATTTATGCCGATGACACAACGATCTATGGCAACACTTTGACACGGATTAAGCATCAAGATCTCCCTGTTTCTCTCTTCCGGCCTGAAACACGTGGTGCAATGGGAAAAGATGGCTGGTTACTTTTAATACATATAAAACCAAGCTTCTCTCTTTTCACCACCAACTCCCCAATCCTCACTTTGCCCCAATTAAAATAAATGACGCACTCCAGATCTAAAACAGAAGACTTACATCACATCTGTTGCTAATGTTGCATGAACTATCTTATTCCTGACACAATTCTCTCTACCTTTATAGGAGTCAAATACGTCCAAAGTTGAAGTACTATTAGCCACATCTGGGGAGGTGCTGCTCACAGCATCCTTTCTTGCCTTAACGGAGTACAAAACGGACTTCAAAATCTAGTGGGGGAGGCCCCCTTCTCTTCTCTTTATCACAGAAGAAGCGTTGCTAGTTTTTCTCTACTCTATCGTTACTTTCATGGTAGGTGCTCGACAGAACTCCAATCTATGGTTCCCCATGTAAAATATTCACAATAAAAACCCGTCTAGCTACAACCACTGAAGATTATTTTCCTTTCTTCCTCTAAAAGGAACTTCCATGAACAAAGTTTATTTTCAAGAATTATCCATCTGTGGAATGCAATGCAACGGGGCTGCTTCCCGGCTGACTACAACATGGTCGTTTTCTAAGTTCAATGTTTATAAATTCTTGTTGAGCCGTCCTTTTAAGCAATCAAACTCTGCCAGTCCCGACCGTCGCTACCAATCCTCCAGACACACTCATTAACCCTGATCCTCGAGTGACATTTTGGTCTTGATAAGCGGTGACGTGTTAGTATGCAAACCATCTATTGTCCACTTCGGCATTGCCGCGTACATGCTTACTTTCTATTCTTGCACAACACTTCCACTTGCGTCTACATTATTTCGACTCTTCTCTCTTACCACTCATGTATGAGACGATTAATCAGAATCGAAATCGAAAAAAATTGGAACTTTTTTGGGGTGTTGGAATCGGAATCGGTATCGGAATCGGACAAATATCAGCCTAATTTCCGATTCCAAAAACGATTCTTTAAATCTTTTAAAATGTAATTTTTTATTGCTGGTACTAATGATAAAATAATAAATATATATAGATTATAAATTACCAGTAAAACTAAAATCCATAGATCATAATGACGAATTTAGGTAAAAATGGCATCAGAAAATGGCACGGTTAAAGTGACACAGGTAAAAATAGCACGAGTGGAGAAACAGTAAAAAATGGCACAAATGAAAAATATGGATGAAAACCTCACAATGAGTTTATCAAAATAATTTAAAAAAAATATTAAGAAGTTTGTCAAATTAAAAACAAAATTATATTTACATTTAAAAGTAGATGAAGAATATCTTCGTCATGCCACATACAGCACCTGGTATTTACAAACGGTCACCCATTTAGTACTGACCAGGCTCAACGTGGCTTAACTTCGGTGGGAACCGGTGTGCAAACGTGATTATGCCGTGTGTATGGCACAAATAAAAAATAAGGATGAAAACCTCACAATAAATTTATCAAAATCTTGGATACAATACATAAAAAGAAAACATTCAGAAGTTTGTCAAATTAAAAAGAAAATTATTTTAAGCTAAATATTGATCTTTCCCCACACGTGTTTGTGTTGATTTGATTTCGTCCCATTTTGTTCACATATGATATTTTATTTTGTCCCATTTTGTTCACATATGATATTTTATTTTGTCCCATTTTGTTCACATATGATATTTTATTTTGTCCCATTTTGTTCACATATGATATTTTATTTTGTCCCATTTTGTTCACATAGGATATTTTATTTTGTCCCATTTTGTTCACATAGGATATTTTATTTTGTCCCATTTTGTTCACATATGATATTTTATTTTGTCCCATTTTGTTCACATATGATATTTTATTTTGTCCCATTTTGTTCACATAGGATATTTTATTTTGTCCCATTTTGTTCACATAGGATATTTTATTTTGTCCCATTTTGTTCACATAGGATATTTTATTTTGTCCCATTTTGTTCACATTGGATATTTCTAATATTTACATCAAAGGTCGGCTTTTAATAGTTGAAAATGTATGTACCGACGAAAAGAAGCACTTGGTAGTGAAATAAATGTCTTCATTGAATCTCCGGTTTACCTTTGCCCCCCCCCCCACACACACCCCCCCACACACACCCACACACCCACGTTTTATTTGATAAAGTGAACATATGTGGAAATTGATCTAACTATGACCTCTACAGTTAATCATTTGACCAAAACCTTGCAGTACATAAATAAAAAAAAACGTGGCAGGGGGTCATTTATAATTTGTCATAAAAGTAAAGCAAGTACGTCGTCGCTAAGTCAGAACATGAACATTTTCCATTGAACATTAAATAAACAGACGTTGTACTTTGCTAATCTGCTATTTCTCACTAAGTGCTTGATATAAAATAAATCTAACACAATTCGTGTTGCTCTCTGTTATTCTTGGCTCTAATCCGCGTTTCAATGGACCTGTTAAGTAGTAGTGATTAGTGTTTCGATTGCATTTAGCGACAGTCAAGTGCTTTTTTAGTTGCGAGATTCACGAACCAGTGTGGCTTATGATGACATAATTGCTGATTCCTACGAGCGGGCAACAAGGGTTAGGGTTTATTTTAGTGTTCCGAGAGGAGCAAAGTGTAGTATCTAGTCTGATGCTACACTTCATCTTTTATGTCCTCAGTCAATGAAGGAGAAATCCTTCTAGACTGAGATTACTTTAATTTGTGTCCAAATTCAGAGTGCCCCTTTTTAAGGAGCTGGATTTGACCCACATTGTTTCTAACTCTGCTCTCATGGGAAGGCAAATAAATAGAGAAAAAAAAACCCAAGGCAGACCCCTCAGCTCTTTTGGCCCCCAAAATGAAAATGTAAATCGAGCTAATATCTAACAGAAGATCAAGTCTTTTGATTATGTTAAGGAAGGTATGGCGTTTGAATCACAACAGACAGTGTCAGGCTAAATCCGTTTATTTCAGCTGCTACGATGACTGTGTACCAAATTTACATTTGGTCCGAATTTACACTTTGATAAAACTCTGAAAACTTTATGTTGCTTTAAAAATACTATGTAGATTTTAGTTAACTACTAGCAGGACCCGTTGCCGGGCGCTGCCCGGGGTGAACATAAAAGAATGAATTAAACAGCCGACCGAATGTAAATAGTTCACATAGGATATTTCTAATATTTACATCAAAGGTCGGCTTTTAATAGTTGAACATGTATGTACCGACGAAAAGAAGCACTTGGTATTGAAACAAAAAATAAATTGCCCCAGTTTCCTTCAGATGTCTACTATATTTGTGTGGTCGAGTTTTAACTTCGGCGTTTCACGTGTATGGCGCAACTTGTTGTAAGTTATCTGTTTTCTACTTTTAACGAATTGTTTTTTATTAGCCTAACTGCTTCTGTAGAAGTGCGTTGCTTTAGGCCAAAAGTCACTCGAACCCTAACCTAAGTTTTATTTCGTAAAAAGTGGGCTACTAACCAAGGCCAAAAGTCACTAGAAGTCTAACCTAAGTTGTATATCAGCAAAAGTCGATTATGTCACGTTGGACGTGGTTAGGTCCGGTTCAAATTCTGTAGAAGCACTTTCTTGTTTTGTAGATTTTATTTTGCAATGAAATTATTTTCAATATGATTTTTAAAATTTTGTGTCATTTTACGCGCTATTGCATATTCTATGTTAATAATATTTGATTACTTATACGAGAAAAAAATGTAAATCACATAGAGATTGTTAAATACTATTATTAAAAAAGTAATATTCAGCTCTTTGGTAGAATAGGGGTGCGTTCGAAAAATAATGTTTTCTTTGGTTTAAGAAGCCAAATGAACAATAATAATAGTTAACGTTAGATTCAAGCTAGATGATTTTTTTTGGGGGGCGGGGGGAGGGGCACCCGGACTTAGGGTTAGAGGTAGTGGTAGGTATGATAGAGTGTTTAGCAATGCCAAAATAGTTATTAGGGCACTTGAAAACGATAATTTTGTAGATTAACACTCTTAGCTAAACAACCCCACCATCCAAATAAGATTCTACTTCTTTTGTGGCGATTACATGTAAACACTGTAAAAGATTTGGTGGAAAAGCAAAAACAAAAAACAATAAGTTCCCAAAGTTGAGTGTGGCATCAATTTCGTATATAAATTTAACGTAAAATTATCCCCCTATTTTCTGACCATTCTAACTTTTAGGCCAGTTAACTAAATGTTTTTACCATTCACCATAAGTGACAGTGTTGTAAAACCATACATAATCGCCCCCGCAGAGACCCCCCCACCAAAAAAAAAACCGCACGGAATATATCTTCCATATAAGAAAAAGTAAAAGTAATACTTTTGATAAACTGACCTAAAACGCTAGAATGAATCAGAAATAGGGGAGCATTTTACGTAAAATTTATGCGCGAAGCTGATTTCCAATATTTGTCTTTAAAAAAAATTATTTTACCCTTTCTGCCAATTTATCAGGGTGTTTACTGTCTACACGTAAGTGCCTAAAAAAGTAGAATCGCATTTTGGGGGTTGGGTTTGATTCCTGAAGGTGTTATCCGAAAAACACATAGTACCACCCAAAAACCACATGATTGTGGACTGGAGTGATTTCATAAAATTACTATTTTTACATCACTTGAATATATGTCAGACTTGTTTTGTTTTTTTAATTTCATGTAAACGAAAAATAAGTTTGGTTCAATTTTAGTATAGGGACCGTAGTAATATCTCACGTATTTCGATTTTTTTCTTCTGAGTGATAAAGAGTGGAATAAATTAATCAGTTCAATTCAGCATACAAAAACGTTAAGTAATAAATAATAATAATAAAAAAATATGTCTAATTATAATGTTAACCTAACAATGCGTTTAAGGTAAGTTTAGTAATTTTCGTTGTTGTTAGAAATTAAGCAGAAATGAAATAAAACAGAACACATTTAGGTGCTTAATTATTATGAGTGAGAAGTAAAGTAAATAAGTTGATGTTGATTTTAGCAATGTAAGTATCATGTGAAAAAATAATACTTATCTGGTTTCTTGTCGAAGGTTTATTTTTGTTTAAAATGTGACGTAGTGTTTTGGCGAACGATTTGATTCGTAATGTCTATGCAAGCTTTGTTTTCATTGGATATTTTACCAATTCTGAAACGGTTCAACTTGATTGCAGTTATGAAATAATTGCCAAACGGTGTTTGAGGAGGATAAGAGTTATAGAGAGAAATTAGCATGCTACCCTTTCTTTGGTTTAATTGGTTGGAAGAAGCTTATAGAGAGGAATAAAAATAGTGTTTTTGTTTAGGTTATAAAAATAATTTAAAGTTTCTAGAAACACGGTCGAAGATCGTCGCTCTGGGACTACCCCCGGACTTAGGCTCGATCTCGCCAAAAACCTAAAACTCGTCCAGAAGTGTTAAGAGCGTCGGTCTAAAAACACAGAGTTGGGAGTTAGAATTATAGAGCTACCTTGCTTTGTAATTGAACACGTATTTTAAATTTTCTTTACCAAATAATTCTTCTTCTACAAAAAACTTAACAGACCGAGTTGTTGAAGATTTTCTTTTTCTTTTAATTGTTCTGCTTGAAATGACCCTTCGCTTCGCAGTGGTACCAAGTTGCTGACCCAATCAGGATAATTACCCACTGATCTAACAATCACAACGTGGGAGTGCGGTAATGGCTGGACCAGGCATTTCGACATCTGTGGCCTTTATCATAGCAGCAACTTTTCCCAAGCAGTGCTAGGTGATGTCACCGACCCCGTGAGAGTGGAGTCCACTAATAATAATAATAATAATAATAATAATAATAATAATAATAATAATAATAATAATAATAATAATAATAATAAAAATAATGGCTGAAAAACATGAAAGATGAACAACAGGAAATTGAAGAGGGAACAGAAACAGAAATTAATGAAGAAAATATTATGACAACCCTAAGGAAAATGGCAAACTAAAAAGCACCAGGCCATTATGGAATACAGGTTTAAAAAAATCACGACCCTACATGAAATTCTAGCACAGAAACTGAGAGGATGTATCCACAAAACAGACGTATCAGAGTGGATGACCAAAAGAAGGACAATGCTCATACAAAAAGATGCCAAAAGGGAACGATCACAGGTAACAATGTGGAAAATCCTAACGGCACAACTGAGAAAACAATCCCTGAACAATCCGTGGACTACTCCTCAAGAAACAAAAAGGATGCCGGAAAGGGAAAAGAAGGATACATGATCCGCTATACATAGACCAAAAGATCCTGAAGGAGGTAAAAAGCAGAACAAGAACATAGCCATGGCATGGGTTGACTACAAGAAAGCTTACGACAGAATCCCTCAAGCATGGATAATTGAATGCTTTAATATATACAAGATACACAACAAAATTATTAATCTCATTAAGAAAGCAATGGAAACATGGATAATATAACTGACAGCTGGAGAACAACACCTGACTGATAAAAATACAGAGAGGCATTTCCGAGAAAACTCTCTATCACCACTACTATTTATCATAGCCATAATGCCACTCAACTACATACACAGAAAATGTGATGCCGGATACAAGTTTACAGACACAGAACAAAGAATAAACCACCTCATGTACATGGATGATCTGAAACTATTTGCAAAAAGCAAAAAAGAACTGGAACAGCTGATAAATACAACCATAATTTTAAGCGAGGATATTCAAATGGAATTCAGAATGGAAAAGTGTGCACTGCTAGAGATAAAAAGGGGAAAACTGGAGACGACAGAGGGCATGGAACTGCCCTACCAAGAGGAGATGAGAGTGCTAGGCAATCAGGAGAGCTATAAGCTATAAGCTATACATATTTGGGAGTTCTGGAAGCAGATACCATCAAATCCACAGAAATGAAAGAGAAGATTGAAAAAGAATATTTGTGAAAAACAAAAACAAAAAAAAATAACACTAAAAACAAAATTATATAGCAGGAATCTAGTAAAAGGAATAAACACACCTGGGCAGTATCACTAATAAGATACTCTTGACCATTCATAGGCTGGACTAAAGATAAATGCTTTAACCAGAGGACTAAAAGATTAATGACCATGCACAACGCACTACAACCAAAAGACGATACGGAAAGACTCTAAATGAAATCAAACGAAGGGGAAGATGACTTTTGAGTATAAAAGACTGTGTTGAAGACACAAAAAAAGAGCTGGAAAAATACATGACCAAGAAAACAGAAACGCTATTTACTGCAGTAAGAGACACTGTCCCAACGAACAACTCGGGAAGCACAAAAACCAGAAACAAAAAGACAAGAAAAGAAAAGCGGGAAGAAACACAACTACATGGACGTTTGATAAGACTGACAAGAGAAGAAGTCAACGAAAATAGCGACGCATGGTTAAGAAAAGGACACGTGAACAGGGAAACAGAATTTTTACTGACGGATGCACAGAACAATGCAATTACGACAAACTACATTAAAGCTAAAATAGATAAAACGCAGGAAAACAGTAAATGCAGACTGTGTGGATAAAGAGACGAAACAGTATATCACATAATAAGTGAATGCAGCAAACTAGCCTAAAAAGAATAGAAGAACAGACATGACTGTGTGTGGAAATCAGAACACTGAGAACTGTGAAAACGATGTACAAACAGATAAACTCATACAAGCAAAGATACAGGATGTCATAATAATCGACAAGAAAGGAAAAATCTTGCCAAATCGTAGACTTCACTGTTCCAGCAGACCACAGAGTTAAGATCAAAGAGACAGAAAAACTAAGCAAATGCTTGGAACTTGCCAGAGAACTGAAAGGAATATGGAACATGAAAAAAGTAAATATTATACCAATAATTGTAGGAGCACTAGAAACAGTCACAAAAAACCTGTAGAAAAGACTGTGAGAAATTGGAATCAAAGTGATCACTGAGGCTACACAAAGGACGGCAATGATTAATCTTAAGGAAAATCATCTAATGCAGAAACCAACCCGCATAAGCTACGAATGGTAACCAGTCACATGGAAGTTACAATAGGAAGAAAACAAAACCACAGGAAAAACATCACTGCACGAACCAAGGAACAGAAACCGCAAGAAATATCACAAGCTGCCCCCCCCCCACACACCAATATGATTGTGCCGGCCTCGGCTGACACCACACAAAATAGTTTTAGAGAGTCAAGGAGGATGAGAAAACCGAGGAGGGACAGTACTAAGGAGACCTCCACTGGAAGACTGCGGAAAGTGTTGGGACCTTGGGGAGGCTTATTGCAACCCAAATCCCAGGGGAGACCAATGATCGTTGCCAGCGAGAAACCAATTGTAGGCGGCTGTTGCGATACCGCAAGGTCATTTGTGGTGGTGATCGAAAAGAGGTGGTGAGTACTTGAAATCTGATGAGGCTTGTTGTCACTCAGACTCCAGGGAACACCACTGGTTGTTGTCGGTGAGCAATCACTGACGATAACTTGTGTGATAACTCTTAGTGAGCAGAAATAATAATAATAATAATAATAATAACAAAGAAGAAAAAATGGTACCAGCCTAGGCTGACACTACACAAAATATTTGCATAGGGTCAAGGAGGATGAGAAGACCGAGGAGGGACAGCACAAACCAGACCCCCACTGGAAGTGCAGAGAGTGCTGGGACATTGTGGAGGCTTATTGCCATCCAAATCCCAATGGTCCTTACCAGCGAGAAATCAATGGTAAACGGCTGTTGCGATACTGCATGGTTATTTGCGGTGGCTATCAAAAAGAGGTGGAGAATACTAGACATCTGGGAAGACTTGTTGTCACTCAGAGAACACCACTAAATCACTGATAATAACTTGTGTAAACTCCTAGCGTGGTTGTAGCAGCCTAGGTTTGTACCCCACAAAATAGTCTTAAAGGGCCAATGATGATGTAAAGCTCGAGAAGGGAAAGCACCAACCAGACCTCCACTGTAAGAGCCCGTGAAGTACTGAAATCCTGAGGAGTTTTTTTGCCATTCAAATGTCAGCTTGAAGTCAATGGTAAACGGCTGTTTCGAGAAATGCAAAGGAATTTGCAACGAACATCGAAATAAACGGAGGGTACTGGAAATTTGAGGAGACTTGTCATCCAGATTACAGGGAACACCATGTGCTGTTGCCAGTGAGTGATAACTGATAACGAGTCGGGTGAGAATTCCCAGGGAGTAAATAATAATAAAATAAATAGGAATAATTCCGAGAGAAATACTAAAAGTAAAGCTGAGGTAAAATGTAACTGTAACTGTAACATAAGAGTGAATTGCCCCTTACAAAATAATTGTTTAACAAAAAGTAAAATCTACCAAATCACAGTATACACTATTGAAAAAGATGAAAATTAAATGAAAAAAGATATAAAAGTACATTTAATCACTAAAACATAGATATAGTACATCAAACATTTTTCGAAACTGAAGGATAGCTAATAGTCTTCGGTTGTCAAGTAGAGAATCTTAAGGTGCACGTTTTTAGACTATCCGTGTATATTATGTCTGAGCGTTTTAGTTAATGAAGTTAAATTGTTAACTGTAATTTAAATGCATTTTTAACTTTATGCTTTCAATAATTTGGAACAAAAGGAATAATGGAAGGATTTACGACTGAAATATCACAAAGTAAAATGAGAATATCGATAAGATTAAATATGTAATCGATGAAATCGATTGGCAATACAATTTATTTAAAAGAACACGGCCCGATATTTGCCATAACTAACTGATGGAACAGTATTAAATATATACAAGATATGACGAAAGACATTAGACGTTTACATATGACAACTCTGGTTGGCTTTACTTTATATATAAGATAAACACGAACCTGATTTGCGTGAAGAACATCATTTATCTCGGTTTGCTTAAATCGTTGTTTTTCAGTTCATTTATTTAAAAAACTTTCTCTTGAAGTGTCTGACATTCCATATTTTATTTTTTGGGGTGGTTATTTTTAAAGCCCCCTCTTGTCTACCACCGCTAACCATTGTTCTTCGCGTGGAAAACAGTGCGTGGCATACCTACTATCTATGAATTCTGCCATTATGAACTGATTTCCGAATTCAACAATTTATAAATAACAGAATTACTTGATTGTCGTGTGTTTGACAAAATGTTAACAAGTTAAAATAGCAAATAAACAGTTATATTAACATAGCATGGATTCGCCAGGAGACGGTTAGTTTTTGAGTAAGTTATAATAAGGGACCTGTTGTTTATTGTGTTCTAAAATGTTGTAGCTGAAAGAGAGGACACAATAAGCCCTTTGTCGAAGGCTACTATAACCCTGCCTTTTTAAGTCTATTCATTACACCGACTTGATCTTTGCGCACATCGTGACGTGGTCAAATTAAGTTGATTGATTCAGAATCAATTCTTTGTTATGTTTTAACGAAAGACACAGGCATTGTTTATCCTGTCTGCACCGTTTACAAGTGCTAATCTTTCATAAACGTTTCAAATTTAATCCAATAATTTTGCTGTAATTAACAACACAATAGAACAGCTTTGGCAAAGAGACGGCATTTCAACAAGTCGAAACAAAACAGTGTTGCCTTTCAATTACGGTTTTGTCGGCGTTGAATAGAATAAAAAAAACAATGTAGTGGAAGCTCGTTTACAGGGGCTGTAAAGTAATTATATAGAAACTATTTCCGACAATATGTTGTTTATAACGCTGCTTTTGGGGTGACACTCTTATTTGATTAGGTTGTTGAAGAGACTGCACTCTTGGTCACCAATGTCAAATTAAAGAATGACAAAGCCTATCCATACAAAATAATTAATATTTATTGAAAAACTTGTGAAAAGAAAGAAAGATAAAGAGTTCGTAAAAAAAGAATGAATGAAAGGTTTTTTTTAGCGTGTAAGAAATAATTGCGTGGACATGTTCATTTCGGCCGGACCCGTGTGCGTTTACATGCGTGTAAATGGGATATGCATGACGATGTGTGTGCATATATTAGCATGCCTGCTTTGCCAGAGAGAGAGAGAGAGAGTATGGACTGTGTACATGCGTACGTTTAACCGTGTGTATATGCTGTCGCTATGTTTGGTAGTTCGTGAAAGTCTCTCGTTACCTCTGCCGCTATATCCTTGGCACAGGACGCCGAAGCTATTTTATGAGGGTCGTTCTCACATGTGTCAATGTGAAAGAAAACCAGAAGAAAAGACAAAGAAAGCCTGTGTGTTTGGGTTTTTATAATACACGCGAAATTTCGGCAGTGAATATCCTCACTTTTCTGTTTGGCGTTGAATGAAACTGCTGAATGAAGGTTTTGTCCAATCGAGAATCGATGCGTGAAAACAACATTCGCTGCCACTGTTACTGCGAACAAGGCGATACCAAACTGGGAACATAGAACATTCTCAAAGAGAAAAATGAAACTCCTACAGCACACGAAACTCTGCCTACGAAGACGGTCCGTCTTTAGCTGACGTCGCTTTAAGCAACTCGGCCAATGAGACTACGGCTGAACGATGCTCGAATTTGTACACATATCTCAAATATCTACCTTGTGAACGATAGATGTCAGTTTTTAATTTCATTACTTAACAATGTCTCAATGCACGAGGAATTAACACAAGAATGTTACGCCTACAAGAAAAAAGAGAGAGTTAGGGAGTAAAAAATGGAACAAAGGAGGTAAATTCAGGAGAAATGGAGAGAGAGAAAGAGAGAGAGAAGGTCTTTTACGTTTCAGTTTAAAATATCATTTTCGCTGGTCTGTCAAAGTTAAGTTTGAAATAGCCTCCGTCTGTCAAAGTTAAGTTTGAAATAGCCTCCGTCTGTCAAAGTTAAGTTTGAAATAGCCTCCGTCTGTCAAAGTTAAGTTTGAAATAGCCTCCGTCTGTCAAAGTTAAGTTTGAAATAGCCTCCGTCTGTCGGCACGCTTAAGTTTGAAATAGCATTTTCTGATACGATGAGGTACTTGTGTACCATTAACCGAGTTACATTAATTATGGAATAATAAATTAAAAGAAATTGGGTGTCAATACACATTTGGTGTGACCGGTATCATCAAAATCTTATCAAAAGAACGATTTCATTCAAAAGGTCATATTCTTTGTATTTGAATGACAACCGGATGCATCTGTTTTGATTTTTTAACAATGAAAGTTAAAAATGTTATGATCTAATCGTAATTTTGAGAGATTGTATTTTCTGTCCAGGGAAAGTGCCCTAACTGATAAACTGAGAGAAGGGGCAAAGTCACCGACCGATCGAAAGCAGGAATAATAAAAATCCAAATTCGACCTCGTTTGAGGGACAAAAGCACGAAGAAAATTTGAAAGTCCCTTAAACAAAACATAGCACAAATAAAATCACTCAATTCTCCCCAACAATAGCAACCCAACTTTTTCTTTTGTATTATTCTTACACACCTGTGTTCCAATAAATATTTGTCATTGTTCACGTCCGTAAAATTCTCTGTCACGCCCCGCCTCCAAAAGTAATCAAATGCAATTCATACCATTTTTCAATTTTAGTACTCCCATAATTGTATTCATCTTCAGCTGGCATTCATTTCCGTCTCATTAACCCTTATCCTCGAGTGGCTCTTTGTCTTGATAGGTAGTGACCCCAATATTAAAAAAATCATTTAGTTGCAGAAAGAACTTCCTGAATATATCTCTCATACTCATAGTGATGATTAACATATTTCTTTTACACATCCTAAATGCATTTTTCGCAAAGGATGCCTTTGGCATGCTAGAATATTCAGAAATAGCGTAGAGCGTGGAAACCAACCCACAAAAACAAGTGACACTGACCAACCACAAGTAAGTTGAACTAAAAAGTCACCTAGGGTCGAAACACTTGAAGAATAGATGGAGTCTATTAGGACAAACTCAAGGAATCTCAAAGTACAATAACATGCCACACATAAGAAAGGGGAATGCCACTAACATCACTTGACAGCACGGAAAGTGAAAGTTGTCGTGGTGAGTCCAGGGGATAGTTCCATGCAAACCTTGACTAGAAGGGAACGAAGAGTACTGGAATTTTCATTGTCACTCCAATTACATGGAAAACTACCAATCGTTATTAGCGAGAATTGATTGGTAATACTTTTTGTTAAAACACCAAGTGAGTTACAACTATAGAATAGGACAGAGAGTACTGACAATCTAAGGAGACTTGCTGTCACTTAGATCCTTGAGAAAGCAAAGAGTTTTTATCCGTGAGAAATTACTGATAACGACTGGTGGGAGAACTCCAAATTATTATTATTATTATTATTATTATTATTATTATTATTATTATTATTATTATTATTATTAATAATAATAATAATAATAATAATAATAATAATAATAATAATAATAATAATAATAAATATAATAAATAAAGCACTAGGAACAATCCAAAAAAACCTGGAGAAAAGACTGGGAGAAATAGGAATCAAAGGGACCATCCAAACCATACAAAGGATGGCAATGATCAAAACAGCTGCAATCTTAAAGAATATCCTTAAATGCGGAAACCAACCCACATAAGCTACAAAGGGTAACCATTCACAAGGAATTTACAACAGGGAGGAAACAAAACTACACGAAGAACACCACAACACAAACCAAGGAACAGAACCTGCAAAAAACATCACTTCATAATCCCCCCCCCCCAATAAATTACACCGCCTCAGCTAACACCACACAAAAATTACAAGAAACACTATAAGCTCCCCACTTCCCTCCCCCCACAAAAAATGGTGCCGGCCTAGGCTGACACCAGACAAAATATTTGTAGAAGGTCGAGGAGGATGAGAAGACTGAGGAGGGACAGCACAAACCAAACATCCACTGGAAAAGTGCGAAGAATGCTGGGACATTGGGGAGGCTTATTGTCACCCAAATCCCAGAGAAGACCAATGGTCCTTACAAGCGAGAAATCAATGGTAAGAGGCTGTTGCGATATCGCAAGGTTATTTGCGGTGGTTATCGAAAAGAGGTGAAGAATACTGGAAATCTTGGGAGGCTTGTTGTCACTCAGACTCCAGGAAATACCACTGGTTGTTGTCGGTAAGCAATCACTGACGATGATCTGTGTGAGAACTCATAGTGAGTACAAATAATAATAATAATAATGGAATGTTTAAAAATATACAAGATACTCAACAGGATTATTAATCTTATTAAGAAAGCAATGGAAACATGCAGACTAGAACTGACAGCCGGAGGACAACACCGTACTGTGATAAAAATACAGAGGCATTTTCCAAGGAAACTCCTTATCATCACTACTGTTTATAATAGCCATGATGCCACTCAACTAAATACTCAGAAAATAGTATGACGGATACAAATTTACAGACACAGAACCAAGAGTAAACCACCTGATGTACATGGATAACCTGAAACTATTTGCAAAAAGCAAAAACAAACTGGAACAGCTGATAACTACAACCAGAATCTTCAGCCAGGACATTCAAATGGAATTCGGAATTGAAAAGTGTGCACTACTAGAAATAAAAAGAGGAAAACTGGACACGACAGAGTGCATGGAACTCCTCAACCAAGGGGAGATGAGGCAAAGCTACAAATATTTGGAAGCAGACACCATCAAATCTACAGAAATGAAAGAGAAGATTGGAAAATAATATTTGCGAAGAACAAGAAAACTCCTGAAAACGAAATTATATAGCTGGAATCTAGTAACAGGAATAAACACCTGGGCAGTATCACTAATAAGATACTCTGGACCATTCGTAGGCTGGACCAAAGAAGAATTCAGACACCTTGACCAGAGGACTAGAAAATTAATGACCATGCACAACGAATTACACCCAAAAGACAATACGGACAGACTCTACATAAAAAGAAATGAAGGGGGAAGGGGACTGGTAAGTATAGAAGATTGTGTGGAAGACTAAAACACAGAACTGGAGAAATACATAACTTAGAACACGGAAAGGCTATTCACCGCAACAAGAGACACCGTACCAACGAACAACTCGGGAAGCACTGAAACCAGAAACAAAAAGAAAAGAAATGGAAAGTGGGAAGAAAAACAACTACATAGACGCTTCATAAGACTGATAAGAGATCAAACCAACGAAAATAACTAGCCATGGGCAAGAAAAGGACACTTGAATAGAGAAACGGAATCTTTACTGATGGATGCACAGAACAATGCGATTATGACAAACTACGTTAAAGATAAAATAGATAAAACCCAGGAAAACAGTAAATGCAGACTGTGTAGACATATAGACGAAACAGTAAATCATATAATAAGTGAATGCAGCAAACTAGCCAAAAAAGAATACAAGAACAGACATGACTGCGTAGGGAAAGCAGTACACTGAGAACTGTGCAAACGATTGAATTTCAAATACACAGACAAATGGTACAAACATAAACCAGAAAAAGTATTGGAAAACGAAAAACACAAAGTCCTCTTGGATATGGATATACAAACCGGCAAACTCATATAAGCAAGGAGACCGGATGTTATAATAAGCAACAAGAAAGAAAAATCTTGCCAAATCGTAGACTTCGCCATTCTAGCAGACCACAGAGTGAAGATCAAAGAGACGGAAGAACGAAGCAAATACACAGAACTAGCCAAAGAACTGAAAGGAATATGGAGCATGAAGAAAATACGTATAGTACCAATAATCGTAGGAGCACTAGGAACAGTCCCAAAAAGACTGGAGAAAAGACTGGGAGAAATTAGAATCAAAGAGATCACTGAGGCTATACAAAAGACGGCAATGATGAAAACAGCTGAAAATCCTCGAATGCGGAATCAACCAGCTTAAACTATGAACGGTAACCAGTCACATAGAAGTTACATTAGGAAAAAAACAAAACCACAGCAAGTTTCACCATCACATAAACCCAAGGAACAGAAACTGCAAAAAATTTCATAAACTGTCCCCCCCCCCCCCCAAGAAAAAGTGATAGCACCAGCCTCGGCTGATACCACACAAAATAGTCGTCAAGGGTCAAGAAGGATTGGCAAACCGAGGAGGGTGAGTACTAACCTGACCTCTGTTGGAAAGGTGCGAAGAGTATTGGGACATTGGGGAGGCTTATTGCCACCCAAATCTCAAGGGAAATCAATGGTAAGCGGCTATTGCGATACCGCAAAGTCATTTGCATTTATTATCAAAGAGGTGGAGAGTACTGGAAATCTGGGAAAGCTTGTTGTCACTCAGACCTCAGGAAACAGTACCAATCACTGACGATGACTTATGTGAGAACTCCTAGTGAGTGCAAATAATAATAATCCCCTCAGATTCCAGGGAACACGATTGCTTATTGTCAGTGATCAATTACTGATAATGACTTGTGTTAACATTCCTAGTGAGTCAAAAAATGGAAAGAAAACTATGCAACCCAAAGGGAACTGAAACACACGTGCATACAACACAAATGCTTGTGAACGGTCAAGGAAGATGGAATGACCGAGGAGGGATAGCACTAACCAGAACTCCATTGGAAAGGTGCAGATAGTACTGGGACCTTGGGGAGGCTTATTGCCACCTAAATCTCAGATGACTGATGGTCGTTGCCAGCGAGAAATCAATGGTAAGCGGCTGTTACGATAACACAAAATAATTTTCAATTGTTATAGAAGAGGGGGAGGGTACTAAAAATCTGGGGAAGACTTGTTGCCACTCAGACTCCATAGAATACATTTTTATTTAATTTTTTTTTTTTTAACTTTTCAGTTTGAGATATTTTCTTTATTACTTTCCTATTTCTTTTTCAACTTAACCGATGTAAACGCTATTTTACATAAATATGAATATTAACCCGAACGGCGGCAGCGAAGAACTGTTTCCATCATATTTCACGAAGGATGTACTCTCGTAGTAGTAGTAGTAGTAGTAGTCTTAGAAGTAATATTAGTAGCGGCAGCAGCAACAGCAGCAACAACATGAAATTAAAAAAATCTAAAAGATCCAACAAAACGTTTCCATCTTTTATCCAACTGTAGAAATTAATTGGCCGATTAATAACATTAAGTGCGTCTCTGCAGGTCAACAAGTACTAGAAAGCCTTTTGCAACTTACCCGACAGTTTGATAACCGTTTTTTCTTTACTTATTTAAAATCTAAAATGAAAAATTAAAGAAAAAAAAAGCATCGTCTAAAAGGAAACGTGAAAATATATTCCTACTTCTATGGCCGACATGCAACTCGGCCTGTAATCATGGGTTAGAAGTACTTTTCCTCGTGGAAATAGAGTGCTAAGCATTTGTCAAATTGATCAGTAATAATAATGACAACAACAAACAAAACAAAAATAAAATAAAAAACGATGTCGTACTCTTTCCGGAGGGGTTCGCCACATGATTTAGAACACAACTTCCGCCGAGGGTGGCGCTGGTTCCATTTGTGCATAAGTAGGTTAAACTGAATTACTTACTAAAGATATTTTTATTGCAATGAGGTTTCGTCGTCCTCTCACATACAATCGCTTAGTATTCCCAATGAAATGGTCACTAATTTGGTAATGGCCAGGCTAAATGTCGCTTAAATTCGGTGATCTAAAGAAATAATCACGTTGACACACCGCTTCTCTCTTAATAATACTAATTATGTCAATAAAAATGATTTTAATAATAACAGTACTACTAACAGTAGAAAGGCTGATTAGCGCCGCAAGAGACAGTGTAAAGGGATGATGAGAAAGTGAAAGGGGTTATCCTTTTATCTTCTCGTAAAGAAATAAAACAACGAAAAGTATTTCTGTAACTATAACAAAAAGGGGTTTATTAACTCAAGGTTACCTATACCGTTTAGGTAGAAGAGAGTGGAACAGTGTCCGTCCGAGGAAGAGGAAGAATACAAGAGTTCTTAGGGCCGCCCGTGGATTTCTTCAGGTGAAGATGGTAGTAGTCGTCAAGTAGCGACGGCGGCAGGAGAGAGAGCGCTTCCTCGTTCCTCGCTGGTGCTCTCTGCGATGTGTCCAAGCTGGTGCCAGAAGGGTGTCTCATCTTTTTCTTCGAACACTAAGGGGACATAAGGGACATAAGTAGTCCTGTGATTTGATTGGACAAGCCAGCTCACAGGGACAGTGATTACGCATTCAAAAGTAGTCCCTATTGGTGACTGCTACAACAGCACCAAGGTGAGAACAGTGAAACGGGAAAGAAAACAACGTACATGGGAAGATAAGAAACTACATGGCCGATTTATAAGAAAGGCGAAAGAAATTGCACAGAGGACAACGTAGGTATGATTCTGTTGTATAATTCTGTTGTGTTGCTAACGAGGATTTCGGTACTTAAATATTTATTATCTGTGATCAGATCAATAGTTCTTGGGATTGTAAGCATGGTGAATTTATCAGTCACTTCCCATCTGAAACAAGTATTTTCACCAGGAAACTTGGGCGGATCTGTACCAAAATATGACGTCACACACACACACACACACACACACACACACACACACACACACACACACACACACACACACACACACACACACAAATATATATATATATATATATATATATATATATATATATATATATATATGTATACTAGAATCATATCAGATAGTTTGGACATGTGCTGAAGGCCAACAACGACACAGTCGCGACACTTGCCTCTGCGCTAGAAGTCACAGGAAAGCGATCGAGGGGTAGGCTGATAATGAGATAGACAGACACCCTGCACAAATATTTATGTAAAACCGGGCTTCACCCGTACCAAGCCTGTGATCGTGTCAAGTGTAGACAAAAATCCATCATTGCGGACCCCGACGTAACTCGGGATTAACGCACAAGAAGAGAGAATATATATATATATATATATATATATATATATATATATATATATATATCTTCTTTTTATGCGTTTATCTCCAGCTACGTTGGGGTCCGCAATTGAATACTTTAGTCAGTCTGTCTATATGTTCCTCACTCTGCATAAATAGAACTTAAATTCCTTTTTTAACGTGGTAATGTCTCGTGCCAGGAGACATTACCACGTCAAGAAGGGAATTTAAGTTCTATGATTCTTGCTTGCGGAGTTGATTCTGTAGAAGGGGCCCAAATCTTGCGACCGTCAGACATTATCATTCCCTACACTGATGATAGCGAAAGCTTGAAACGCTGGCGTATGTAGGTAAACAATAATTTAATATTATTTACTTAAAATAATACGTAAATATAAATCTTAATTTCTCTAAATTACCTGACAGTTTCCGTTGGCCGAGTGGATATGGCTGACTCTGTGTACCGGGTTCGCGCCTTCCGACCGTCTGAAATTGTTACTTCCCTGCACTGATGAGAGCAATAAGCTTGAAACGCTAGCGTCTGTAGGTATAAATAATTTAATATTTATTTATATATATATATATATATATATATATTTGGTACAGAAAAATTAGTACAACATTGGTACCGTCGGTTTCAAGCACGGAAGGACTTAGCCATCCGGCTCTCTTCAGCTTCTGTTGTCATCTGTTTCGGGCGCGTTATTTGCTTAGAGTGTTGTGTATGTTTGTTTAAATTAAGTGTAAGAAAGGTTTAATAAGGTTTGAAAAAAAGGTGTGTGTGTGAAAAGTAACAGTTGAGATTTAAACCGGAAGAGATTTAAAGAGATATAAAAAAATAAAAAAATAAATATATTTCTATATAATTCCGTGAGTCAATATTATGAGTATCGTATATTTGGCCGTTACTGTTTTAGGGGTTGATGATGTGTTTTCTAATTAGGAATTAGGGAGAGAAAATGGGGTTAAGGATTAAGGAGGTTAAAAGGAACAACATTAATTAAATTCGTGTTTAAATCCTGGATTTAAGGACTTTAAATCAATCCCGAAGGAATTTAAATAACGGTATCATCCGGGCGGTCTAAGGGCAGTAACTCTATAGGGGTGTTTAATGGTTTGAAACCGTTTGGATGCATTTGGGAGGTGATCAAATTGGTATGCTGATTAAAACCGGTTTAGAGATAAGAGTAAGGATTGGGTCGGCAAGATTGGATCTGTTTGGGAGATATGGGAGATTAGCATTATGACCGAGAAATGGTGGAGACTGATGGGAGTAATAATAATGTTGTGAAATGGGGGTGTTACCCTCTTAATGACTGGAGAAATATTTTTGGGAAAGTTGAAATTATTGCTCTTGAAAAGAATTGTGGATATGGGTTGATTAAGGTATTTGTTCGTATTTTTTAATTTTATTTATATTTATGAGGGGTGATAGTTAGAGTGGAAGTCGGTATTTAATGGGGCAATTAAGGGGTTATGTATTTGGCAGTGGGGGGAGAAGCTAGGCTTTTATGTGTATCGGTAAGTCCAGTTTATGAGTAGTGCTTGTCTCCTGTGGATGCATCCCTTAAAGATTTCATCTCAAATATTCAAACATACTGTATTTGGGTCAATGATGGCCCTTAATATATGGTATTTTTCAGCGTCACACAGAGGACATTTATTTATCAGCGTAAGGGCCATCATATGAGCAAAAGGAAATGTCATCACATGTAGTAATATTATTAACCTGTAGTTGGAGATGAAAAGATATATATATATATATATATATATATATTAGATGGCAGAAAGTGTTTTCACATACGCTAAATTGAAAGTAAATATTCCTACATGCCTTTATTCAATAAAATGTGTACTCCTTAAAAACATATCTCAACGTTTTATCAAACAGCAATATTTTGGAAAAGGAATCTCAATTAACATCACCGTTAGCAGTTTTAAGCATTTTCGCCAACACTTCGAATAAAACGGGATTGATGAGTCTATCTAGGGAAAAGAACAAGCCGTAATTTTTCTAAATTCCAGGATGACCAGAAGGACAAAATCCGGGTATCTCCCAGCGGACACAGTAATGTATAGTATTTAAATAAAAATAATTAATAGCTCTTGTATAACCTACGATCGAGCACTTTGCTGTTTTTAAAAAACTAAATTGTGATACAAGCTATATATATATATATATATATATATATATATATATATATATATATATATATATATGAGAGAGATATCCCATTAATGCTGGGCTTAAACGATCACAACGTTCGTACATAAGATCTTTGTAAAGATCTATGTAGGTATTTTCGTGATTCCGTTTTTAGCCCACGTCATCTAAGATTATAAATTTTATTTTCATTCACGGCAACTTCTCATGAAATTAATCAATTCATCACAGTTGTATTTAAACTGTTAGAACAACTAAGTGTGCGTTTTTATATGGAAGGAAGTATTCAGATCAACGCAGTATATTTTTTATACTTTTTACTTCGGCTAAATCTATTATATTGTATATATAGATATATTGTATGATATATATATTGCGCTAGGTTGTAAGCCTTCTTATCTTGTCAATCTCTTTATAGCATGTCTAGGCAGACTGAACTATCTTTGGTTGATTGTTTGTCGAGGATAAAGTAAATTCCAGTTAAAATTGTGGTCGTCCGAACAAGCTTGGACCACTTGGTCTTAGCTGAAGTGATATTAAAGAACAAAACTATCGTCTACACATTTTATTTTCAGCTCAATATATTATTTTCTTGTGTTCTTATAATCTATATCTAGATATAGTTAGGTATGTGTATATGTTTATATATTTATATCTACAGGGTTATAGTTAGGTATGTGTATATGTTTATACATACAAGGTAGGTATGTGTATATGTTTATACATACAAGTTAGGTATGTGTGTATGTTTATATATTTATATGTACAAGGTTAACTCCTAAACAAATTAACCGATCATTATGAATTTTCGAATACATCTGCTATGCGTAAAAGGGTCGTAATGTGGGCTATATTTAGTTTAATTTTATTTCATGTAGAGGGGGTAAAAGGTAGGTGGAAGCCCTTCGTGAAAAGTTCAAATGCATCCGATGTTTGTGATAAGGATGTAGAATTTATGGTTCTAAGCCCACCTTATATTTTAGTAAGTGAATGGATCCACCATGTTAATTAAGGTTTAATAAAGCATATATTGTTTTACAAAAGACAAAGATATCTTTGTCGTTATTGTATGCGGAGATTCATTCCAGCATACTTGCTCACAACCTAAGCCGTTCAGAGCATAACGAACCAGACTACTCATAAATGAAGACAACGCTTTCTTAGACCAAGGCAGAAGAAAATTGCTTACCGGACAATTAATCAAGTTTCCGACTGGGTTGACTTCGAGATTCTATACATTTTTGTAACAGGGCGCGGGCGAAGAACGATTGTTAGAGCAACCAGTTAGAATGCATGTGGTCATATTGTTGTGGGTGTTAATACCAGTTTTAAACGATACTACAATACATGAAACTCTTTCAAAAAGATTAAGAAGTCAAGTATTTTGTTGCAAACATTAAAAAGAAGACATCACTGGTTCCTCTAAGATCAAATGATGGCCGAGGGTCATGATGATCATGATAAAGCGACGATGATGGTTTTGTGATCATGCTTCTCAACTTTCAAATAAGTTCGCCAATAGTTTCCTTTCACTGTATTTTTGAATCTTAGTCTGAGCCTTCAACGATTAACCCTTCCTTCACACAGTTTGAAATATAGCAATTTTTTGAGTAGTCATTGAGGGTTAATTCTCTCCAGGTGTCCTACTCATCAGATATTTTTTAATCTATTAGTAGATACACCATAGATGGTAGGCTTTATTAACCATCATGTTTTCTAATTGGCTACCTTTTCCTGTGAGACTACATTCATATTTACCTTGAGACATGGAGTATTTTTCATTTTAGTACTGTTTAGCAAAAAAAGAAGGCTTTACAAACCAAAATTATATTTTAACGATGGAGAGAATATTATTGGGGCCTGCTATCAATTGAATATTGACAAAATATTAGCACAGGGCTAGAGCCATGTCATCATCATATATATCATGCCAATACTTAATTAATCGCTGGACAGCAAGGTTACAGTCCATCAAATCTTGGTCAGTACAAGTTGGTCCATCACTGCAGTCACTGAGCATGTGCTCCATTGTCTGTCTGGGATTTCCACAAGAGCAGTTGCTTGTTGTTGCTGGTCCCAACCCGTGGAGGTTACTGACTGCTCTAATCTTCGCTCTTGTTTGGTTTAGAGTCACCCATCCCTACCTTGGAAGATCGATTTAATGTGGAAGTTGTTCTCTGGGTTCATGGATAACTTCATTCAAGTAGCAATTCCAATCATTCCATCTGTCAATGCGGTAGTCCTGTGACCGTGCAGAGTCAAGGCTTCAGATGGCAAGTAGCAAAGTGTCACGTGCTGTCACTATTAATCCTGACGGTTTCTTAAAACTAAATGAAGACCGATTACTACGCAACATCTATGACTGGTGGTAAAGGGAAGGATGACTTGAAGGTTACAAGTTTCAACTGGTGAACAGCGAAGGTAGAACTTCTGTCTAATATCAACATTGACATTCTATGTCTTCAAAAGACACACAAAGGACATTGCTTCAGCCACTATCGCTGGAATGCATCTCATCATCAACCACGGTAGAGCCATTTATAAGCGAGTTATGAAAGATGGAGAGGGGGTTATGTACAGGGATAACCCCGATGCGTCGAGTGTTGCCTTGAATTGTTTGGACACCCGTGAACTGACCACGGCTTCCGGCAGCTTGTTCCACGGCTCCGCGACCTGAACCGAAAACGTAGACTGCAGACGATTCAGCAAAAATCGTCTTCAGTACAACTTCTGGGAATTTCCACGAAGCCTTCCATGCGAAGCTAGTGTGAAGAAGAGGTCACACGGCTCATCATAGTTGTCGCAATGATGTTAAAAGCGAGGATGAGGTGACCACGCTAACATCTACGCTCCAATGAGTACAAAGTGACAGAATCTAGTCGTTATTCACAGTTGAGTCTTTGGATCATCTAAATTATGTCTTGTATGTAAACAATGCGAATCTTCTCAATTTTGAGTCGTGACTGGAACTAATGACTATTCCTCTCTTGAATTAGTGATCAAAGCCATTATTCAAATGTTGGCAGTACTTCAGTAAATGTTTACATAACGACAGAAGCATTGCGATTTAGATGAGAGAGGTCTGCATAGCCATTTAATTTTTCTATTTGATTTGTCTGCGTGAAAATAACGTACAATTGAAGGAATTCCATTCTCTATACAAAAGAGGAACGAATCATATATGTGAAAACTCCTACTGGGTCTACCGTTTGGCGGTTGTTGATAGAGTTTTTGCGAGAGCACTTCCAAATAAACTCTTAGGGTAATACCCTTTCGTACTACTAAGGTCAGCGTAGTTTTAAATAAAATTGTACAGCAGTAAAGACCATGTCTAATGTTCCAAAAATGCAGGAAAATGTTTTCAAAATAAGCTGCCTTTGTGCCAATACGCCAACAATCTTAGAAAGGCAGTTGACAGTAAATTGTAAGGATAATTGGGTAGTCCTTTGCAAACACGGTTATTCTGAGTAACTCACTAACATGGTACATTCATTGCACGATGAAATGAAAGCGTCTATGTGGTTTGGGTGTAGAGATTCCTGGTGGACGTGATAAGCAAGAATCTCAATCAAGTGATGAAAATAGTCTTGACTTACTTTATAAGCGCATAAAAGGGCTCGTCTCTGCCTGGCGCACAGAACTTAAATATGAGAAAGAACAAGTGCACGCCAGAAGAAAAGTATTTATGCGTATCGACTACGTGTGATAAGCGATCCTTTTCATTCATAAAAGACGAGCCTAATAGAAGTTGTTACAAGCGTTTTAACACTGGAAGTGCTAAGATCATTGAACGATAGAGATCAGCAGTGAAAAGACTGTTGTTGGAGAAGAGTATACCACGTAACGATGTTCCGGTGAAGAGCACGCTGTTCCAGCGTTCAGTATTGAAAACGGCGTTGTTGAAAAAAAGTCTACTCTGTAATAAAGCTCAAGTGGTAAACACGTTGTTGAACTGAAGAGTATACGACGTAAAGAAGTTTCAGTGGCGAGTACTTTGTTTCCATCGACAGAGGCCACCTGTCCCTCTTTTTTCCTTTTATTATTCCTTCACATAAGTAAAAATCAGATCAAAACAGAGCAACATATAAGCTTCAACACATTTTGATACTTTTTGCCACAGTCATGCTGAGCGATTTTAAGAACAACTTAGCAGGAATAGACACCAGATTTGAAACCATGGTCAAACATTTGAACCTTCAATGACTCAACATGTGACCAAATGCATGTTTGAATTGATTTAGAGATCTGCTTTACGTTGACGACGGCAGTTCAGTGACACACGCACAATAACATCCACATCCACATTATAATAGATTATTTCAATATTGACTTAGTTTGTCGAATAAACACTAATAAAACAGTAATCGTGTTTTAGCTTGCTTTCAGCGAACCTTATTAACATAACGTAAATATACGTTAATGGTGTACTTTAAAAATATGTTAAACAAAATAATGACTACCGTGGTAAAACTTCGTCCAGGTTTTGATTGCTAGATGAAACTTTGTTGTTTGTCTAAAAGCATATTACATACTTGTTTTTTTTTTTGATACTAGGTTTTTGTTATGACTACGCTTGTATGACAATAGAAGTTATCAGACGCTTAAAACCTTTTCATCGATAATGTCTGTGTAGAATTTTGAGGACATATGTTAATAGAAATATCATTGTTGCCAAATTTCTGTGTTGAGTTTTTGAAAGTGTTGTAATTTACTCAGCTTGATATTTAACTTCAGTATCATTCAACATGGCGCAACTTTCATGTTTAATAAGCCAGCAATCAATAACGCATTAATTATGTCGTTTTATAATACATACTTTATGCTTAACAGCACACACCTTATATTGATTTGAATGTTTTATCGATACATTATTGTTTTAATATGAGAAAAGCTGACAAAAGCCAAAGCCGTTTCTCATATGTGATGCGGCCACATGTCTGTCCAGCATTGATTAAATGGAAAAAAAAAGCGCTAGCGAAACGAAAACAATCTACTTCGTACTAAATCAATCTTTCATCTCTGCAATGTTGATAAACCTAATTCCGGTAATAAAAGCGTTCGACTTGATCAATCATAGAAGCGATGCCAATCCCGACTTCCGGTTTAAGATCAAACGAGAATCAGTTTCATTATATATCATTCGCTTCACTAGATTCAAGCAACAATCAGGGATTAATAAAGAAATCAGATAATTTTAACCTTTTTAATTGTCTATTGTATCGATAATGCAATATTTTATTCTCAAATTAAATTCTTTTAACTTCAAATTAAAACATAAAAAGGCTCAAATTCAAATAAAAACTCAAACAAAAATTAAAACGGCTCAAATATTTTATTTGAACCTTTTAATCAGCTAATTATAAAGGGTCACATAAAAAGTAAAAAGGTTCAAATAAAAATATAAGGGTTCAGCTTTAAATTATAAAAGGTTAATATTAAAAAAACTAAAATTCAAATTATAAAACTCAATTTCACATTAAAAATTATAAATGAGAAAAAATCACCTCCAAATTAAGAAAACTTAACTTCAAATTAAAATGATTAAAGTTCAAATTAAAAAAAAAAAAGTTCAAATTTAAAGATATTTTAAATTAAAAGATAGTGAATATAAAAAGCAAGTTCAAATTTAAAAGGATCCACTTCAAATTAAAATCGTTTAAATTTAAATTAAACTCGATTTTAAACTAAAAATGCTACACAACAAATTAAAAGAGCTGAATTTCAAATTAAAATTGCATTTGTAAAATTGTATTAGTACTTTACTGCATATTGTTTAATTTGACGTTTTCAATTTGAAGATCAAGTTTTCTAACTTGCCGCTCAAAATTAACATCAGACTAAGAACGTAATAATGAGGATCATCCCTAACGAAAACACTTATATCTATAGCTGAGGAAATATCAAAGTTATCCACTCCTACTAAATCTCACAAGCATTGTTTTGACAAAGAATGCATGAAGGCTATACGAACACGCTATCCTGATATTAGAAAAAGTAATTTAAATCTCAAAGAAAATCCAAACTTATAAAAAAAACACAACAGAACGAAAAACGCGATAACAACAGAAATGATATATCTAAACGTGGCGTGAAAGTTTGAAGAGAATACTGCTCGTATTTTGATCTTCATTATAATTCAAAGGTGCCGAAATATAATTACCAAAAGCAGCACATCTCCAAACGACACCGCCTTAAAGAAACACTCTTATCGCTAACAACGCTCTCACAACAAATGATTTGAACGCTAGAGAAGTTCTGAGTTCGCGAATCATCCACCTTATATGGAGCTCAAAATGACGAATCATTTGTCATCTGGAAGTCAACAGTTCGAATTAGCTCAATTACATCTCACGTTTGAATATTTATAACTACAGTACATTACACCTGTGGCAATTCGATGCTTGTAAGTACAGTAAAGACGCTATTTTGTCGTTCACTTCGGTGGATCGACTTTGCCCATGACACTAACATCAATCAATCAATTTTCTTGGCAAAAGTATCAAATTTCTGAAAGCCATTGTGAATGCTAAATGCCCAAGAAGACTTTAAACCTGGATATGGTACTATCATCACGACCTCCTCTGACATTATGTTCTAGTGGCGAGAAACCCGGGCAGAGAATTCTAACTTTTTTCTGTTGAGACAAAAGCGACGGTGGTACATCTGCGGGTGAACGGGAACCGCGACAAAGTGTTAGGGTGAAAAGCGTCATGTTAAGGTAGATTTACATTCCTGTTGATGATGTCGTATGCCAGAATCAGGTCTCCTCGCATCCTTCCCAGCTCAAGTGAGGACGGATTTACTCTTTGAAGCCGTTCTTTGTAGTTAAGCGAGGAGAATCCCGTAAACATCCTGGTTGCCAACCGTTGGACACGCCCCAGGTGCAGGGTATCTTTTTGAAGATAGGGATTTGTTGCTTAGATGGCATACTCAAGAGTGGATCATACCAGGGTCATGTATAAGGTACGGAAAACATATGTTGTGGTTAGGGTTAGAAAGAATCTCCGGATCAGGGAGAGAACCCTGCTGGTTTTGCTCGCCATCTCGATACAGTAACTTGTTGGCTTGAAGAGGCTGTCCATATTTTAGCCAATATTTTTTTCAGAAAATTTCGTTAAACTGAACAATTCCAAAACTCAAAAAACCGATGGAAAGAAAATATTGAGCTGTAAAAATACAGAAAGTTATACTGAACCGGAAACAAGAGGATAAATCACATACATAATACATCAGTTGGTATAGCACGTGTATCCTATGAATATTTGAAAAATATCTCAAGTATTCTATGAGAACCTTCCTTATATATATATATATATATATATATATATATATATATATATATATATATATATATATATATATATATATATATATATATATATTATGTCATGTATCAACATAAAATATTGTAAGGAGATATACTATTTTATGTATCGATTTGAAGTATGTACTTCAACAGTGCTCAATACGTGAGTAGAGCTAGATAGTAAGTTATGAAAATATATTTATGGCAATTAAGCTACACACATACTTCTGCGTTTCATCCCCGTAGGTAATCGTCAGGCTAACTATTCCCTATGGAGATGAAACGCGGAAACCTCTGTGTAGCCTTATTGCCATAAATATATTTTCATAACTTCTTACATATATATATATATATATATATATATATATATATATATATATATATATATATATATATATATATATATATATATTAATCCAGGTAGGGTAAAAATCCACAGGGTAGAAATCCAAAGGGAATCAAACCGGGTTTATAAAAGAGTGCTCAATAAAAAATATAGAGCTGTATTGTGAATGCTTTTATTCAAACATGTACAAGGTCTGCTACACTGGCATGTCGATGTTATCGATCTACAGCTCTCAAGAGCTGAGGTCTCATCAGGCAGAAAATTATTTTTTTATTCAACCTGGTTGCTGAATTCCAGGGAGAATGAAGTCAAGCAAAAAAGAAGAGGAGAAAGAAATAAAAGTCATGTGACCGATTTTAAAATATGATTGCCGTTAGAAATTACTATTTTCATTTTTTTTATTTTTATCTTTTATATATTTTATATATCCAACGTTGAGCTGGGGTAGAAAGGGGGGGGCCGAGGAAAAGAAAAAGAAAAGAGAAGGGAAAAGGGAGAAAGGTACAATTGCTGTTAGGAAAGTTTAATTTACAGCTATTTATATTTTTATTTTTTATTTTTATCCAACGCTTTGTTAGGGTGGGGGGGGGGGTGGAAGAAAAAGAAAGAGAAAGGGGTGGAGGGGTGTTAGGGGTGGATGTCTATAGCCATTTAGGATTTGTTGCGGGAATGGTTAATGTAAGATCTGAGTTAAATTCATATTTAGTTTTATTCATCGCTGGGCTGGATAAAGAGGGGGGTCGGGGGGAGATGAAACAAGAGCGAAAGAGAAGATGAAGAAAGAGGGGGAGGAGAGGTTTCAAATTTGTTGTGTCTGCTTCCTGTCAATGCAGACATATAACAATTACATGACACCCAGCTTACGGGGATATTTTAGTTTAACTCATTGATGGATTTATGGCCTTAATGTTAATAAATTATGTTGTTATATTTTGATCAATTGGCATTAAATTTTGATTATTTTGATGGATAGTTAAATGTATTTTAAATAGTGTTTATCGGTTAATTAATAAAACATAATGTTAATTGTCTTTATTTTTAGTAAGATTCATATATGGATTAGTGGCAGTAATATTAGTAGATTTAGTTCTAGGTACTAATGAGTTAAAATATATTGGGAATTATTCTTAGTAAGGATCGTATATAAGTTTATGACATTGATATTGATGGATTATACTATTATATTTAGTTTTAATTATTTTGGAGTATAAATAAATGTATTTCGATTATAAATAATAGTTAGTGATGGATTAATAAAACATACTGGTAATTGCTTTTATTTTTAATGGAATTTATATATCGATTAATTTCAGTGGTATAGATAAATAAATTTTATTATTCGTTGTAATCCTATTATTAATGGTGGGGTTAACACCTGTTATAATATTAGTGGTAAGGTGTTCTAGTTAAAGTTGTTAACGCAAGTTATGGTCTATGAAGGGGGGGGGATTAGAAATGGTGGGGGCCAGTAATTTTGATTAAAGTGATCAGTATATAATTATTTAAATATTTAAAAATTGGTTTTGGTAATATGTAGTTTACTTTTGAGGGATTTTGTTAGCCGGATGTTGAGCGCATACACGCACTCGTGCACACATATAAATACATATATGCACATGTATACACAAACATTCATATATGCACCCAAACCCATACACATATACACGAACACACAGATGCACATGTATGTGCACATATGTATACTTATACATACGCGCATACAGGCGTTACCACTGGGAACTAACTAATAAAAATAAATCACCAACTGTAATCTGGAACACTATCAGAAAAACTAGCACCTGTAGCTCATTAAACTCACCATGCTATTTATGCCTCGGCGAAAAACTTGAAATAATTAAATTCACTGACAGAGGAAAACTTTTAAACAAAAAACAGGAAACATCGATCAACTGTAGGCATAACAGATCACATCTCCTCAGTAATTTGTACAACCCCCCTAAATAATACCATTAAAACCAAAAAACCCAATACCCAACAACCCCGCTAAAATTAACACTTATTAACACCTCCAAATCAAGTAACTTTAACCCTCAACTACAAATACAGTACAACCACCCCCTTTTGAATAAATACAATAACACATAAAAGTAAAACTTTTAGATATATATATAGGTGATTTTTGTGGACATATGAATATGCATATGTATGATGATATAACATTTTTAACTATTTATGTGTATATGTATACGCCTGTATGCGCGTATGTATAAGTATACATATGTGCACATACATGTGCATCTGTGTGTTCGTGTATATGTGTATGGGTTTGGGTGCATATATGAATGTTTGTGTATACATGTGCATATATGTATTTATATGTGTGCACGAGTGCGTGTATGCGCTCAACATCCGGCTAATAAAATCCCTCAAAAGTAAACTACATATTACCAAAACCAATTTTTAAATATTTAAATAATTATATACTGATCACTTTAATCAAAATTACTGGCCCCCACCATTTCTAATCCCCCCCTTCATAGACCATAACTTGCGTTAACAACTTTAACTAGAACACCTTACCACTAATATTATAACAGGTGTTAACCCCACCATTAATAATAGGATTACAACGAATAATAAAATTTATTTATCTATACCACTGAAATTAATCGATATATAAATTCCATTAAAAATAAAAGCAATTACCAGTATGTTTTATTAATCCATCACTAACTATTATTTATAATCGAAATACATTTATTTATACTCCAAAATAATTAACACTAAATATAATAGTATAATCCATCAATATCAATGTCATAAACTTATATACGATCCTTACTAAGAATAATTCCCAATATATTTTAACTCATTAGTACCTAGAACTAAATCTACTAATATTACTGCCACTAATCCATATATGAATCTTACTAAAAATAAAGACAATTAACATTATGTTTTATTAATTAACCGATAAACACTATTTAAAATACATTTAACTATCCATCAAAATAATCAAAATTAAATGCCAATTGATCAAAATATAACAACATAATTTATTAACATTAAGGCCATAAATCCATCAATGAGTTAAACTAAAATATCCCCGTAAGCTGGGTGTCATGTAATTGTTATATGTCTGCATTGACAGGAAGCAGACACAACAAATTTGAAACCTCCCCTCCCCCTCTTTCTTCATCTTCTCTTTCGCTCTTGTTTCATCTCCCCCCGACCCCCCTCTTTATCCAGCCCAGCGATGAATAAAACTAAATATGAATTTAACTCAGATCTTACATTAACCATTCCCGCAACAAATCCTAAATGGCTATAGACATCCACCCCTAACACCCCTCCACCCCTTTCTCTTTCTTTTTCTTCCACCCCCCCCCTAACAAAGCGTTGGATAAAAATAAAAAATAAAAATATAAATAGCTGTAAATTAAACTTTCCTAACAGCAATTGTACCTTTCTCCCTTTCCCTTCTCTTTTCTTTTTCTTTTCCTCGCCCCCCCCCCCCTTTCAACCCCAGCTCAACGTTGGATATATAAAATATATAAAAGATAAAAATAAAAAAATGAAAATAGTAATTTCTAACGGCAATCATATTTTAAAATCGGTCACATGACTTTTATTTCTTTCTCCTCTTCTTTTTCGCTTGACTTCATTCTCCCTGGAATTCAGCAACCAGGTTGAATCAAAAAATAATTTTCTTCCTGATGAGACCTCAGCTCTTGAGAGCTGTAGATCGATAACATCGACATGCCAGTGTAGCAGACCTTGTACATGTTTGAATAAAAGCATTCACTATATATATATATATATATATATATATATATATATATATATATATATATATATATATATATATATGTTACACCGGCCGTTCTTACACAGGAGAAACTGCGCCGGTTGTCACTATAAATAGTGCGAGTCACCAGAGACACAGAGAACAGTCTTGTAACTGTCTAGCCAAGTGCTAGTCAGTTTCTTACTTTGTTAATACACTTGTTAAACCAACCCTCGACTTGACTTCCTTTATTTATTATTTACTGTTGGACAACTTCACAACAGATTGGCGACGAGAAATCAAAACGATATCACTGCAGAAAAATCACCCAAAATGATTGATATACAAGTATTCGCAAGATCTTCACGGAAAAAACAAACATCTTCGTCAGATATTTGGATTCGCAAGGATTAACAGCAAATTAACTACTACAAGAGTAGTTAAGCGACGAAAAAAAAACAAAAAAAACACACAAACTTAAAACTTGCTACCAAAAAATCGAAAACTAGAAAACGCGAAAGACATTTTCAATTATTGAAATAATTGAATACACTGATACCTTTATTTTTTTCTCTTCAAGTTCACTGACTCGTTAAGATAAATGTTATCCGCGTCAATTATTACAGATATTGTGTAAGTTTGTCGTTATTATTAGGACAACATCTGATATTTGAGTAAAATCCGGATTGACTATTTATTGAAATCGTCTACCACAGAATTGCTGAGAGCAAAGGACGGACAGTGAAAAAAATATATATTCGCGTAAATCATTTGTGCTTCTAACAAAGAACTGTTAAATAAGCAAGTCGCATTTTTGCAAAATGAAAAGGGGTTAAAAAGATTTCCCATAAAACTAGTCTTATTAGGCTTATAACGACGGACTTGGTTTTGTAAAACTACGTACACATATATATATATATATAAAAATTTCTTAATTTTGTTTTTCAAACAAAAGAACTGGGATTGAATTTTTATTTTTTCGCTAAGAAATAATATATTTCTTGCTTTGTGTATTGGTTGAGCAAACTAATTATATTAAGCACGTTGTGGGGAAAACTGATTTATTTTTACAAGTGTAAATTGTGTGGTGCATAATTTGAATTCGTGAATGATGGACACTTAATTCAAAGATTCTCTTTTTCAATTAGTTAAATTCCAAACGGAACAAAATGTTACGTTACAAAGACAGAAAGTTGAACAACAAATGGAACTTCAAAGAAAACAAGTTGAAATTGAGGAGAAATTTAAAAGAGAGTCGTTGGAACAGCAAAAAGACCAAAGAAAATTGCACGCTGAACGAAGAGGAAAGATTCCAAGAAAAACTGCTACAACAGAAGAAACACTTCGAAGAACTCTTGATTAAAAACACAGGAGGAACAGAGAAAATTTCTGGAGGCAACACAGTTAACGAAAGCAAACGAGAATCATAATGCATTCTCCCAGACGGCTGTGTGGAGCGCTATCGAAATTTTCAATTATAATCCAGAAGACGATGTCACTTTTGCTCACTTCTATAGAAGATATGAGGATATTTTTGTATCGGACTGCAGTACATGGACAGACTCTAAAAAAGTTAGATTTTTGCTAAGAAAATTAGGAGCTGCCGAGCATACAAAGTTCGTGAATTTTATCCTTCCAAAAAAGACCAGTGAGTTGAACTTCCAGGAGGCAGTTACTTTACTAACAGAACTGTTTTCTACAAAAACTTCTCTTTTCCATAGGAGATATAAGTGTATGAATATCACTAGAAGAGAGGAAGACGACTACATTACGTATGCAAGTATAGTAAATAAACTTTGCGACGATTTTAAATTAGAGGAATTATCATCGGATAATTTTAAATGTTTAATATTCTTGCACGGTCTGGGCTTAAATAAAGACTCTGAAATCAGACGTTGTGTTTTAAATAAACTTGAAAATGAGCCATGTCTAACAATACAAAACTTAGCGGAAGACTGTGAACGTTTTGTTGCGTTGAAACAGGACAGTCGTGACATAGAGGAAAACGAAGTGTCGCACATTAAAAAAATCCATCAGTAGAAAAAATTGACTTCAATGAATAACCAGAGAAAAAAACATGGAAAAGATCCACCTGGACCGTGTTGGAGGTGTGGAGATAACCATTGGTACAATGAGTGTCCCTACATATTCAATGTGACAACTGCCACCAGAAAGGACATAAGGCATCACGTTGTAGGAAAAAATCTGGTAGAAAGACAGCCATTAAACTGACAAAAATTGAACCTGAAGAACAAAATATCCGGAAATATGTACAGGTCAAAATGCTTTAAAAAAAGTAAGACTACAGCTTGATAGTGGGTCTTACATTTCCATCATTAATGTACAGACATGGAAGAAGCTTGGGAGACCCACTATGATCAAATCACAAAAAACAGCGAGAAGCGTCAGTGGTGAAAAACTAACCTTCGAAGGGGAATTATTGACGAATATTTCTTTCCAGAATAAGACCGAAAAAGCCAAAATTTTTGTTATGCGAAAATCGAATAACCTTTTTGGAACTGATCTGATTGAAAAGTTTAGCCTATGGGATCTGCCTTTAAGCTCCTTTTGCCAAATGGTTGAGGATTCGAATGTGGAGTCAGAAAAACTCAAGAGGGAATTAAAAGAAAATTTTCCAGACGTATTTTCAGACGGTCTTGGAAGGTGTACGAAAGCGGTAGCAAAGTTTGAAGTCAAAACAAATGAACTGCGTGTGTTCAGAAAGAAAAAATGTTCCATACGCCGCTATAGAGCAAATAGACGGTGAATTAGAAAGACTCGAGAACATGGCTGTCATTTCAAAAATTGATCACAGTGAGTGGACTTAACCTACAGTTTATGTTAATAAAAAGAACAAGGAGATTCGGGTTTGTGCCGACTTTTCCACAGGCTTGAACAAGGCATTAAAAGATCACCATTGCCTCTTCCGAGCCCTGAAGAAATATTTGCGAAACTGAGTGGAGGAAAATATTTTTCTAAAATCGACCTCAGCGACGCTTATCTTCAAATCCCTGTCGATGAAGAGTGTTCAAAACTGCTATGTATCAATACCCATAAGGGATTATACAAATTTAACCGACTTTTTTTGGGGGTCAAAGTCGCCCCTGCGATTTTTCAACAAATTATGGACATGATCTTAAATGGGATGGTTTTCGCAGTAGGGTACCTGGACGATGTGTTAATAAACAGCGTTAGCAAAGAACAACACAAGACTCATGTAAACCAAGTATTAAAAAAAAATCCAGGATTATGGGTTTAAAATCAAAGATGAGAAATGTACTTTTTCATGGAAAAAATAAAATACTTAGGGCAAATCATCGATGAGCAAGGAAGAAGGCCAGACACAGATAGGGCAATGGCGATAAGGAACATGCCTGCTCCAGAAAATACTGCGTCTCTACAAAGCTTCTTAGGGTTGGCGAATTACTACAATGTGTTCGTAACAAACATGCATAAACTAAGATCACCCTTAAATGAACTGTTAAAGAAGGACCAAAAATGGGTCTGGACGCAAGAGTGCGAAGAAGCGTTTCAGAAAATTAAAGATATCTTAACGTCTGACTTGTTTCTGGCACATTATAATCCCAAGCGTGATATTGTAGTTGCAAGCGATGCCAGCAACTATAGCATAGGAGCATGCATATTGCACAAAATGGATGATGGAAAATAAAAACCCATAGCCCATGCATCCCGAACACTTCTACCAGCCGAAAAAAATACTCTCAAATTGAGAAAGAGGCTCTAAGCATTATATTCGCGGTAAAGAAATTTCATCGTTTCCTGCACGGTAGACAATTTCTGTAACAAACAGACCACAAACCCTTATTAACGATTTTCGGATCGAAAAAGGGACTACCACAACACACTGCGTATAGACTCCAAAGATGGGGTACCATTCTTCTGAACTACAATTTTCAAATGGAGTATGTACCATCTAAGAAATTTGGTCATGCAGACGGGTTATCAAGGTTGATACCTAAGCAGACAGAACCATTGGAGGATATGGTGATAGCAGCCATTCAAGCGGAAGCTGAAGTAAAAAATACGTTATGTGACACAATAAGAGAACTTCCAGTAACGCATGATGAGATTAAGAGTAAAGCAGAGGTGGACGAATTTATGATAAGCACGAAAGAAAAAATCAACAATAACCAACTAGACGAGGGAATTTATTAAATTTGCGACAACGTCCTGTTATATAGCAACAGGGTTGTAATTCCTATGACATTACAGAAAAGAATGCTCAAGGAATTCCATGTGGGACATCCAGGCATATCGAGAATGAAAAGCCTTATGCGTTCTTTCATTTACTGGACAAACATGGATAAGCATATCGAAGTAAAAGTCAGCGAGTGTAGAGGATGCGCCTTAGCTATGAAAGCTCCTCCGACTCAATTCGGATCGTGGACTAAACCGGACCGACCGTGGTCTAGAATTCACTTAGACTTTGCGGGACCACTGGATGGGTTCTACTATCTCATTGTTGTAGACAGCCTAGCTAAGTGGCCGGAAGTACTAAAATGCAAGAACCTCACATCTGAGGCAGCTATCAACTTCCTATACGAACTATTCGCTAGGTTTGGAGTAGTAGACTGCATTGTCACCGACAATGGTACTCAATTCACGTCTACTGAATTTAAACACCTTTGCGAGGATCATCTGATCGAGCATATAGCAATCCCTCCATACCATCCAAGAAGCAATGGACGGCGGAGAGATTCGATGACACATTCAAGAGAGATCTGAAAAAAGCTAGTGGATCACCGACGGATAAGTCAATCCAACAGTTTCTGCAGGTTTACAGAGTCACTCCGAATGCAAACATCCAAACGTCGAAGACACCTGCTGAGGTCATGTTCGGACGCAAGGTTAGATCGATTTTCTACAAGTTGTTACCAAACCAGGATAGGGCAAATATAAAAAGAACGATAACAAAAAAAACGTATAAAGTTGGCGAAAAAGTTTTTTATAAGATCTACAGAAACAATAGGACTTTCTGGGAGTCCGGCACTGTGGATAAACAAATAGACAACATGGTCTATATGATTAAGGGACCAGATTTCGTGCACACACGTTATACTAACCAAATCCGGAAAATATACTCGAACAGTGAGGTGACTAGATCGCCCGAGGAGGACATCATGGATGCAGTGTTTGATACTTTTCAGGTGCCCATACCAGAGACTGCTCCTGAGATTAGGAGATCAAAAAGAAAACGGAAATCGACTGAGTTGATGATGGTGATTCCCAAACAAAAACGTTATTAATCCCCGAAGGGGATATTTTCAAGGGGGGGGGGGTTACACCGGCCGTTCTTACACAGGAGAAACTGCACCGGTTGTCACTATAAATAGTGCGAGTCACCAGAGACGCAGAGAACAGTCTTGTAACTGTCTAGCCAAGTGCTAGTCAGTTTCTTACTTTGTTAATACACTTGTTAAACCAACCCTCGACTTGAATTCCTTTATTTATTATTTACTGTTGGACAACTTTACAACAATATATATGTGTGTGTGTAAGCAGGCTTAAATGACCATGCCCGGGTTTTATTGGTTAACACCACATGCACCTGTATAGTAAAGACTAAGGAGTAACCTTTATTGATACATTTATTTTCAAAGGGTAAATTCTGACCCCTTTTACTCCCGTAAAAATAAACCAACGATAGCTCATTACACTTCCGATTATTTCAACTACCTCTCTTTTACATTTCATAAAAATATGACCAGTAGTTTTTTAATCCATTTGTATATATATATACATTTTCGACGGATTGCGAGGCGTTCTGCAACATCTGCTTTCATAAGAACTAAATCAAAAATAACTCATTTGACGCACTTTCATGTCTATTATCCATGTTCTAATTTTCATAACAATCTATCCAGTACATTTATTTTCTCCGCGGGAGGCGTTCTGCATACATTTGTCCTCTCTAAAAGAAATCTGAGTGAAATTGAATTTATTGCCTGTCGCCTGAGGTTCGTTCCTTTGAGTGTGAGTGCCGACTGTTTCCATCCAAAGTGCCCGCATTAAAAATCGATGTTAAGTACAGAATTGCCTCCCTGTATTTCTTATTAATATCGACTGTTCTTGTGAGGCTTTGATATCAAATAATTATTTAATATAAAAGAAGGAAAACAGTATAAAAATCTTAACAGGCGATAACATTTGATTAAAATATTCTATTTAAGAATAAAAAATATTCCTTAAAAAATTGTGATTACTACGTGTTACGTATTATGTAGTAATTTAATACTAATAAGAAATATTGTGTGTTATAATTTAGCATGTAACTGCCCTACCCTTTATTATGTCTCAGAATTGGAAAGAATTTAAAATTTGAGATTTTTTTCTATTGCCCGTTCAGATTTCATGCAAATCGGAATCTGTATTTTTAAAGTTGGGACGCACTTCATGTACCGTCACATACTCAGATACTTTTGAAATTTTTGAAATTTTCCTTTATTTAGGTCAAATTTCATGCACATCGGAGATATCTGAATTTTGAGGAAGGTGTCAATTTTTATATATCCTCAAATCTATCAGAATATAAGCAAAATATGAGGAAAATACTCCGGGTAACTTTCTCATTGCAAGTATAACGTTATGGGTCAGAACATGGACTTTGAACCCGGATCGAGTTTAAGGTAGAAATAAAAAGAACAGAGATTTATTTTGGAAAGAAATAAACAAAGCGAAGACATTCGTTATCAATTATGTGAGTAGACCGAAGAGCTCGACAAGTAAAATAATGGTATTGTCTAAGAGAACAGTGA